>CM034357.1:85823942-85881171 GCA_019925275.1 Mytilus edulis | reverse complement strand
TATATCCTGACCAACTTAAACAATACCCAAATGCAGGACATAATTTGAACTATGAAGCAATCAATAACAACCATTCGATACCACGAGTTCGTCGAACAGATGTTGGTAAATACGACTACAAAGTGACCAGTCATGTAGAATTCTCAAAATTATTCTTAAAAACCTTTATGGCCAAGTACACGGCTTTTGATGAATCATGTGACTTGTCAGCACTACTTGGGATAATCATAAACATTGACACATTTTCCAAGCCAGTGAAGAATGTTGCTCTTAAGGTAAGTTGTTATTTTCAAGGGTTCAACTATATTGGTCAAGGAATCAATTGCGGATACAGCAAACAGGTTACTCGAATAGTGAGGTTGAATACATAAGATTACGTACATGTATAAGAGGATATAAAGTGGTAAAAGTACCACTTCATATAATGATTGTAATTTTGACATACTAGTATTGTCAAAAACCAGACATATGTCAGTCATATACACATTATATAATGTCAAATACACATCATATACATGTACACATGGAAAAAAGTATTGCAACACCTTGATTTTTTAAACCTTGAAAAATCAGCCTCTTATTTTAGATAGAAGATGATAAAATATTCGTAAAATAATATTGAAACATAGTTAATGATAACATTGGCATTGATGCAAGTAAAAAAAAGTATGAAACAAAATGTTTTATCTAACCACAATTTTGATAACAACATGAAGTATTTTTTTTTGTACAAAAAATGCGTTTTACAACTTTTACTGTGGTCGACTTTACAATGTCAGACATTTCAAAATTACCACCAGTCGACTAATTTGTTGCTGAGGTAACCGCAACGATTCTTGATGAAGAGCATTGTTTATTTCATGACGTGTTTGAACTTGGGGTGTCCTTTCCCGAACTTTACGCAAAATAGTGTCCCATATATGCTCGATATGGTTCAAATCCAGGCTACAATCGGAACAAGGAACTTCAAGATTAACCGAACAATGGATCTTCCTCCATGATGCTAATTTCCAACTTTGGTTAGCTCTGCACTACATTGGATACGGGCCCCTGTATGTATGTTCGTAGCAAAAGGTCCCCGAAATGGTCTTATCACACGATAACCAGTAGCGATGACTCGATTTCGAACAGTTCTTGTTGAAAGTTTCCTGTGTGGCAACCACTCTTTTTTTAGGATTGTATTGTTTTTAATGGGTTTCCTTCTGACCTACCTTTATTATACTTGATTTTCCCTAGCAGATCACGGAAGGTCTTTAACATCGGTTGTTGTCTGATTTTTATTCTCAAAACGACATATAGTGGAATGGTGATAATCAACAATACGTGCAATTGTCACAGCGACATACCTGCTTCTCTCATGCTGACAATCTGCCATATTGCTGCAGTTAAGAGTTGTGGAGGACCAATTACAAGGCGTCAATCACATAACTTTATAAACTTGTTTTATTTTTTATTTATGGAATGGTCATTATTTATCAGCTGAGGGGGTCGGTTCAAATTTTTGATATAAAATTTAATGTTGGGAACCCCCCCCCCCCATTATTTTATAAAACCACATAAGGACCCCCCCCCCCCTAAGAACATAATTTCAAAAGATTTGACCCCCCCCCCAAAAAAAAAAAAAGAATTCCCAGTTGTGTTGAGGAGATGATGACCAGCTACATAGTAACCGGCTTTGAGAAGCTCTGAGTATAACAAACAGTTTTTCTTTTTGTTTTTTTTTCAAAAAGGAATATCTGAAACGTGCATGTAGAAAATAGAAAAAAATATACAGAAAATTGTATGTTCCAATTTATTAATTTATTTTACTGCAACCTATAATTCTACAAATTTTATCAGTATACTTGTAGATAAACTTTCAATACTGACTGTTATTTTAATCCCAATCACAGGCCCTTGTATCTTATTTTTTTAACCTTTGAACTTTTAAATATCTAGTTATGAATGGGGGGGGGGGGGGGGGGGGGGGGGGGGGGGGTGTTTCAGGATTCCAATATACAAATGATTTAGGAAGTGCAAATAAAATAACACCGATAAAATGGTTCTTGTTCTTTCTTGATTAAATATGTAAAATGATTTATTTGAGATAAAGAAATATACAACCAAATAAGCCAGGAACCTCTGGCCTTTCTTTGTTTTGTACAGATGTATGTTTTAAGAGTTTTAGTGTGTTATCAATTTTCTCTGAACAAGTACACATTTTTGTTTAGGGGCCCCAGCTGAATATATTTGTTATTTTTCCAAATCATATAGTGTATTGTTTAGTGTGTGTGAATACCATGGTGCCCATCAAGTATTTTTTTTTATTAAGGTCTGAAATCTGGATATGAAAGAATATCGGAGAATGTATAAAATTTACAGAAAAATGGACAAAAAAAAAATAAAAAAAAGAACTGAGAACACTGGGGTTCAAATATGAATAAAAGGAGAAAAGGGCAAAAAATACTAACAAATAGAAAAATATTACCTTAAAAATTAAAAAATACAGAAGGGATATATACCTATAATATCGAGATCATCTTTTATTCTTATTCGATATCTTTGTAATAATTTCATAAAATAAGTATCCCTATTACCACGTGACGGACAAACAACTAACATGCATCATTGCTTTCATCAACATAATTATATATACACACCCATTTCATCTCAAGAATCACATCAAAATGAGTTAAACACTATCATGACTACATGAAAGTTAATTATGCATGTCCAGAAACCTTTCCAACTCACTGTTTCCTGTGGTCAAAACTAGGGAGAAACGTTTCATAGAGTTGTTAATTTATAATTGATTGTAAATTAACACAACTGTGATAAGGAGTGATCAGATTCACTGCCCTTGAGAAATTGGGCTAATATCCTGCTGCATGGTGCTTTACAGTTTACACTATCACAGATTTAATAAACAGACATTATTTCACAGATAGCACACTCACTTCAATTTTGTCAACAATTTATATACAAGTCAGACATAAAAACCTTTATTGTGTGACCCCCCTAGTTAAATTTTTTTTTATGGTAACTCCCCCAGTGGTATGATATTTTTGGCAATGACCCCCCCCCCCCCCCCCCCCCCCCCCCTAAAATGCACCGACCCCCTCAACTGATAAATAATGACTGTTTCCTAAGTGTTGAAAACAATGAGGATGAAAATATCTGTTTTATTGTTTACGGGTACAGTAGCTGCATGTGCAGATAAGAACTTATCAAGTCGATATTTATTGATTAAACTCAGGTGCAATTTAAATAATATTTAACTAGTAATATTTCAACAAATTATATCACAAAAAATAAAGAATATTTTTTTATTTTGTACTTCAATTCGGTGTTGCAATTTTTCCATGTGAATATATACTTAGAAGATAACTGCATTGTATTTTAGGGCTCGGTATTTTAAGCTCCGACGGCATCAGTTGGAGATTTGATGGTCGCAAATTAAGTTTACTGGCGACACGTTAACGGGTAATTGCGACCATCAAATCCACAATTGATGCCGTCGGAGCTTTAAATAAAATATTGTTATCTCCATGCTAATGCAACTGAGAGAAAACAATTATATCCATAATGGAACTATGACGAGTTATGAATGAGAACAAAACAGTATCTCAAAATGTATTTTTCATAGATTTAAAAAGATTGATATAATGGAAATGGATATATATATATTGTAGTATGTGTATTAAATTTTTTCTGGATACTCAGTAAGTTTTTGACAGGGATACTTTATTGAAGCTTGAACAATAGGCGCAGGACATTTTAGCGAAACAGTTTTACCTACTAGTGGACATTTTTAGTACCGACTGGCATTAGAGCCCGTTGTAGCGCAGGGTTTATCCGTTTATCTGTATTTTTCGATAGCCCATTTTAGCGAAAACTTATCTGGTTGAGTAATATTTACCCTATTAAACCATACACAGTGATTTATGCTGACTGAATATCTAAGTTGTTTATATAGATATAGGAAGATGTGGCATGAGGGCCAATCCGACAACTCTCCATCCAAATAACAATTTATAAAAGTAAACCATTATAGGTTAAGGTACGGCCTTCAACACGGAGCCTTGGCTCACACCGAACAAGCTATAAAGGGCCCCAAAATTACTAGTGTAAAGCCATTCAAATGGGAAAACCAATAGATGTTCACTTTGTTAGAATATTGAAAGATCATATTGCGCTTAAATGGGCTTTGATAATTTGAATTTTCGCTAAAATAGGTAAAAAAATCTTGCGCTATAATGAGTTATACTTTGGCGCTTAAACGTCAGATTTTTATCGCCAAAATGTCCTATCAATGCGCTAAAATGTCCTCCGCCGTGGACAACGAAGTAAATTATAATGAGCAATTTGAAGAATATTTATTTGTTGCTTAAAATAAAATTAAAAAATAATTGAAAATTTCCATCGTAAGCGCTCTCGTGTGATTTATTGACCAGACCCAGATTTTTTTTTATGAAACTTAAATTATCATAGGTTTATATCAACAATGTGTTGGACGAGATTGAAAATCAGTGCCGCTGAATATTTTAAAAGAGTTATGCCTCTCGGACATATAATTTATATGGAGAATATTTTTTTTATCACTCTCATATTTATAATTCTTGACAGAATTTTAAGAGACTTAAATCATATATCATATCATATATGTTTATGTTTGGAATAATTTAAAAACCAGTGCCGATCAATAAGGAGTAGGGCATTAGCCTAAGGCCCAGTTTTGGCCCAAGAAAATAAATTGTTTGACAACTATTTTAAATTTGTACTTGTGTTTTGAAATGCATTGGGTCAAGAAATACAAATAAAAACATAAAGATTTTTATTGAATGACGTCATAATCACTTCTTAGTATGTACCATTTTTCTCTAAAATGATGAAAAATACAGAGTTTATCCAGTTTTTCATTATTATCTCCATTGTTAAAATATCTTGCACAACCAAGAAACAACAAAATAATTTAAGAGACTCTTTATTATCATGACTATTGATATAATCTCACCAACTAAAAAGTTGTTTATTGGGTGCGCACATACTTTTCCAATCTAAATTATTATACTTAAAATTTGATGGAAAAACGAGGAAAATCGAGAAATTTTACAAACTATGCAAATTTGTCATGGTTTGTTAACATGGTAACTCAATCTTTGTTAAATTTGTTTTAATTTTCTAAATATCCTGTATCTTGGTCTTGTTTGGGCAAATCTAAGAATATGTATGATAACTTTAAATTTTTAGTAATATTTGGGCCAAATAAGGGCCTTATTGCCCCTAGTCCTTTGTAAAAAAACGGTATGCCCCTTGGAAATAGTAATTATATGAAAAATGCCTTGTGACTGCTCAAATGTGTATAATTTTTGCCCGAGTTTTCTGAAATTTATAATATTCAATATTCTTGAAAATCAAATGTAAGTGCCGATTAATAGTTTTTTTTTAAATATAATTGATTATATGTGAAAAATGCAATGTTATCGCTCTCATGTGTGCAGTTCTTGCCCGAATTTTATGAAACTGATATCATAGGTTTATATCAGTAATGTCCTTGACACTTTCGAAAATAAGTTCTGATAATAAATTTTTAACGAGTTATGCCCCTTGGAAATATCAATTATTTGTTTTGCATTTGTTTTGAAGCCTTTAATTCTTTAAAAGATATGAACAAAATGTTTAAGAAAAAACAAAAAAAAAAAGGTTTATTTTTTTTAGTTTTTGCCCTTGATCCTTGGATAGACGAAATATGTATAACGCAAATGACATCGGAACTCTGTTCCTTTATTACTTTATGGTAGTGTTTCCTTTATATTTAAATACGTATTAGGTACAATACAAAGGTAACAAAGAAACAGGCCGGTAACAACCGTTGCTGGATAGTCTTTCTGACTACAAGTGCAGAAAAAACTATACAGCAGGTTATTTCCGGCTTGTTGTTTTGTTACTTTTGTTTTTCATCTGACTTGTACGACGTTTCAAGAGAGTAATAGTACAATTTGCAAGACTGAACATTTGAGAAACTTAAATGGCCATAAAGCTATAGTAAGTTATAATAGTTTAAATACATTTTTTCCATTTACCTTCAGCCGAGTTTTTTTGAAGAAAAAAAAATCAATAAACTCATAATTTGATAAAAAAAAAAAAAAAAAAAACCCATTTCCAGTAAAAGATGTATGTTGTACACATTTGAGACTTTAAAAATGCAACTTCATAAAAAGTAATATATTAAAGACAGATTTCAGTGGAGAGTAAGCTAACGTTCGAAATTTATGGGGGAACGGAAAGGAGGGATGGGTGGTGGTGGGGGCTAAATTGATTTTTAATAAACAGGCTTGATCTTTATTTTGATGAAAAAATGCGGTATGCCATACCATCCCTTTTAAACAAAATTCGTAAAAATCGTACGTTTTCTGCCCAAATACATGAGTAATATTCAGTGGCGGAATGAGTAGAGAGGTTCCAGGTGTTGGACCCCTTTTTTTGGGACGATCAATGCATTTGAATAGGGGCATATAGTTGCCCCCCTTTTTGTCCTAGGTACGAAATCCCTTTTTTTAATATGATTGGATCCGCCCCTGATGTATATGAATTCAACTTCTAAATAAATTCAATAACAATATAAATGCATCAAAAGAACGAATTTCCGACTTCATTAGTAAATGAAATGTTTTGAAAAAATGGATTTTGTTATTAGATATATTTAGGCATATACTTTGATTGTTTTTTTAAGTCATGCTCGTCTCTGCAAGTGTGGAACGGGATTAAAGACGTACAACTTCGTAATCTATTTGGCCTTTTAAACATTATTTAATTCGAGTGTCACTGATGAGTCTTTTGTAGACGAAACGCGCGTCTGGCGTACATATAAAATTTTAATCCTGGTATCTATGATGAGTTATTTACTATATGATTCAATCGCAGCTTACCGTCCAAAATTGATCACTATTCGGACATGCATTACACGGACACTTTTTATTTATAGGATCAATCGTGCATTGGTGAGTTGATAGGGATTTAATCGTTAAATTTGATAAGATTTGATTTTTATTCACATATTTCCTGTCTTTTTTTTTATTGAAATATAATACTATTCATGTTTATATATTGAAGAAAATGCATTATTGACCGATTATTTTGCTTCATAAAGGGAGGCGTTATGTTTTTTTCTGAGTATGAACATTATTTAGTTTTTAAACGCCATCACTCAAATATATATATTGTTTTTGAAATTAGCACTGTTATATATACGGAAAATCAGAAATCATGCAGAACATTAATTTGTAATCTGCTTGACCACAGTAAGTTTTTTCTATGATCAAAATATCTTTTTTAGGAGCCCCCCCCCCCCCCCCCCCCCTTTTTTAAAGTTAAATTGCTAATCCCTTTGTGTACTGTTATGAATAGTATTTTACTGGATTTAAAAAAAATATATATTGATGCTAACGTTCATATTTTATTTTAAAAAGGACAGAAAATATGTCGGTGAACCGATATATTTAAATCTAATTGAAATATAAAGTGCCCATGAACTCACTGTTCATGCACGAGTGATTCTAGTCATAAAAAGTGTCCGTGTGACAACTACAAAGAGTCCGTGTATCATCTAAACAGAGTCCGTGTGACACCTGTTAATGTACTGTTTTTCTATAGCTCTGCTGGGGGCAAAGTCGTACAAATGTAAGAGAAAAAACTGTGTTTACCATTACCATGGATGTCAAATACAATTAATGATGATCATGAACTCAAACTGATTAGCTTTAGTTTTTACATAATAGATTCAACTTCTTTTCAAGGTACGTTCGGACGTGCGTAACCCATGGGCACATTGTAATTTTAGTGAATGGGACTCTCTTAAATATCAAACAGCATTCCAATTGTTGCATCAACTGGTTAGATGCCTTCAGCTGAATATAATAGACGAATCTAGCGTACTGGCAGAATTGACAAAATGGGAAACAAATGGTAACGTATTTGAAAAAAAAGTTTTAGTTCTTTCATTTCAACTATAACTTCATTTATTTCACTTGGCTGGGCGGGGTTTAACTGGTTCGCTTATTTAAGACCAGTACCTCTATAGACAAGTATTTCAGGATAAACTCATCAATAAAGTGTCTAGTTATTCGTCCGATACCATAAACTCAATTTCATTTGTATATCTGTTTGGTGTCACTGATAGCTGACTAGAAATCAGTTATAATTATAACGGCCATCATACTTATCACGCACATCTTCAAATAGACTTTCCTCATGCTAATTAAAAAGTAAGCTCCGCCCAATCAATTGAAATAACATTGGTAATAACTTAAAAAGATTTTGTTTAATATAAAAACAACTAGAATTGTAACGTCTTGTACAGCACATATCCATCCTTACAATTTAGATTTCTGAGTAAGATTAACTGGTTGTCCAAAGTGTAGATAAATCGCAAATTACATTTCAATGATTTTTAATCAATGCGCAGGCAAATGTATTCCTTCTTTGCGACTGATCTGCAAATAGATGTGTTCTTTCTATGTGACGTCATCAGGCATGGACGCCTTTTTTCATGCCGGCACAATAGGAAATTCAGAGGAAAACAAGAAAATTCTACGTCATAATCTGATTTTAACCAATGAAGAACTGAGATCAAACGAACCTTGATTAAATTTTGTTATACAATGGGTGCAGAAAGGGATAAATTGACGAAGAATTAGAGAAATTCACGTAAATAAATCGAATAAATTGTACTGAGAATAGCGGCGAAAACATATGTATTGCGCGAGGATTAGAATAGGAATTTTCTGCTATCATTGGTTATTTGCTTCGAAGGAAACTTGATCCGGTGGTTATGTTCCACAATGTTTAATCTCAATGTACCATTTGTGTTCCTTCTGAAATATTCAAAAGTAAAATAGCAAAAATGACAACCTCTAAGGAAAGTTAAATTTGGAAGGTCCCTTTAAAATTCAGCGTTTCTACGTAGACAAAAAAATCCCCCAGAACAGGCATATCTCGCATGCTATATATATGTTGTGTACAAGTTATCATTTTGTACAAATTATAATTTGTACAAAAATATTGTACACATTATAATTTGTATTTTGACTTTGTACAAATTGTAATTTGTGCAAAATGATAACTTGTACACAACATATATATAGCATGCGAGATATGCCTGTTCTGGGGGATTTTTTTTATTACAATTTGTACAAAAACGGGCAAAAAATCTCTTATAACTTGTACAATAATTTATCATATGGATTTTTGTGAAAAAAGCATTGATACACATTATTGAATTGCTATTAAAAGACCTCACAGTACATCTAAGTTACAAAATTCAAAAGTAGTTATTTATCATTCGTTTAAACAGGTGATGTAGTGATTTATGGAATCGGGTATTGCACAACATTTTTTGACTCTCAAATCGATGACGACCTGTTTTACAGGCAAATTTTAACTGCTTCACATAGCAAGCGTTGAAGCTCATGAACCGTTGCTGTGAATAAAAGAGATTAAACCCACGATTTGGTTAGTAATATGACTTTGATAATGTAAGGAATATGTCAGTTGTTTTTCTGTCGTTTTTTTATCAATGTTTTTTTTTCAACAAGGATCTTTGTTTTATAAATATCTATGACTCTGCATAAAACTTTACGGAAATCAGTTGAGGCAATATAAACTTTAAAAACAAAATACAACTTATGCAGAACAGACAGACGGACTTTAATTTTTATAAGAAAACTAGTTGATGTAGTATTATAAAATCATCAGACCCAATGGCATTGAACCATTTATCTTTTCACAAACAAAATTGAAGTGGAATAAGTCATGTAAATCCAATCTTTTGATGTACCAATTACAAATATAAATCATCACTTGTTTAAAGAAATCTTTGATTGTTTCCTTGGACTTTTTGAAATAACGAATAAGTGGCAACAAATCTTTCGAGATCCTTTTCACGATCTTTCACGATCCATGATATCAAATTTTACAAATATACTCGTTTTGCAAAGTTTCTGAATTTAAAAAAAAAATCCAAATAGTGACAAGAACTAATTTTGCAATACTGTTGAATGATACTTTTCTTAAATCAATCTGCCTTTTGTAGTTGTGTGAAAACGGTGTATTTTGTTAATAAGATTTAATGTGTGGTCAGTAAATTACAATTCTATCCTGTGAATCAATGCATTTTTCACCAAAAATTCATATTTAAAACTGTTGTACAAGTTATAAGTGAATTTTGGTCAAATTTTGTACAAATTGTAATTTGTACAGGCACTTTTTGTACAAATTATAATTTGTACAAAGGCAAAATACAAATTATAATTTGTACAATATTTTTGTACAAATTATAATTTGTACAAAATGATCACTTGTACACAACATATATATTATATATATTCATTTTTTAAATCAGGAATTCTGTCGTTTGTTGACTCTTTTATATTGATATATCATATAAAATAATCATTTAATTATTTCGACATAAACATTTTAGAAATATATAAGATATCTATGTTTTTTCCTTAGGATTTATGTTTCTACAAGGCTATGGAGTCAACCAACAAGTTGTAAAAGAAATCCGACAACAAACACGTGCATTGGCTGATTATGCGTTAAAAATGAAATCAGGTATGGACTCGATATTTGCACATGTGCATGATGCTATGTTCAAAATAAATGGCGAAATAATGTTATCTTGTAGTCGTTATATCAGTATTGAATCGAAACAAAATGAACAACAAACAGATATTTGTAACATGAATAAAGATGTTAGTGTTTTATATGATAGATCATTAGTCACTGAAAACGTTCAAACAGAAAATAGAATGAAGATAGAAGAAAATGTTTCCATAATGGCTGCAATTGATGAAAATGTCGACATATTGAAAAAAAGGAATGAATCTACGACAAAAAACGTGAGTAAGCTTGAAAACGAAAATAAAATAATGAAGGAAGATATATCTGACATCAAAACTGATATAACCGAAATAAAGGTTGACATTAAAGATTTCAGAAATTATTTGCCGGTGTCTAAGCCTGTCGGAAAAAACGTTTTTTTATCCACCAAATCGACCAGAAACATTTGTTGCTAGGGAAAAGGAGTTATGTAAACTTAAAGACAGTTTTATAGGTAAAAATAATGCAAATCATACTTTAGTCATATGCGGACTAGGTGGTTGCGGTAAGACAACGCTTGCAATCGAGTTTGCTTGGCGATCGCAAGAATTCTATCCAGCCGGTGTGTTTTGGATGTCAGCAGAGACACAAGATACATTAGAAGATTCCCTTACAACATTAGCCCTTGATGTTGATTCGACTGGAAAAGACTTCAGGGAAACGTTTAAAAAAACCCTCAAATGGTTTTTCTAATTTGAATGAAAGATGGCTTTTAGTAGTGGATAATATAGACGAGGAATATCTTTCTGACAATACGAAAGAATTATTGTTAGGAACTTGGAAACGGAAAACTTTTGGACATATTATAATTACTAGCCGACGTGAACCAAATGAAGTTGAAGAATCCATGGTTGTTGATAAAGAGGATTGCATTACTCTAAATGTATTTGAAATAGAAGAAGGGTTAGACTTTCTAAAGAGGAGAACAGGAATAAACTGCACTAATGATGACGATACAATAATGGCACTAGTAGAAGAGCTTGGGGAATTGCCATTAGCATTAGAACAAGCAGCTGCACATATAAAAAGCATTAAATGTACCTTTAGTGAGTACGTCAAAAAATTCAAAAAGAAACGTTTGAAATTATTGAAAGCAGCACCCTCTGTAAGGAAGATTAGCAGAGCTAGACAAGCGATAGCGACAACTTGGCAATTGAATATTGATTACATAACCAGGCAATCGGAAAATGAAGGCCTTGGTATGGCTGCTGCAACCGTAATGCAAATGGCGTCATTTTTGTTTGCAGATGATATTCCAAAAGAACTTATAAATGTAGGAAGTCCTCTTGTAGAAGATAGTAATTTGGTTGAAGTTCTTGAAGATGAAATGGGATGCAAACAGGTCATTGAAATTTTAACAAGATTCTCATTGTTTCAGCGAGTACATGATACGTCTCTGTCGGTTCATAGGTTAGTTCAAGAGGTCATTAGAGATAATATGCACCTCAAACAGCGTTGTTTGATTCTTCAACACGCTATGCGTATGGTGAATAAAGCGTTAGATTCTAGTCAATCTCCTGTGGATGTTCTTTACAAAAATGCCGTAGAAAAGGACGAGGAAAGGAGAACACTCGTTAAATGGAGTAGGTTTGCAGCAAATGCAAATTCAATAAAAATGTATATTTTCAATCATAAGAAAGACGAGATTTCAGAGGAAGAACTTTGCTTTAACAAGGAAGTTTTGAAGATATTACAGACAACAGCGTTATATCACAGCATTCATCAACGACAAGCTATAGCTCTTGCAGACCAGGCACAAATGATTCGGATAATGACAACTGTTGACGTTGATACAAAATGTTACAATGACCTTACAAGTATGAAGATACCACTCCTCTAAAGAGACAGAGAGAAAATTTTAAACTGCTTAGTATCTGTTGTACCTGTAAAAGAAATCCGTAACATTACAACAGTCATCACATCTAGAGCTGATACCTATAGAATATTTGGAAATGAAGCATTCAAAGAGAAAAGGTATCATGATGCTATACGATATTACACTGAAGGCATGAGGTCATGCCCTACAAAACATATTGATAAAAGATTATTCTCGAACAGAAGTTTAGCTTATATTTCGCATTAGAGACTTTGTTCATGCCTTTTCTGATGCAAATATGTGTATTGAAACTGCCCCTGAAAATTGGAAAGGCCATGGGATTAGCTTCAGCTTGTATTGCATCTTATCAACATCCACCTTGTCTCCTGAAATACAAGATGAAACAATCTTATCCAATAATAAATTGCAAAATAGTTGAAAGGCCAGAATGTTTACGGCAAGCCATCATGTCGTTAACAGACAGGCCATTTACCACGCTGTTGTTGCGTAAGGGACGATATACATTCAACGAACCACTCGTTACAACCAAAAGTATCCAGGTCATTGGTTTAGAAGATGGCGTAGATATTGACACAGGTCCAGGTTTAGAAATTTCTCGTTTTCTCAAAGATGCTTATTCAGTTAATACTGAACCTGAATACAAGATAAGGACACACTTTGAAAAAGTTAATTTTGTTTCAGGAAATCAAATTACGGTTCATGATAATTCTATTGCAACGTTTTACAACTGTAAATTTTCTAATGGGAAAAAAGGATGTGATGCTTTTCCAAAATGCACAGGCAATATAGGATGTATCGATCCAGTACAATGTAGGCAGGCTTACCATGAAGGTCTGTTGGGTGTTGAAACTATTCATGTTGGTCAAATCGGTTTCCCTGGAATAGGTGTATACAATGGGGGATTTGCGTATCTAGACGCATGTTTACTTGATAGGTGTGGAGGTGGTGGTGTTTTGTCAGAAGGAAAAGGTTCGCTAATGGAAATCAAAAACTGTACCGTGCAGAATATGAGACAAATGGGAATCGAAGCTAGAAATGAAGGAGCAGTTAGAATAAGCAAAAATACCATATTAGGAAATCAGACCCATGGTATTGTTATTGGACCTAACGGTTATGGTTTTATTATAGAAAACATAATTCAGGGAAATGGAGCAGAAGGTATATGGTGTGGAGGAGTATTACATTCTCATGAATCGGCAAAGATGAATGAAACTGGTGCTTCAAGAGCTGTTCTTATTGATAACGATATAGGACAAAATGGTCTTTCTGGCATATCATGTGACGGTTGTTTCGTCGAAATCAAGGGAAATAGAATTTTTTCAAATCACTATTGGGGCATGATGGTGAAGTCGCGATCTTCTGCTTATATTCTTAATAATGAAATTTTTGATAACAGATGTGGTGGAATAAGAATAGGCCTCAACTATACTGCTTCAGTTATAATTGATGGGAACACAATAAGAGATCACACTGGCCCTGGTGTTTATACAGTGAATTCAATGGAAAGAGTTTGTGATAAAATGGAGACAAATTTGTCTGATTGGTTTGTTGGGAACGGTGAAATTATGGGATATTCAAGACCACCCGTAATAACTAGCACAAATGTATTCAGAAACAACGATAAAGGAACACAACATCCAACTGAAGTCGTACGTTTAATCGAAGCCTGCAATTTTTGCCGCCATGTATCACAAAATTTAAAATCATGTTCCAAATGTAAAAAAGCAACATATTGTTCAAAGGATTGTCAATCAAAACATTGGTTACGACATAAACATATGTGTAAACTTTTGAATATTTCATATGTAGTCGAAGTTCCCATGTCAGAAATAGAACCAAATAATTTTGGAGCACCGCCGAGAATTGATAAGCAGAATATGTTTAACTTAAGATTTTTTAACTCTAAAGTTAAAGGAATAAGGGAAGGAACACCCCCAGACAGAAGAAGTTGCAAGCGTTTTATAGTAAAGATTCAATCTGGAAAGGAATATGAATTTTTCAACCCAAACGGAAAACTAGTTGTATATGATCAAACTGTTAATCTGGACATTCAATTTTCTAATCCAACTCTGTATCATCTTTGCAGAGAATGTGGAGTACTTGCCGGTGAGAAATTTACCACGAAAAAAATATTTTGTTGGGCTTCATTCAAAAATAAAGGAAAAACCCTTTGTTTCCATATAGACAACCTGCCTCCATTTCGAACGTGGTGACGAACTCAATGAAATAGGAATGCATCCAAAGAAGTTATATAATTTATGTTGTTGTTGAAGATAGTAATTGTAAACATGCATATAAAACAGTTAATGCTTACAAATTTAAATATAACAGTTGTTTTATTTACTGTAAACCATATATAACAAAACAAAGCCACAGTGTTGCACATCTACTTGTATTTAACTGAAAGAATTAAAAAAAAAGCATTTGTTTTCTAATTAAGTATCTAACTATTTAGATTTTAGAAATCATTAAATAATTTGCATGTTCTAATAAAACTTATCGTTGTTGTTCAAATGCTGGACATTACATAAGAAATGAATTTCATTTGCAATTGATTTAAAAGAACTGTTGTATTTTTGTCAATTAATTTATCATGACCATCAATTATTTATGTTTGACAACTAATTATTTTTCTGTTTTAAATTCTTAGAGAAAGAGTCTTTTTTGTTCATTGTTTTAAACATTACAATGCCATTAGTTTTCTTGTTTCGAGGACTTGTATAGCTGACTACGCGGTATGGAATTTGCTCATTGTAGAAGAATGTAAGGTGACCTATAGTGGTTAATTTCTGTGTCATTTGGTCTCTTGTGAAGAGTCGTCTCATATACAATCATGTTTTTGGAAAGTTTGTTATAGCTTGCTATAGCTACTTTCCATAGGCGTCGGCCTCAACTTCCAGTGAGACAGACTATCGCAATGTTCTGCTCCAAGATAATGTAGTACTAGTGTTCGAATTCTGGTTCTTGGATATTTTGAGTTGCTACTCTTTTGAAAAGATTACAGCTTGAATAAAAAAGGAATAAATGTTTACCGACAGTTCAGATGAATTTAACTTCATTTTGTAAAAAAGTATCACAAAACTACTTTGCGGATCGGCCATTGGCTGAAGAAAATTAAAAGAAATCTACGCGAGACAGCGTTTCATTCATGAATATTTCATGAATGAACATTTTCCCGCACTATTTTGTTTACTATGTACGATATTTACAACTGTTTATTATTGAATAAGTAAAAGCCCGAGAATATCGATAGAGTCCGGTATGCGAGAACAAGTTGATATTTGACCAAGTTGTCGGATAATTGACAAGTGATAATGGTTTGATTTATTTAACAATACACAGGTGATAGAATATAAAATAATCGATAATTATATGGCTTATGTCTCACGCCAAGAACATGTAAATAAGGTAAATACCGGCTTTAAAGAAAAGTGCATTGTTTTTGTCAAAACTGACATCGATCTGAAAGTTTTGATGCCAAACATTAGGAACATATATATTATTATGTTAGATATACTGTTCCCAGCAAACATCATTTGAAAACTTCTGTTATTTGAATACTAACTGTTTCACATTCTAATGTGGATATATGAGGACCTTCACTTGTTCAGCATGCTCAAGTGCATTAAACTGACTACAGACATCAAAAACGTTTTAATGACAATTAGTATCATAGCATCAGTATAATTTAAAAGCAACCGAGTCATCATCTACTTCTTAGAATATTATAGTTCATGTGTTTCAAGACCGAGATCAAGCTAAAGACAAGTGCTGTAAAAAATGATTTAATAACATTTGTCACGGGCCATGTACATTGTACTAGCAAACTGACTTTCTTAGTACTTAACAATGCAGTATCGGATCCAGAACTTTTTATCCTCACACTTTATTCCTGGAGCAGTAAAATTCTTTAAGATTGACCTACATGTATAATTAACAATGTGTCGTCCTAAGACTGATGCAATGATTACTAGTATATCAAATAAATGGCTCAAAACAAAAAAATCAAATAACATTGCCTCAATGGTGATTACACAGCAGAAACTAAAACGTGTTGTAGGGTTATAAGCACCTCAGATCAACATTGTATGAATCTAGTGTATATAAACTTTTATTCCTGAGGTCATACTACTATTGTTATGCCCCCACCATAATGAGTTGTATCCTTGTTTTTTTCTATAAGTATGTACGTCCCTTACTTGTACGTACATCCATACATCCCAAACTTGATTTTTTGTTTTCTTTTTTTAGTTTGCCTGAACCAAATTTTATGAAACTTATACGCAATGCTTAGAACCACAAAACACAAGTCAAGCTTGAATTTTGTTGGCGTCACTTTTACCATTCTAGGTGTAAAGGGGTGAAATTTTCAGTATACCCTATCAAGTATATATACCCTTATATATGTTTGACTTGTAGCTTTCTTCGGTTATACATTTATCAGGTGAAATTAAAACGGTCTTAAGATTTAGAAGTATAAACAAGAATGTGTCCATAGTACACGCATGCCCCATCTGCACTATCATTTTTTCTGACCGTGAAAATGGAGTAATTTAAACTGTAATTTGGCATTTTATTTAGAAAGATTAAATCAAAGGGAACATCTGTAATACTAAAATAACGAGGTCCAATTTGTCAGCAGTAATTAATATTACCAATAATTGATAAGGTTGACGGATTCAAACAGAAAGAAGAGAAAACTGTGCATCTTATATACTGCATGACTTTATCAGATGACAATCCCAATACTAAAATAAGGCTTATGTTACGGTTTATTTCTTCCTCTGTGATATTTTATCCTGAGGATAATTTGTCCCGGTAATTTTTTTCCAGGCATGGTATTTCACAGGTTGATTTTTTCAGAGGAGTGAAAATCTATTTGTGTTATGTGGATAGTATGTACCGGTATATATTTGCCGTACTATATTTCACAGAACCGTGTGAAATAGAGTCCCATTAACTACTATGTAAGTTACTCACAATCAATATATACCTGACTATAATTATAAAATTTTCACAAAGGTAGACCAAATTTGCATAATTTATTAAAGGGAGGTAATTATGAGCAATTTATATTTTAAAGATATTAATATAATATATTTCTGAATCTATTTTATAGTGAAATTTTTCCTTGAATCTTATTTTTTTTATATTCATTTATATAAAAAGATGACTTACAACTTGATTTAATAAGACAGATAAAATTTCACAGGTAAAAACTATCCAGCTGTTAATTATGCTTTTGTTCCAATATATTGTTATGCTATGATTTATCTGATTTCCATATAATCGACAACTACATCTCTGTCCCCAGACAAAACTATTTATATAGTTAAAAATATCATCATGATCAAATTCTTCTATTACTGTTAACAGTAGTAATGCAGCTATATTTCTACCTTACATTTAAATTTATATTTGTACTGAGATCTGAAAACAACTCACTTTACATGTATTTCACTAACCTTATTTAATCATGATATAATTTTCACAATTACGATCTTTGAAATTACTTCTGGTTTTCTTCCCTATGTTTCATGATAATTTTCTTTTTAAAAGGATGATATTGACTTGAATATTTCAGGACATTTTTTCAAGGACAATTTGTGAAATTATTTCCCATTATAATACATTTTTTTTTAACAATTTCGCTTTATTTCAAATACACTATTATTATTTCATAGTATTTTTAAAGGATAATTTTTTTCTAATAACTATTCAATAAGTTAACTACCCAGATAGAATTTCACGGCAAAGGAAAAAATATCCCAGGGAAATATTTTCCTCCGGATAAAAAAATAACAACAACTACTGTGACATTTTTTCCTCCGGATCAAATTTCACCCGGATATAATTTTGCTTTACACTTACGCATAGTATTATACTTTAATTCAGTCACAGACCCAAGATATCACGGGTGTGTTCTAGTGTGTACTAAGTTTCAAATTGATTGGACTTCAACTTCATCAAAAACTACCTCGACCAAAATCTTTAACCTGAATGGAACAGACAGATGAATGGACGGACGGAGGAACGGATGCACAGACCAGAAAACATAATGCCCATAAATGGGGCCTAAAAAGTGAATTTTGGAAATTGCTGGCAAGACAATAGTTTTGTTTGAAAAATCAAAACTGTGATTAAATACATATTTGAAATAATACACGTCTATAACCTACATGACCTATTTGAAATAATACACATATATAGTTGCAAACTTTCCAGAGGTGCTATCCAGCACTTTGATTGATAATTCGTGTCAAGTCAACGGCGTTTCTGTGACAAAACAACACATACATGTATATTCACGAATGAGGTATATCATGTATATTTCTAAGATGGCAAATATAGGTTGCATTTCGAAAAATCAGACAATGAAATTTCCTCTAGGAACTACATGAACTCCCTTTGAAGCTAAAACTGTACCAATTTTATAATGAAGTCTCTTAAAAAAAATATCCTAGAATGGAAAGTTGATATTAACTTCTATGTAATTCAAAGATCGAAACATAGGGCTGTGCGGCATATTTTCAACATTTATATGCCCCAAACTTGTTAGAGGTAAAAATTAAATTGAAATCTGTACTACCTCTAGAATCACCTTTTTCCTACTACAGAATTAAATTCATACTGCAACATTATGTTTTCATTCGGGTAAAATTCCCAAGTTTTGTCTCTATGAGACAAAACATAGAGAATGTAACCAGTATAAAAACATAATGTCCTGGAATAGAAAGTTTACCTTCATGAAAAATAACGGACGTGCATTAATCAATACATTGTCGTTTTATTGTTTACATTTGCATTTCCTTCATATTCTGATTTATGTTGTTAATGATGGTGTCGGTTGTTCTATAAAAGGTGAAGCCAATTCGTATGCAGATAATAGTTGTACAAATATTCGTAGAACGTCACATCTTGAAAAAATCAATATGAGAATAAACACCGAGTTGCACAATGACTGCACTTGTTTGATTCTATTTAATGCCGTCTGACTAGCCAACATTGACTAGTTGAAAGCTGTAAACAGAATTTTTTTGCATATACAGGTTGCAGCATGTTCCGAATATGTTGTCTTGGTATTGCACCTACTGCACAACGTCCGTTTCGTAAATCAGACTTGGTTTTGACAGTAACGTTACACCTTGACAACGACTTGTGTAAATCCCTGACCTGACAGACGAATGTTGAGACGTAGAGAAAAAAGAGTAAAATAACAAAAACAAAAATCACTTCAAGTGCGACGTTATCATTGTGTTACCATTGATAATACAAATTCAAGCTAAGAGGAATGACCTACGACTGTCTTCCCTAATGTTTGCTTTCTGCATGGATGTTCACCGACTATTTGCTAAAAGTAAATATATTTATCCCACATCATTAAGGAGATGCTACGAATGAAAGTAGACGAGTCATACCTTTTTTCGTAAATATATTATCTATTAAAGATAATAAATAGTCAGATGACAGTGAGATGAGTGAGTTTTCATGTAATATTTTATTTCAATACATATGTTTAAATTAATTTAATCTAGCTACTTGATTGAATTATTTGACTAGTACTAGACATGTTCACCATAAGTCGAAACCAAAGCCGAAACCGAAACCGATACCGATACCGAAACCAAAGTTAGTAGTGAGGTAAATGTTTATAATGTTTAAATAACTCTACACATTTACTTCATTTTATTGTTTGAAATTTGAATACACTAGACGGAGTATTACTTCAATGTAACATTTTACATGAATCTATCAAAAAAAGTAAGTTAAATTCAACAAAAAACCCATGCAAGTTATATACTTTTCAGATGTGGATGAAAGTTTCGTCGAAGGGAAAGAACTGTACATAGTTCTTCAATATGTGCAATAACTTTTTGATTATAATTAATGGTGTGATTTACACTGATGAGTCTTATGCAGACGAAACGCAGGTCTGCTGTATTGAGTTATAAGCCTTGTATCTTTGATAAGTATTACCACCACTGGGTCGATGCCACTGCTGGTGGACGTTTCGTTCCCGGGGTTATATCAAGCCCAGTAGTCAGGACTTCGGTGTTGGCATGAATATCAAATATATGGTCATTTTTATGAATTCACTGTTTGCAAAAATGTGTATTATTATCAATTCTAAGGATCTTAGATTACCCAACATTTTGAAATTTTTGGTCCTCAATAATCTTAAATTTGTACTTGTTTGGCTTTCCAACTATTTTGATCTGACTGTCCCTGATCAGTCTTATGTAGACGAAACGAGCGTCTGGCGTATTAAATGTATGAGCATAGTACCTTTGAAAACTATTTACAATTGCCACTGTTTTTCCAGAATGAAAATGAAGAAACGAAACAAAAATAGAGGTTAGTATGATTGACATAGTAAATATGAAATCATCAAAATTACGAACATATTTTTTGTAGGAATTAATTTTATAATTAAAAATCAACATGATCAATTGACACATATGGACAAACTTTACCTTTAAAAGCTGATGCCTTACCCTTCAAAGTAATTGTGAATGCTGTGACCCCGTTAACAAGTTTCTGTTGAAAGATAAATTCAACCTGGTGCACTCGATATATAACTTTGATGAAAGGTCTGGCTGACTGTTTGCATCCAGAAACAGCCGGTCCACCGATATGTATCCACCACAGCGGTCGGGAAAATCCCGCATCCGGTATTTCCAACCACAGTTGTCATCACAGAAATCAAACCATTTAACAATTGACCAATGCTTTATATACAAAATTGAACAATTAACAGCGGTTTATGCTATTTTGTCTGTACATTTAAAAATGGTATCAAAATCGACAAAAAGAGTTTTTTTCACAGTGTTTTGTATATTGTGACGGAAATCACAAATCTACGTTGCTTAAGAGGACAAGTAGTCCTTCGTGACTTTTGAAAGTTATCATTGATGTAACGAAGAGCCAATGGTGAAAGTTAAATGACAAAAATACCGAACTGACTGAAAATTCAAATCGGAATTCCCTTATCAAATGGCCAAATCAAAAGCAAAGTAACATCAAACAAACGGAAACAAACTGTCATATTCCTGTCTTGACGCGGACCTATCCTTATGTAGAAAAGGGTTGACCCAACCTGGTTTTAAAGCCAGCTTAACCTCTCACTTGTATGACATTTGCATAACATTCCATTATATTGACAACGATGTGTGAACAAAGAAAACAGGCATAATAGATAAAAATGTCTTAACTTTGTTACAAATTGGAGTACATATTAACTAAATTAATACACCTTTCGTTTCACTTACTCATATCATACTCCGTTATGGTAGAGGGAGGTTTGGCATGCCACAAAACCAGGTTCAATTCACCATTTTTACCTTTAAACATGTCCTGTACCAAGTCAGGACTATGGCCATTGTTATATTATAGTTCGTTTCTGTGTGTGTTACATTTTAACATTGTGTTTCCGTTGTGTCGTTTGTTTTCCGTTATTTTTTAGTGTGAATTTACACTACTATAAGACGTGTCACGGTACTTATCTATCCCAAATTCATGTATTTGGTTTTGATGTTATATTTGTTATTCGCATAGGATTTTGTCTAATGCTTAGTCCGTTTCTGTGTGTGTTACAATTTAATGATGTGTTGTTGTTCTCTTATATTTAATGCGTTTTCTTCAGTTTTAGTTTCTTACCCCGATTTTGTTTTCTGTCCATGGATTTATGAGTTTTGAACAGCGGTATACTACTATTGCCTTTATTTGGTATGATAAGAGAAATATTACTTCGCGGAAAATAGATTAGAGGCCAATAAATATGGTAATATATATAACTTTTTTATCAGATGTCCTTATTAACTTTTTTTATGTTGGACTGCAGTTCATTAATCCTAACTGTAAAAAAAAGTTTGATACTTTTTACTAAAGGAATTCCTTAATTTTTTTTTTGATTTTCACCAAATTTTGAAAAATTATTTACTTTTTGACCAAAACAAAAATACAAATTCCGACAAATTTTACCCACACAGTTTACAGAAACAATGTCATTGGATATATAGCAGTTTAACAAACAAACAATAATTTTGATCATTGAAAAGCTTCATTTCTCTAATTAATCTTATGGTGAGTGATTCAAAATATCAATTTCTTTTTAACTCCCTTGTATATCCTGTACCTCTTTAAATAAAAGCATTTGATTGATATTTGCCATGAAAATACATAATTAGTATAACTGTAAAGAAGAAGAGAGTTAATTGGTGCACGCACCAAATATTTTGGCCGGAAATATGGAGGTCTTTCGAGTAAAAAAGTGCAAAATATTATATAAACAATGTGTATATTGAGTTGACTCTAATTCTTAATTGACAAAACTGGTTTAATCCAAGTAGTTATGATAATGCTATAAGATATAACTTAGTTGTCCTACGACGAGTTATTGTACGGAAATGGTAACTTATTTAAATTTCTAAAAAATAATCTGATTTGGGAAATCTCCAAATACGATTCACGCATTCTGTGCATAATAAAACAATGAACATTCAGCGTTATAAATATTTGGCATCTTCTTATATAAAACTTCATAAAAAAATGTATTTATTTCAAATACCTGAAAAAAATCATATACCGCAGAAAATAATAATGTAGATCCGCTGAAACTCGTGTAACAATTTCAAACCCATATCATATAATGGACCGGATTAGTGCCGGCCAATAATGAATGTTGGTCTATGGTTGTCATTCGGTATATCGACCAACAGTTCGTGAAAGAATACTTTACGGTGGTCAAGTATTGCGATTGGATTGTGAAAGCACTGGTATAGGACCATGACTGAAATCTTATCGATAAGACCTGCGCTAATCTGATTTAATGAATTGTATAGAAAACTTTACAAAAATAAAATGAAACTTTCTGTTAAAATCGTTCAAAATTTTGATCAGTATCTGATAAAAACAATCTTCACTACACCATTTTTACAAAATTACAAAAGGCAGATTGCTTCTCGAAATTTCAATGACATTAAATATGTAAACAAACATGAGTTTTTCATTTCTCGAATGGATAAACAACTTTGTAAAATGACATTCCATTTTAATGATTATTAAAATGGTTTTCAAAGTTTGTTTTGTGTTAGCATAATCAGAGATTTTGCCAAAAAAAATTCAAAATAATGAAATATTTACTAAAAATGATTTTTCGGATCGTTAAAGATCGTGTACTGCATTTAAAGATTGTGAAAAGCATCATGAAACATTTGATGCTACGATAGTGTTAAAATAATAATTATTTATAAGACAATTTATATTTACAATTGGTATAACATATACTGGATTTGCATGACTCATCTCAGCTCTCTATTATTGGTGAATATGGCTTTCATCGTTCAATGCCATTGGATCTTAATATGCACAATTCAACACCGATTAGATACCTTAAAGCAACACTCTATTTTAAAGGTCAGAGAAGACAAATAATTTAATTTCATATTTATATATATTAATGATGCTTTTTTCATTAATAATTCTAACTTTTCTGATTAGATTCAATCAATATACCTTGCTGCGCTAGAAATAGAAAAACAACAGTCACGACTTCCTCTGCCTCGCATTTTCACTTATACCTCGAATTTGACATACGGAGTCATCACAGTACCAGAATCTATGAAAAACGAGACGATTTTAATTTTGAAATAATCAATTTTCCCCACAAAAAATATAAAAAAATAGGGACAATATATCAGTTTTATCTGCATATGGGATACTAGGGGTATGACAAAGAACGTCTGGTCTACTTTTCTAAAATGTTCACACGATGATATCAAGACCTTGTTGATAAATAGTCCGTATCATCTTCACAAATTATACACAATAGTCTTAAAGATTTGAGGTACTGACGTGGTTTATCATCTTTTAAATGTGTTAAGTATTATTGTGTTTGTCTTTGTGTGATTTTTACTGGTCAGTCATTTTGAGTATAGTTATGCATTTCGTTATTGAGTTATTGTGCTTTTATAAATTTTTATATTCTTGTCTTTCATTTCTGCTGATGTGCTTTGTTTACAGTCCTTGGATGGTATAAACTTCCCAAAAAAACGTGTATGGTGTAATTGTTTATGGCATATGGTGCAATGGTGTAAGGTGTATGGTGTTATGGTGTATGGTGTAAGGGGAATGGTGTAATAGTGTTTGAGGAATGGTGTGATTGTGTAAAGTGCGATCGGGAATGGTGTGAAGGATTGTATACGACATTTCATTGGTTGAAAACGAATTTTTTTTTTATTATTTTTTTTCGAATTGTAAACGTAAACAATAATAATAATCTTAATATTTGAAATTTTATTGCATTATGGGTAATTTCGGATTATGTAGATAGAATGGGGAATGGTGTAATGTGTAAGTTGTATGGTGCAAAGGTGTAACGTGTATGGTGTAATGGTAAAAGGTGTATGGTGTATGGTGTATGGTGTATGGTGTATGGTGTAATGGTGTAATGGTGTATGGTGTTAGTAGGAAGTTTACACCATCCAAGGACTGTATATGCCCTTTTGTGTTTTTTTTGTTGACTTAAATTTTTCGGAGTCAAACATGCCACACTAAAGAACTACTGCTACGTTAACTTTTAGAAAACTTCGAATAACTTTATTTTCTCAAACGAACCCCTTAAGTAATACTTAATCATGCTTTTCACGAATCTCATTAGCGCATATACCCGTACAACCGGCATTGCGTGTATATGCCATCCAATAAAATTGAACATAAAGACACACCATGTGATTGATGTAAACAAAAACACGTCTTTATAGTTATAAATCACTTGACCATTACCACGTCATGTGACCAATACATGTAATTAATATATATGGAAACAAGAGGAATATTATAAAATCGGGGTAACAAACTAAAACCGAGGGAAACGCATTAAATATAAGAGAACAACGACACAACACTAAAATGTAACACACACAGAAACGGACCAAACATCAGACTAAATCCCACGAGAATAACAAATATAACATCAAAACCAAATACATGAATTTGGGATAGACAAGTACCGTGACACGTCTAATCGCAATGTGAAATTACACTCAAAAAGAAGAGAAAACAAACAACGCAACGTTAAAAAGTAACACACAGAAACGAACAATAATATAACAATGGCCATATTCCTGACTTGGTACATGACATTTTTAAAGGAAAAAATGGTGGGTTGAACCTGGTTTTGTGGCATGCCAAACCTCGCACTTTAATGGCTATGTTAAATATAACATTGAAATGACAACATAATATTACAGGACTACAATACAAATAAATAGGAGAAATGTATTAGACAAAGAAACACATGATTAATGGATAATAAAAAACATCAGGTTAAAAATTCAATACGCAAAAACGCGCCTCGTCCACACAAGACTCACCAGTGACGCCCAGATATAAAAGATCGAAAGTGAAAAAAAGGTACAAAGTTGTACAGCACTGAAGATCAAAAGTTGAAAAAGGTTGTGTCAAATACGGCTATGGTTTATGCTTGGGATAAGAACATCCTAATTATTTAGAACAATTAATGCTATTGCAAACAGTGAATTTTATCAAATGAATATAACAGATATACATAATGAAACTGAAGTATTAACTCATTACAGAAAACAAACACGAATACATAATGCAAAGAAAAATCTAATTAAAGAACTCAGTCAATTTCAAAATGTTCTATTCATCAAAGTTCCCTTTTACACTCAGGTAAACAGTAATGGGTAAAATGCACTGAATTTATAAAGTGTTTATTTCATTAACCGGCAGTTGGTAAATACCACTGTTAGGGGCTGTTAGTTCCTAATGGTATCATCCGCTTAGTCGTAATTTCTTGTTCTTTAGAAATGACATGATTTGTAAGTATTTAAAGTTCTTTGCTTAAAGTTTGGACTGCATAAATACACTGGAACTTAATGATCTTTACTTATATGACAAATAATTATAAAGTACCTAACCTGAATTGCAAAATGGATCTACGTCCAGCTTAGACGTGGATAAACTGTTGGGTGAAATTTTGCATGCGTTTATTAAATAAAAAACGTGGCTTATATAGATACCTATAAAAAGGAAGATGTGGTTATTTTCATTTTCGAACAAACCAGTATATAAAAATTTCGAATCCAGTTAGTTCATTCTCGCTGTCGTATGCAAGTATGTCTATTGTAGAATAAAGCTTAAGGATGATGGGAAATATATATAATAAATGATTCGAAAGTATATTTTAACACAATTTCATTAGAATGTAACTTTTTAATGTATAATAATAAGATTAAAGTCTAAAAAGTGTAATTAATACAGCAGAATACATAATATTGATTACTGAATGCGTTTCATTTTAACAATAAATGCGATGAATTATCAATTATGAAGTGCGATTATTTCTGATGTGGAAATTTAGAAGGTGCAATGAATTTTCATGATTTTTTTTTTTGATATTTCGACATGCGACAACATAAATTGTCTTTTAATGACTTCAATATTGATGATATTTACAATTTGAAATGCAAGCTAGTCGTAGACGATTACTTGATTGTACACGGTTATAACAAACATCGAATTTTTCTGCAAGTCGTTGCGTGCTTTCTGTATAATTCTAAACCGTTCGTTAGTAACACACCGAGAACATCATTTGCTATTTCTATTGAAACTGGAAAACACCCGCGTTATTTCGGTTCCATGACTAAACAAGGGTATCAAATTATATATAAGCCTTATTTCTAACCGGGATTTTATGTTCTCGTATGTCATGTTTTAATTATATATGTAGAACACTTTGTTAGGGGCTCAATTGATGCAATTGACATAGTAAACAAACTAATAGATAACCTCTACATGGTGGCAAGTGAAGGTGAGGAATAATACTTCTTTAAATTATGTCTGTAAAACTCTGTTTGACATCTGCCTCAAACTTAAATTAAAAAAAGATATAATCATATCATTATGTGTAACACACAAGAGAAAATGTAAGAAAATAAACTTCTGAAGCTAGTGAATTAAGTTTTTAAAAATCTATAGTTGATACATAATCATCAATTATATAATCGCATTATAAAGAAATGAATTGTATTTGTATGTTCCGACTGGTTTCAATTTTATAATCAGTTAAATTTCCCTATTTTTGCAAATATAATTGGCCACTTTGAGCATTTATATCAATTTAAGAAGATGTGGTATGGTTGCCAATGAGACGTCACAACTCTCCACAAGATATAAAATGACGTAGAATGTATTTATGAAGACAAAAAAAACTTATCACCTTCACTTATCTTTTTACAAGTTCTCCAGAGAAACACAATCCAGTGTATTTCAATCAACGATGTATATTAGATTTCTCTCACTTTATGATTGTTTACTGAGGCTTGATCTTTTTTTGACTTTTCATTTTTTCAATTTGCGGTATCATGGATTTCATTTGCTGCATCATATCTTTTTGTGGAATGTCAACAGGACTGAGAAATGGTAAACGTTTTTTCTCTGCATCTTCTGCCAAAGAGCAGTATCGTAATGCTTCTTTAACGTTTCCTTTAGTACCATATAAGGATGAGAGCATGTAATAAGCATTAGGGTATTGTTTATCACACTCTGGAGCCATCTTGATAAATTTTCTAAAGAGCTCAATTGCTTTCATGGGCTCATTTTCCATGTTCATATATGCGATTCCATAAAGAGCGCTATAGTTTGATTTGTCCAGATCGAAACATTTCTGAAACGAATCAAGTGCTCGTTCGGGCTGATTTGTAGAGACGTATTTTGCACCCAGACAATAATATATGTCAATCAGAATTATTCGTTTACCAGGCAGAGAATCTACGTCCAAACTGAGTTTATAAGCTAATTCTTCAGCGGATTTGATAGATAATTTTGCGAATTCGAAATCTGATAAAAGATTTTTTCCCTTTTGTGCTTGTGATAAGGTTCTCCATAAAATGAGCTGTTTAGTGTACGCAGCAAATATATCATCAGGTTTTAACATGAGGTATTTGTCAATTAAAATAGACGTATTTTCTGGTGGATGGTAAGGCCCAAACATACTGTTTTCGCAAATATGACCATAAACAATATTCTCGAAAGCTGATCGAAGAATTTCGCAGTCTTTCAAATTTTCAACACTGTCGTTGTTGAAGTCTTTTATTTTCTCTGAAGCCATTATTAAGTGACACACTGCTCGGCTATGATTATTGGCCGTATGAGAATTTGGATACTGTGAGAATACCCTCGGGTCAAACCTTTTGTTATCCTTAAAGATTCTTGTGGAATCGCTTGCTTGTTTAGCCTGTTCTTCTCTTCCACTTTTGAAAAAATCCAAAAGTGACGAATATACAGGATTACCCATAAATCCCCGAAGATCTGGAGTCTCTTCATTTCCAGGAAATGTTGTGTTGTCTACTTCTTTGTTATAATGGGCCATTTTCTGTCAAATTTACTTCATTTTTTCAAGGTCCTGGAAATAAAACAAAATGCTGTGATAAATTTAGAAAAATCCACACTTGAGCTTCATAAGATCTAGATGTCCAAGCAAGGCTATAAGTCAATGCAAAAACATACAGATGCAGATACAGATATACATGTAGAAGTAAAATATTGGCGAAAGATACCAGAAGGACATTCAAACTAGTCGAAAATAAACTGACAACATCATGGCTAAAAAAGAAAAAGACAAAGAGACGAACAATTGTACACAAAACACATAATATAAAACGAAAGACTGAGAAACACTAAGCACTCAAAAAAACCGGTGCCTCATGTGCTCTGTAGGTTGGACTTGCATGTGTAGTCGCTTCGATGACCATTCACGCGTTTGTCGAATAGCTGTTCTGCCTCAGAAACATACTGCATGCCACATTGAAAACAAAGAAGGTATTAAATAATCTGGGTTTTGCAAGTAACATTGCAAAATATAATGTACAAAGATCCAGTGGAATGGCAAGTTTTTGTTTTAGTATGCAGTATTTGTTGGCAAGCCAGCCACGAGAGGATCGAGAAAGATTGTGGACAAAGAACTTTACAATTTAATCAAGGAATATACAGGGTAAGACAGTTACCACAATGTTAACCTCGTCAAAAATAGACATTTGTCATATTAGTGGATTACCATTAGAATTTGAAAAGGGGGCATTGAAAATGAATGTTCTGTAACACAACACTAAATGCAGGAAACAAATGGGCATTTCATTGAAATAACCACCAAACAGATGTTAATGAATATTATATCCAGAAGAGTCCTCATCCCTTCCTCTCAAGAATATCGAATAGTCCGACACCTTAGAGGCGTTTGGTCCCGCAGTATGTACATTATTTGTGTCAAGTAGGAACAACTCAAACAAGCGAATAATGCTTACAATCAGTGTCATTCAGGAGAGGAAATTGTATTCCAAAAATTTTGTCGTGCATAGAAAACAAAAAAAAATAGTTTATAATGTTGAAACATGAAGCATAAAATATAAAAAAAATAAAAAATTACTCGAACATCACGCCTAATATCGTCGTTTCAGCCTTTTCAATGTAACACGAGACCTTCCTACTTTGATAAGTTATCTAGTTGTATGTATTGATATATAACTAAATGACACAATAGACTTCTAGTGAAACAGAAAGGCTTAAAACCTCAAAAACATACCACAACATCCAACCATAGGGGATAAAACTCTTATAGAAGATTATATATCGAAAATCAGAATTGGTAATATAAAAATATATTACATTGTATTTGCCCAATAAATATTAGATCTGTAAAGGAGTAAATTAAAGAACAATTTTGGCCTAAAAGTTTAGCTTCATCTGGTGAGAGATTTTGACACTTTTTCAGTCAATTCAATTTGTTGATGTGCAAGATTTGAACTAAGGGTTTCAACTCCCTCAGGCGAAGTTGGCTTTAGATGAATTTGGCTATTCATTTAAGATATTTTTGACAAATCGCTTTTCAAAGATTTTCGGTAATTATCCATCTTCAGATTTTATATGTTTGGCTTTGAGCCTTCCTGATGAAGGTAAATCCAGAAAAGCGCTTCGGACGCAATAAACTATTATACGTGTTGTTTTCCTTTTTTTAGTTATGAAATACGCCCGGATTCAAGCTTAGTCTCAACCTTTATATGTTTTATGTATTATTATCAAATACAACACACTTTTAAATATTAATAAAATTGAGAATGGAAATGGGGAATGTGCCAAAGAGACAACAACCCGACCATAGAAAAAAACAACAGCAGAAGGTCACCAACAGGTCTTCAATGTAGCGAGAAATTCCCGCACCTGGAGGCGTCCTTCAACTGGCCCCTAAACAAATATATACTAGTTCAGTGATAATGAACGCCATACCAATTTCCAAATTGTACACAAAAAACTAAAATTAAAATAATACAAGACTAACAAAGGCCGGAGGCTCCTGACTTTGGACAGGCGCAAAAATGCGGCGGGGTTAAACATGTTTGTGAGATCTCAACCCTCCCCCTATACCTCTAGCCAATGTAGAAAAGTAAACGCATAACAATACGCACATTAAAATTCAGTTCAAGAGAAGTCCGAGTCTGATGTCAGAAGAGGGAACCAAAGAAAATAAACAAAATGACAATCATACATAAATAACAACAGACTACTAGCAGTTAACTGACATGCCAGCTCCAGACTTCAATTAAACTGACTGAAAGATTATGATTTCATCATATGAACATCAAGCACAATCCTTACCGTTAGGGGTTTAGTATCATACCATCATAACATATATGAGAAGAACATAACCCGTGTCATGCCAACAACTGGTTTTTTAATAAATGTGTTTAGTTCCGATGCAAAGACCCTATACAAATGATACCACTTCCATTTGAGACGGAAACTGTTTAAAAATAAGCTCAAATGCTAAAATTGTGACGATTTCAGTAATTTGCATGACTTCATGATACTAATACCCGATACCTGTGCATTGTATTGTCCAAAACAGCATATACGTATGTAACAGAAGTACCATACTTTCAAATGAATAGCTGAAAGTTTACAATTCAAATGTTTTTTAAGACTGCTATATTTTAGGCCAAAAAGGGGTATTACGGGTTCTACTCCTTTCGAGTGGCTAATGCCTGTTTTATCTTTAGTGAGAATTGAACCAATGCTTTTGTCACCTCGGTGTAATTCCACAGATGGACTTTAAGTGTAGTTGGAATGGTTAAAATTGTTCAGGGCGTACCATGATATATGGTATTCAAGGAAGTGCAATAAAAAGACGGTTGGCGTATATAAAAGAAATCTGACCATAATGTGCAATATATCTTCTGATAAACTGTTATAATGTCAATCATAGAATATTCCAAATCAACAAAAAACTCATTATACTCTACCTTAAAATTAATAAAATATTTGCTGATAAGCATTACAATGATGACATATTGATTCAACCGTGGATCTGTTTTATTCAATTAAACTGCATTTAAATAAACATCCACTGTTTAACTATTCAATATTAAATGTCATGCAAAAATACATGATGCGGAAAAATCTTTTAAACCAGATGATATCAACACACACAACTGTAGTTATGTTTAGATACACCGTATCGAACGACAAATGGCTCTGTTTGGAGTACTAATGATGAGGAAAACACATGTTGATTGGTATTAATGAATGTGCTAATACTGACTAGCTTTCATCAAATTATTGTTAAACATAGTATAAAGTATGCTTAAAAAAATACATATATTTTACGATTGAACTTACCTGGCTGATACAGGTGTACACTACGTGAATAACTGTCTACGTCAGACTAGCCACATACTGCACAGTTTCGGAGAATTGGTAATACGAACAGAACAAGATACATCAGTTAAGGGCATCTATACACAAAATCAAATATGCAGGAACTCCATCTTTTTGATTTTAGTAAGTATCTTTTTATTATTTGTTTATACATAAAGTATTTGTCACCAACAACACATGATCTAATTTAAAATATTGTAAATGATCGCTTCATTGAACGGGAAAGACACAGACGTATAATCAAAAATACTGTTTATCCTGTATTTCTAGACATGTTAGCATCGTACAATCTGAGGTTGCAAAAAACTAGCCAAAAACAAATTAAATTTCTGCAGTGTGTTCAATCTATTTGTTTCGATCGATAATTAAGTCAGATTCTCAACTGAGAGGTAGGACATATTGATATGTTTAAATGTGTATATCATGTATATCTATGCGTTTAAAAAGGTAAGTTATGCGTTACATTGAAATAGTGATTTAGATAAAAGTAAGATGAATAATATCGATAATAAGAACATAAACAATTTAAAGCAAAGAGTATTTGAATAGCATAAAATAACTTTTATAAAATCATTAAAATGTAGAATGCTACACATTGCATCTTCTAATAATTTGTGAAATAAGAACATTAAATTACTCAATGAATTAAAAACATATACATTTGTAAAACAGAAAATATTTTAATCACAAATCATTAAGAACGATATATGGTATGATTGCCAAAAATACAGCTACTCACAACTACCAAATTACACTCAAATTAACAATTATACCGTACGGTCTTTAACAATTTATCATAACAGAATGCTAGTTCAGTCTGAATATAGTGTACACATTGTATTTTTAAAGAAATTATATCATTCTATTTTGTCATCAATAGTTGTACATGCTTTTCAAATGGTTGTTGAGTTAATACTATAACCTTAATATAATATTCTATTGTGATCAAGGTACAACTGTTGCATCAATTACCTTTGCGATACCTTTTGGTTTTGCATGTTTTTTCATCATGAATTTTGCTGAATTTCTTTTAAATTATGCGCTCAAAAATTCTGCGCTTGTAAGCATGTGTTACTGTTTTTTCAAACCAAATGCATAATGTGTTTCTCTAATTGTTGTATGATAGCCAGATGAAAAATTAGCATGGCAACTATAAATTATACCCACGATGACGACATAGAAGAGGAGCTGAAGACGCAGATAATAGAAATATGCACAGCTAGTGTACAGAAACCAGGTAAATATATTATACATATGATGATTGTGCGACTGTGACAAATTGGTATGAGAAAAAAAATTAGGTGGGATAAGATAAAGAAAGGCAACTCGCAAAGATAGACAAAACCATGATCGAAAGAAAAAAGAACAAAATGATAGACACCTATTCAAAAGACTGTATACAAGAAATTAAAAGAATTGATCAACACAATTTAAACTGGGGTTACATTGTGTGCTCCGTAAGGGTAATCAGTTCCTGTTTAGTAGTGTCAGCCGTTGCTCAAGACAAAAACAAATTGTGTGGTAGGGTCACATTCGTGATTTTCATAATCCGACAAGTGAACCATATCTGTGATAATGCGTATCAAATATTAAATAAGGTTAAAAGAACATCATAATGGCTTTGATATAACTTTTAAGGAAATATCTTATCCATTCGAACTAATAATAACTTCAAAATGTTTGTTTTTAATCTTTATGGAACATAGGATAAATAATATTAATGCAACAAATTTTACTGCATTTTTAAACATTGTTAAAATTCCATTCTCAATTTTATTAAAAAATAAAGAGTTAACAAAAAACAAAAGGTATAGCAAAAGCGGAACTAGGAATCAGAGATTGCATGAAGGAATCATTTTCCTTGATTTAAGATAATTTCTCAAACTTCATAACCAATAATTTCAATAACACCATATTAATAATTTCATGCCATTACATAATTGTTGACAACTTGGCTGGTGATACCCTTGGTGACCAACAGACAACCTGCAGAGGACCTAGAGATAGTACTTACATTCACAGTATCAATTTTCACAGTTCAAGTTCATATAAAATCGACTTTAGGTTAACCCTCCTACCAAAAAATCAACCTTAGACTGTACTTGTATCAAATTATTACATTTTCATATTTAGGAAACCGTGGAAATGGGGTCCAAACTGTAGTGTTGAATATTACCAACATAAAGGAGAATTATACCATTGTGTTATTGTGTTTTAGGACAGATTTCCTATCTTGTCTTTCGTGTTTGATAATGTGCGTTGTCTGTTTGCCTTTTTGTTTGTCTTTGTTGACATGTTTGTTTATTTTTGTTGTAAAATTACAAAACATTGTTGACTGTTGTATATATAAAAAAAAGATGTGGTATGATTGCCAATGAGACAACTATCCACAAAAGACCAAAAAGACACAAACATTAACAACTATAGGTCACCGTACGGCCTTCAACAATGAGCAAAGCCCATACCGCATAGTCAGCTATAAAAGGCCCTTATAACACAATGTAAAACAATTCAAACGAGAAAACTAACGGCATTATTTATGTAAAGAAAATGAACGAAAAACAAATATGTAACACATAAACAAACGACAACCACTGAATTACAGGCTGCTGACTAGGGACAGGCACATACATATATAATATGGCGGGGTTAAACATGTTAGTGGGATCCCAACCATCCCCCTAACCTGGGACAGTGGTATAACAGTACAACATAAGAACGAACTATAAAAATCAGTTGAAAAAGGTTTAACTCATCAGATGGACAAAAATACAAGTGGACGTGGCCGGGTACTTATACATCCCGACACAAGATTGTAAATGAGACATCTGTCCACAAGAGACCAAAATGACACAGAAGTTAACAACTATATGTCACCTTACGGACTTCAACAAAGAGCAAAGCGTATACCGCATAGTCAGATATACAAACTAAGAGTTTGTTTTTGACATTATACTCAGGCTCTACATAGTATCCATTTCAAGCAATATTGCCAATGATGTCTTTGTCAGCTGATATAAACACAAAAGGCTTTTCATATATGTTTTCCGGCTAGATTTTGGTGGTTGTTGCATTTGTTCGCATCATTTGAGTGATAGTGGTCAGTTTCTGATATGTTTATTGTGATATCAAACAGAAAATGTGGTAGGATTGCAAAAGAAACCGTCTGACAATGAAGTTAACAACAATAGGTCAAATGCGGTTTTGACAATGAGCGAAGTTAAGATTATTAGATTTATTATTTTCATAGTGCAACATTGATTAAGCGTATGATCTCTGATAATTCAGACATGACAATGTCAATGTCTTAATCAAATCCTGGGATTATATCTACTTTATGAAAGTCTATTGTTCAATGTTAAGTGAAATTTTGACTTATTGCAGTTATAAAAGTTGACCTGGAAGAAAATCAGAAAAGATGGCTGCTTGTTGGGATTTGCATGCAAAGTATTCTATCCACTACCCTAAGGAATTATACAGAGCCCCTTGTACTAAGCGTCTACAATTCCATGAAAATTGCTCACGGCATTCAAATGCAATTATATCCTTATCAGCTAAAAAAGTATCCCAAGTTCAGAACACGACTTAACTATGAAGCTATCAACAAGAACCGTACCATAGCACGAGTTCATAAGAAATCAGACGTAGCTAGTTATGACTACAAAGTGGGAAATCACGTAGAGTTTTCAAAGCTGTTCATGAAGACATACATGGCTCACTATACAGCTTTTGATGACACCTGTGATCTGTCTGCTCTTCTTAGTTTAATTGGCAGTATCGATATATTTCCACAGCCCGTGAAGAATGTTGCAAATAAGGTATGTTATAAAATAAATATATATTAAGAGTCAAATACTTTTTAGTATATATCGAAATGATTTAATGTTTCAAATGTTTAAGATGTTTTAAAACTAGGAAGCATTCAAGTCTTTTAGGCAAAATTTAATGGCAAGACGTGAAATAAAAATTAGGCAGCATTACAACTTGTTTCAAAACAATTCAGAATAACACGAGTATGAATATATGACAACGATTGAAACTTCAAATTAAAATATAATGTTTAAGGATAGAATAACCTTCCAATTTTGACTTTGAATTTAGGCATGAAATGGAGAACTTGTATTTGCCAAACAAATATCGAAAGCTGACAAAACAAGGCATGTGAATATTCAATTTTATATTTTCAAACGTTGCACGCACACCTTATTTTAAATTCATTGTTACCGACAAAGTATACCGGGGAAATTGTTGACCATATACCCAAATACTATATCTGTTGTTTAATTAGCACTGATTTATTTTTATCGAAACGAAAATCGCTCATCTTCCTTCAAATATCGTTTGTAAATGAAGCCTAACTAATATGACCTTCTTAGTGGGTTTGGAATACTTCTTGTTAGGTATTCTGTAAGTGTGCATTATAAAACAATATAATAGAAAGGTATATTGTTGTTTGGTTCGACATTTATATATTTAAAGCATTACATTTTCTAATTTTTTTTATTAATCTTTTTTTTTAAACTACATAACCATATACTTTAAGATACGTTTAAATGTGCGTAATCCTTGGGCACATTGCAACTTTGACGAATGGGATACTCTAAGGTATCAGACGTCTTTTCAATTGATGCATCAACTCATCAAATGTCTCAGTTTGAGAAAACCCGACGAGACAAAAGTGTTAGCAGAGTTAACTAAATGGGAACAGAATGGTTAGTATGTGTTACATCAATTTTACATGTTTGCTACAAGTCTTATTATCCAAAGCTATTAATTTCAAGACGAACGAAGAGCACAGATATATTTTCTTATAAAACAGTAAGTTATGCGCCAATAAGACAAACACCGAACTTCATAAAACTCGACTATGGTAATCAAATCAATTTGATACAGTTACTGTTAGATATATCTTGAATCAAAAGTTTATTCCGGTAAGAAATGTCATCGTACTTCAAAAATGAATTCAACCCTTTACTTATACCTTTATTTGATACCTTGCATATACGATTTCTTTAGGGTATCTAGAAATTCAGATTGAGAAACCCTTAAATCGAAGTTGATGCTGTAAATACTACAGAGCAAGTTGTCCTGCGGTACATGTGTTACCTTATTCTTTACATGAATTAAGAACGGATCAATGAATTTCAATATTGAATGAGCTAAAGAGCTTCGTGCATATTTTCTGCATTTTTGTTAGCCCTATCAATGTGACATCTATTAACTCCTAACATCAACCATTTTCCTGCTGAAGCAAGAGGTGTTAGAAAATAATCTTTTATTCCTTTTTTCTCATTTTTGATACGTATACACATTAAATACATCTAGGAGAATATGATCTGTCTTATCTATATTGGATATCTAGCTTAAAAGGTCTCAGTATGCATTGAATTTTATAACTTTTGGATTATTTGGATGTTTCGTATTCGTATTCGTATTACTATCTCTTCAGTTAAAGAAGACCTTCAAATTTGTTGTGAAGCGTTGAACAAAAATGCCATCGTACTTTAAATATGAACTTTAACCTATATTGCATACTAACAAATACTTAATTTGTATGAATGTCTTGAAAAATAATAACAATTAGGCATCAATATCCAAATATAGAGATGTCTTATTCTACAATACTTATAAGAATCATTTACACAAACAAAGCAGAAAACAAGAGAAAAAGGTAGCTCTATCTTGTATTTTTATCTTTCATTTCTAAGATCATTTTTGTTTTGTATATGAAGGAGGATATTTCAATGAGAAACCCTTTCCGTATCGAGTACTTGCATATAATATATATACGTGATCTTAAAGATATTAAAAAAATTAAAGATACGACAAAACAAGACCGGGTTCATATTTTGTTCTTTGGTCTAAACATGGACGAGTCAAAAGTAATATAAATGACTACTTACTTAATAATGAAGTTGTGTTGTTCTTTCTACCTGCTGTAATATATGGCATTTACGTATCTTATTGATACCATATATTGGAGTTGTCTTGAAGTATTCTTATATCTTAATATACAAAAACAAAAGATTGAAGCGCGAAAGAATGCATTTGTTCATAAATGACTGCAGGACAGAGGTGTTAGTTTTAGTCTTAATGTCTTTTGAAAATGGTTTAAGTATATTTCTGCTTGTTTCATTTCAGGATTTTTGTTTTTGCAAGGCTATGCAGTTGACCAAATCGTGGTAAATGAATTAAGACAACAAACACAGGTTCTAGCAGAATACGCGTTGAAAATGAAATCAGGTGAGGACTCAACTTTCATCAAGATAGATGAGGCTATGTCAAAGATAAATGGTGAAATGATGTCCGTTTGTAAGCGTATTGATACCATTGAAATTAGCCACAACAAACAGCAACAATCCATAACAGAAATGAATAAAGATGTTAATATCATATATGAAAGGACATTATCTATCGAGAACGTTCAGACAGAACATAGGCAAGACATTGACGGAGCGATTACCAATATAAAAAAAAATGATCGAGATGTAGACAATCTAAAAACTGAAAGTAAATCAACTATAAACAGAGTAGAAACACTGGCAGGTGAAGTTAAATCGACAAGTGAAGATGTATCATATATTAAAAACGATATCATTGGAATGAAAGAGGATATAGGAGATTTCAAAATCTATATGTCTCGATATAAACCTGTAGGTAAAATCTTTTTTTACCCACCAAATCGGTCAGAATATTTTGTTGCCCGAGAAAATGAAATGAGTCAAATTAAAAGCAGCTTTGTAGATAAAGGAAGCGAACACCATACAATAGTTATATCTGGTTTAGGTGGATGTGGCAAGACAACACTTGCAACGGAATTTGCTTGGAGATCTCATGAGTTTTACCAAGGTGGTGTATTTTGGATGTCAGCTGAATCTGAAAGTTCTTTGGAGGATTCTATTACAACACTAGCTATTGATGTGAATGAAACAGGAAAAGACTTCAGAGAAACTCTTAAGAGAACTTTGAAATGGTTTTCACATTTGCGTGAAAGATGGCTCTTGGTCATTGACAATGCAGACGAGGAAGATCTTTCTGATTATACAATAGAAATATTATTTGGGTCATGGAAAAGGAATGCTCATGGACACATCCTCATTACAACAAGACGAGAACCAAAAAAGATCGAGGAATCACTGTGTGTTAAACTTGAAAATTGTATTTATCTCGGTATATTTGAGACAGCAGAAGGATTAGAATTTGTAAAACGAAGAACTGATAGAAGTGAAAACAAAGAAGACAATGCAATTGTAATACTTGTTGAGGAGCTTGGTGGATTGCCCTTAGCCTTAGAACAAGCTGCTGCTCATATAAAAAGTATAAAATGTTCAGTTGAAGACTATGTAAAACGATTTGAGAAAAAAAGGATAAAACTGTTGAAAGCAGCTCAATCAACGATGAAAATTAGCAAGGAGAGACTTGCAGTTGCAACAACTTGGCAAATGAATATTGAATACATTTCCAGGCAGTCGGATAAAGAAGGGTTAGGAACAGCAGCTATTACAGTTATGGAGATAGCTTCTTTTTTGTTTGCTGATGATATCCCTAAAGGTCTTTTTAATGTTGGAAATCCAGTCGTCGAGGACGACGATCTCACCGATGCACTTGATGATGATGTTGGATGTGGGCAGATAATGGAAATCTTAACTAGATTTTCATTATTCCAGATTATGAAAGATATGTGTCTATCTGTACATAGACTTGTTCAAGAAGTTATAAGAGATAACATGAGTCAGGATCGACGCCAATGTATTCTTCAACATGCTTTGCGTATGGTAAACAAAGCATTAACATCATGCGTGACTCCAAATAATATACTACTGGATGATTATAACGGTATAAAACGCGGTTCTCTAATTACATGGAGTAGGTTAGCAGCAAATACCAATACTTTAAAAGGCCATTTATTACATTTTGTGAAAGGCGATGAATCCAGGCAGAGTATTTGCTTTAACGACCAAATGTTAAAGATACTGCAAACTACAGCTCTTTACCATAGTATACATCAGCGACAAGCGTTAGCACTGGCTGATCAAGAACAAATGGTTACAATAATTCCAACATTAAAAGTTGACACTAAATACTTCCATGAACTAACGAGCATAAAAATTCCTTTACTACAGAAAGACAGAGAGAAGATTCTAGAATGTTTGGCATCAGTTTTACATACAGATAGCGAAGAGATATTTGAAACATCAGCTGTAGTCCCGTACAATTCTGAAACATTAAGGGAGATGGGAAATGAAGCTTTTAAAGAACAGAGATACCATGATGCTATCCAGTGTTATACTGAGGGGATACTGTCTTGTCCTACAGATAAGATGGACATGAGGTTTTTCTCAAACAGAAGCTTAGCATACATAAGACTGCAAGACTATGAACATGCGTTGGTCGACGCCAGTAGATGCATTGAGATTGCACCTGATAATTGGAAAGGATACTGCTGGAAAGCATATTCAGTTTCCGGGTTGATAGAGATTGGATCACGTTCTTCGAATATGGAATCTGTTGGCTTGGCCTCTGCTTGCATTGCTTCACAGAAAAATAAGCTTTGTCTTCTTGAACACAAAATGAAAATGTGTTATCCTATACTAAATTACAAAATGATTGAAAGACCAGAAAGTTTATGTCACGAAATTATGTCTTTAACAGATAGACCATTTACAACCCTCATGTTGACACAAGGACGTTATGAAATAAGGGAAGTACTTACTACAACCAAAAGCATTTTAGTCATTGGCGTTGAAGAAGGTGTTGAAATTAATACAGGAGGAAGTTTTAATATTTGTCGACTACCAAAGGACGTTTTAGCAGTAGATATTGAACCTGAAAAAACTATTCATGCGCATTTTGAAAATATTAAATTTCTCAAAGGAGGATGTCAGATAACAGTAAGCAAGAATTCCGTGGCAACATTTTATAATTGCAAATTTTCAAACGGACAAAAAGGTTGTGAATATTTTCCTAAATGCAAAGGTGATAAAGGTTGCATAAATCAATCATTATGCAAAATAAACTATCAGTTAAGCCTTTCGCATGGTTTTGGTAATAAAAGTGTTGGGGAAACTGGTTTTGCAGGGATTTGTGTATCAGACGGAGGAACTGCATATGTAGAATCGTGTGTTTTAGACAGATGTGGCGGTGGTGGTATTTTGTCATGCGGAGATGGGACATTAACGGACATCAGGAACTGCACAATACATAATATGAGGCAAATGGGAGTTGAAGCAAAAGACGGAGGTGCAATCAGAGCAATAAATAATACAATATCAAATAATCAGACTCATGGTTTTGCTATTGGACCAAATGGATATGGATATATAAGTGGCAATATAATTCAGGGAAATGGAGCAGAAGGAGTCTGGAGTGGTGGCAATTTTAAACAAGATGAATCAATGGAAATGAACGAAGAAGGTGCTTCTAGAGCTGTGCTGAATGATAATATTATCAGACAAAATGGATTATCAGGCATTTCATTCGATGGCGGTTACTTTGAAGTCAAAGGAAATAAAATAATATCCAACTGGCTGTGGGGATTGATGGTCAAATCGAGGTCTTACAGTTATATTCTAGATAACGATATATCTGAAAACAAATGTGGTGGGATTAGAATTGGAACCAACTACACTGCAGCAGTTTTTATTAATGGAAACACCATAAGAGATCATATTGGTCCAAGCATTTATACAGTTAGTTCTATAGAAAATTCTTTAAAAACAAGTCGACGCAGAAAAACAATAGAGAAACAAATTAAACACATCGCTGTAGGAGATGGTGAAATGAATGGAGAGTCAAGAGAACCTTTTATTTTTAGTACTAATTTCCTGAATGACAACGAAAGAGGAATACAACATCCACAAGATATATTTTGTATGATAGAAGCTTGTTGTTTTTGTCGAAAAATATCTCAGCATATGAAATTTTGTTCAAGATGCAAGAAGGCAAAATATTGTTCTAAAGAGTGCCAGACTAACCACTGGATACAACATAAACACATGTGTAAGCTTTTAAATGCATCATATGTTGTTGAAGTTCAAATGAGTGATACAGAGCCAAATAATCTTGGAAGTCCTATAGAACATGGAAAACCATATGGAGCATATCAAAGAACATTCGATCCAAAACTAATAGGCCTAGGAAAAGGAACTCCTCCTGACAGGAACAGCTGTACACGATTTATAGTGAAAATTCAATCGGGAAGAGAATATGGATACTACGATCCATATAAGAAGCTTATAGTTTATGATCAAACTGTTACTTTTGATATACAGCTTTCAAATCCTGAACTTTACCACCTGTGTAATGAATGTGGAGCTCTAACTGGTCACAAAGTAACTGCAAAAAAAATATTCTGCTGGGCATCATTCAAGAATAGTGGACAAACAATATGTTTCCATACAGAAAACCTTCCACCTTATCAAACATGGTGAAAGTACGATAAATAAGCAAACTACTTACGTTTATGAGATGCTTTCTATAAATGTTAATGTATCTAATTGACCAACATTTTAGGGCATACCTTCCAGGGGAGGTAATGACGTTGTTGACATAAAATCATACGGTGAGACATCGGAAAAAGGTGCATTTTCGACTGATTGTTATTATTCAGACTGATTTAACTTATAAATAAGTTCATGCACCCCTCGTTTTTAAAATGACTTTATGTTTGATCCCGTATGAAGATTATTTGTACCAATTTTTAATGAAAAAGTCACCGATTTATTAGTTTTTTTTAATCAGATAAATGTACAACAAAAATGATTATATTTCCTAAATATCATGATGAAAATTAATTATTTCTAAAGAACAGTTATACAAGTTTACAACATATTTATGTAAAGAAGATTTTAGATATGTTTTTTTTTTTACAAATATCCACTTGTGTTTATATTTTGAAACAAAAAAGTAAGGTATGTCTATCCAAAAGATGGAACTGTTCAAATAAACAAAAATAAATTACATATTCGAACCATGTATGTATTTAAATGTGCGTATTGTTATGCGTTTACTTTTCTACATTGGCTAGATGTATAGGGGGAGGGTTGAGATCTCATAAACATGTTTAACCCCGCCGCAATTTTGCGCCTGTCCCATAGTCTTGTATGATGTTTAATTTTAGTTTCTTGTGTATAATTCGGAGTTTAGTTAGACGTCCATTATCACTGTACTAGTATACATATTTTTAGGGGCCAGCTGAAGGACACCTACGGGTGCGGAAATTCTCGTTACATTGAAGACCCATTGGTGGCCTTCGGCTGTTGTCTGCTCTATGGTCGGGTTGTTGTCGCTTAGACACATTCCCCATTTCCTTTCTCAATTTTATCTCGTAAAAAAGTACATGAAGGTATATTGTTTATTGTATATTTAAATTGACTAGGTAAAATCAAACTTGTATGCAAATGTTCGTATTTAAAATCACCGTGGGATAAAATCTATACCGTAAGACTTTGAAAACTTCCAGAACTGGATTAAACATAACAGATATTATCATAGATCTGCCAACGAGTTATTAGAAAATGAAATAAATTTATGTGACATAAGACAACTGCTAACTTGGGACAAGTTCGTCCGCACGGAGTGGGTGAATCTTAATATTTTTTTCAAACTTTTGCTTGGTTTTTTTTTGCGGACAGTTTGTATATCAGCTGCTGACATCAATTATATTTTTTTATATTTGCAAAATTTATACTAGTTTGAACAAATATTCATTTGGTATGTGTACAAAAATAGCAAGCTTTTATCTGATTTTTTTATAATTAGCGGGATGGAATTACACTTTTAGATACAAAATAGGGTCATACAATTGAGTTAAGTAGTGATTTGGTCCACCTAAAAGAAGGTTAACAATTATCATTTCGGAAGCTGTCAGCCTTTCAAAACCCCCTTAACATAAAATTATCCATATTCTTATTTCTATAATTTTGGTAAAATTTATCCAAAAAGAGTACAACACACTGTTAAAATATTATTCAGAAAGTGGAATTTTTTTAATCTTTCATTTATTGTATAAAGCAATGCGCAAAGAAATACCTGTGGTCTCAGACCAGTTATGTATAGGACATGTATTACCAAAATAAGACTTAGTAGTCATGAATCTTTAGAACGTGGGAGATTTTTTACAATTCCAAGAGATAATAGACCATGTAGTTTAAAAATAACATTGAAGATGAGATGCATTTCATTCTAAAATGTCTTACATGTTGATCTTATTTTATCAAACCATATTATTGGAGAAAACCTTCTATGCATAAATATATATAATTAATGAGTTCTTATTATCTTAAGGTGTCAGACCACCAATTAAAAATCCCTATCTGTTCAACCAAATTTTGCAATTTTCACAGCTTTCTAAATATTTTACCTTAAGTTTAACTTCAAGGAAACCAGGTATATCCTGAATTGTACATGTATCACCTTCCTACATGCCAACTTTCAACCAATGTTTAAAGTCTTGTAACAAATTTCTGATTTTGAAAAGACAGGTACTACCAAAATAACTCCCGGTTTTCTGGAAATCTTAAATTAGTGTACTATGTAGCGCATTAATCCTGAATTTTTAATGCAAACTCATAGACAAGTGAATTTTGGCTCAAAATGGTCTAAATATATTTCCCTTTCACCAAAAGTTTCATTTCTGCAAATTTGTTGGTCAGTTTAAGTAAACAATGACATCAAAAGCACTATTTTGTGTCAAAGTAGGACTACTTTTACATACGTTCTAAATTGGAGGGAGTAATTGGTGGTCTGACACCTAAAGAGCCAAAAAAGTTGCTCAGAAATCTTTGCTTTGCTTTATTCTTAATCCTTAGTCAATTTGAAGTCAGAAACATCCTATCTGAGCATAATGTGACTTATATTACAAATTTCACAGCTCAATTTAAACTGACTGTAATGTATGACTTTGATAGAAAATACTTGAAAATTTCATTTTGGACTACAGGAACATAAACTTTCAATATCAAGATCAGTTTTGTTGATTTTTTTCTTGTTTGTTTTACTTCTTAAAAGACTTTCCACAATTTTTACAATAGGTTAAGTAAAAAATTCAAGGTATTGAAGAGTCAAGGAATATTGACCCCCCTTTTTTACACCTGGTGTAAGTAATGGGACTATTAAATGATCAAAAGTGCAGTCATGGTCATTTAAATGTTTTTATTTTCTATCAGTTAATACAACTTAAGGCATAAAACTTTCATTTGAGATAATAAATGGGATTTTTGTGAGTTTTTGCAATGTTTACATCAGGCTATGTTATCTGCCAAATACATGCTATGACGCAATGATATAAGGGATAAAAATCAAATAATTTCATTAAATCTTGATGACAAGAACTTTTTTTGGTGGTAAAATAACCATGTTTTAATGTTAATACCACAGAAACATCTTGCTGTGCATTTATAACAATTTGGGACATTTTTTTATGTGAAAGCATATTGTCAGGGTGGGAAAAGCTAAAAATAGCACAAATTCAGGTCTAAGGCTCTAAATTTGCAATATGTGACTTTTTGCCCACAAAAAGATTGAAATGTGACTACTATCACTTCATATGATCAGTTAAGTAAAAAAAATCAATTGTTTTCTGAATTTGGGGTTTCACCGCATTTCCCTTAAAGGTGTCAGACCACCAATTAAAAATCCCTATCTGTTCAACCAAATTTTGCAATTTTCACAGCTTTCTAAATATTTTACCTTAAGTTTAACTTCAAGGAAACCAGGTATATCCTGAATTGTACATGTATCACCTTCCTACATGCCAACTTTCAACCAATGTTTAAAGTCTTGTAACAAATTTCTGATTTTGAAAAGACAGGTACTACCAAAATAACTCCCGGTTTTCTGGAAATCTTAAATTAGTGTACTATGTAGCGCATTAATCCTGAATTTTTAATGCAAACTCATAGACAAGTGAATTTTGGCTCAAAATGGTCTAAATATATTTCCCTTTCACCAAAAGTTTCATTTCTGCAAATGTGTTGGTCAGTTTAAGTAAACAATGACATCAAAAGCACTAAATTGGAGGGAGTAATTGGTGGTCTGACACCTTAAAGATATTTAGTTTTGATAAATTTATATTACATTCACAAAATTTAAGATCTTACATGTTGATATATATATATATATATATAATTTTAGTATAATAGATATCAGATAAAAGCTTGCCATTCCAGGCCCTTTATATATATGTACACAGCAATGTATCACCATCATTGATGGCGATCCGATGGATACATCTGTTGTAGGGTTGTCACTGACTCAGACGTACTTATGAATATAATTATTTTCTGTGACTGTATCTTACATTAATTTGTAGGATCCTTTACTATAGATAATTTAGCTGATCTGTAACAATAACATCTTCATGCCTTATATATCATGTACTGTAGTACGCCGCTAGATTAAAACTGACGTGGAAAGGTAACACATGGCCAGCGAAAGCTCTTTTTTTGAGAGCCCAGGTGGTCGTGTGGTCTAGCGGGACGACTGCAGTGCAGGCGATTTGGTGTCACGATATCACACTAGCATGGGTTCGAATCCCGGCGAGGGAAGAACCAAAAATTTGCGAAAGCAAATTTACAGATCTAACATTGTTGGGTTGATGTTTAGACGAGTTGTATATATATATATCTATAATACTAAAATTACGAGGTCCAATTTGTCAGCCGTCATCACGTAAAAACGATGAATCAAAGAATTAAACTTTATATATAACTAATATAGTACAATGGTGTTGATTAAAAATTACACCACTCTAGGCCCGTTTGTTTTCCACGTAATTAATATTGCCAATAATTAAGAAGTTCCGGATCGAGTCCGACACCGATACCAATAGTATATTCACCTGTTACCTATTACCTTATCTGTACGTTCCGCATCTGACAGGCGCACCAGCAAACAGTGTATTTAGAATTTTGCTGTATACTGTCGAGTAAAAAATACTCCATTCCAGGCCCTTTTGTTTTCCAAATTATTAATATTACCAATAATTGATAAGTTCCAGGTCGACGGGTTCAAACAGAAAGATTTTGAAAGCAGAGAAAACTGTGCACCTTATACATGTTATAATCGGCATGACTTTATCAGATGACAATACCAATACTAAAATAAGGCATACGCATAGTTATATATCAGTCACGGACCCGCGATATCACAGGTGTGTCCTAGTATATATATATATATTTTATTTTGCTTAGGGTCATATGCTGACATCAATTTTTTTTTTTTGATATTTGCAAAGTTTATACTAATTTGAACAAATATTCGTTTGGTATGTGTACACAAATTGATACATGGGGTGATTTTTAAAAGGTAGAATCACATTACGTTTTGGTAAACATCATTTGTCAGTAAACGGTTGAAAGGAGTTTCTAGACGAAAGATGTTAATAACTCGTCCTATAAGTTACATGTATTAACATATAAGAATAAGACATATAATAAACAGTTATGTGTAGAAATTTAATATTTTTTAACCTAAGTATCTAGTATTTCAAGGAGATTTTCTGTTAAAACTCGTCCTATAAGTAACATGTATTAACATCTTTCGTCTAGAAACTCCTTTCAACTGTTTACTGACAAATGATGTTTACCAAAATGTAATGTGATTCTACCTTTTAAAAAACACTTTCCATACAATGTATTTTGTATAGATTGTGTTGTGCGCGGCACAGTACATTCTATTGAAAATGTTCGCACAACACAGTACATTCTATTGAAAATGTTCTATCTTCTTTGTAATAGAAAGTTTTGAGCGCAGCAAAGAACATTAATGTACAGAATAAACATGGAATTTATTAAAAATTTCAAACACAAGAAATTATGCAAATTTCATAATCAAAAATAATTCCAAGTTGAAATAATAACCTTTTTGACATAAAATATAAGCTCATCTATTAAATGTTATTTTATTTAAGCAATCATTCAGGGAAAATGTAATCAGAAACAACACAAAGAATGGAGAAATTTATCATTTTGTTGGGATATATAAGTATTTTTTTCTTTTTTTCTTAAGAAATAGGAAACAGTTTTTAAAGATACTTTCTAGAAACCAATATATCCCGAATCTTTTCGCCATTATCATGGTTATTTGTTCATTCATAATCTAAAATATAAAACCGATTTTTTTATTGTTTGCTTATTTCTTCATAGTTTGTGAAATAAAAAGGTGCTAATGAAAAATTTATGAAACATCGAGGGGAAACCATTTCATGCCAAATTTTCGATTTGGTGCAGCTAAAAAAAGTAAAAATTAGCATTTCGGAAGCTGTCAGACGATTTCATGACCCCCTTAACATAAATTTATCCATTTTTTGTGTTAGATCCGATGACGTTTTCTATAATTTTGATATAATTTGTCCCTAACGTAATACAACACACTGTAAAAATATCATTCAGAAAGGTGGGATTTTCTTAAATTTTCATTTATTGTCTTGAAGAAATGCACTACGAAATAACTGTGGTGTCGGACCAGTTATTTATAAGACATGTATTACCAAAATAAGACTTAGTAGTCATGAATCTTTAGAATATGGAAGCTTTTTTGCAATTCCAAGAGAAACTAGACTATGTAGTTTTTTGTAAAAACAACATTGAAGATGAGATGCATTTCATTTTAAAATGTTTTACATGTAGATCATATTTTCTAAAACCATATTATTGGAGAAAACCTATGTATAAATATATACAATTAATTTACTCTTATATGTTTGTCCCCAAACATGATATATATGTTACAGTAAATAGGTGAAATTAGGAATTACACGTAATTACTAAACATTTCAGTAAATACCTGTAATTACTAGCCAATTTAGTAATTACATGTATTTACTAGTTGTTTCAGTGATTACTGGTAATTACTGCTTTTTTTTGTCATTTTTACAGCTATTTACTAACTTGATGTTTTTGTTTTAAAATCAAAAACATAACTCAAGATACAAAATAAGAAAGTAAAGGGGTAGGGATTTTAAGGGAGCTTACTTGAGGATGTAGGAATATAAGGCACATCAAAAGTGCACACTCTTTAGTGTTTGTGAATTGAAACTGGAATATGGTTGTTTTATATGTCTTGAAACTCCGTAAATATATGCATACAAGACAATGATATCAATCCAAAATTGATTTTCATAATTTTGTTAAACTAAAATCTCAATCATGCACTGTGGTTTAAAACTTTAAAATAACTTTCTCCAAATATCTTGGATTTCTTTCAAACTTGGACAGAAGCTAAATGTTTATGATCATAAGATAATATCCGAAAGTAAAGATTGTAAAAAAAATCCATTTTTCCCTATATTACTTATAAACATGATAAATGGACTAGTTTTTTCCCAGTTAACATTACATACACTCTGCAGTTAAAGTTTTTAAAACATTAGATTTTATAAACCATCCTGGATTTTTACCCAATTTTGACAGAAGCTTCTTATAGTACTAGTCAAAGGATAGTATCTAAGGAGAATTTTAATATTTTTTCCTCATTTTTGTTGAGCCTGCGATTAACAGCAAAAGTAGGCGAGGCTATTTGTTCTGCAAAACCCTTACACTTTTAATAGCTTAATACATTAATAACCAATCTTCTGTTAGGGGTTGAATTGAAGGTCACAGGAATACATATTCAATGAGGTCTAAATATTCACTCGCAAGTGCACAACTCATCAACCTTGTTTCTCAGCTAATTTAACAAAATATAACTAGATTGGCTACTAACAGTGAATTATAATTTCACTATATCATTTTTATTAATGATTTAACATAATTTTTTTTTTTTTTATATCTCGAAGCTAATGCACATAACAGTTCATTCCAGTTCTTAACCTTCACAACGTTATCTTTAGTCAATGGATTAAAACCTCTATAATGCTTTTCTCTTCTAACTCCTGGTAGATGTAACATAGCAATGGCAGCCATTTTTAATGTCTTAATCATATGATTAAGATTTAATACACCTCAAAGAGGTCGATTAAGTTTAACGACAGTTTAAGCATTTTTAACGACGCGTTAAAATTAACGACAAGTTGAACAACACACTAATCCTATGATTAAATTTAATCGAATGATTAAGAAATTTTAACGAATCGTTAGCACTAACGACAAGTTGAACAACAGACCCCTGATCTTTATATTAAGGTAATAAGTCTAAATATTCTTCAAACTCGAAGTTTTTTTGAAAAAAGTTAAAACATAATGCTTTGGGAGAATTTTCCATTTCTGATTTCTATGTCTGCTGAAATTGGTCAAAAATTATCTGTATAATGCTCAACTTTAACCATTTTGGATTAAAACTAAAGTTACTCTGATTTAACCAAATACTTGAAAGTCCATATTTATTCAAGATATTTTAAGAGTACTAACTTATCTTCTAGTTAGTATTACCATAACTTTTGATCATCTGACCATAATAGAACATTGTCTTAGCAGTCAGTAAATAGGTGTAAAAACTCATTTTAAAATTAGTAATTACTGGTAATAACTGGGCCATTTCAGGAATTACTTGTATTTACTAAGTGCACCGGGAATTACCTGTAATTCCTAAATTTTAGTAATTACATGTAATTCCTAATTTCACCTATTTACTGTAACATATACATTCACATATTAACACCTAAAATTATCTTAGAGAATTATGTAGTTTGAGTAAATTTATATTTCATGCACAAAAATTAAGATCTAACGTGTTGTAATATGTTTCAATAAAATTAACGGTACCAATTTTCTTGCACCAGATGCGCTTTTCGACAATACATGTCTCTTCAGTGATGCCTGTGTCTAAAATATTTGAAATCCAAAGCTTATATAAAAGATGAAGAGCTATAATCCAAAAGGTCCAAAAAGTATAGCCAAATCTTTCAAACTTCCTTTTGCTATATATGTATACTTTGTGTAGTTTATATGTTGTACGCATATAGTTGTTATGACAGGTAAATAAAGATTAGTATTTTCATCATTTAATACAAAAAGAAATTGACCATTAAACATGAAATAATTTTTTACATGTAAAGCGTAGAACATACAAATCGTCGCTTTTAAAATCTACAAGTCCAACATTAAAAAAACAAAACAGTTTACAAAACAGTAAATATAAAAGTTAAATTTCAGCGGGAAACACCAAACGAAAATCTATGTTTTACGCATGTGCTCCGGAAGGGTAAACAGCTCCTAAATCTCCTGAATCTGAGATGACCCCCAGTTTTTAGTGGGTTTCGTGTTGCTTTGTCTTTAGTTGTCTATGTTGTGATTGCTGTACTATTATTTGTCTGTTAGTCTTTTTATTTTTAGCCATAGCGTTGTCGTTTTATTTTCAATAGGTCCAAAAAATCGTAAGGGAAAAACTGTGATTTGATGAAATCTACCTTACGTGTATGGCCATTTACATCATTGCTGTAAGACGAGGTATGGCCATTACATATTTCCGCATTTTGCCAAATCATTTTGTTGTTGCACATCATCTTAAACATACCAATTAATCGACAAAGGCTTTATATATAAACAAATAAGATCAGCAAGATTACATCTACAAATGAGTCAACATTACTAAAAATATCAGTTTACTTCGTATGGAAGATATTGCTGATTCTTTTCTGTTATTAACAAACATTTTAAAACCATAATAGACATAAAGAATCATCAAAAAGCAAAACTGACACACTGACGAATAAGTAGATATTGCTAATTGTTGCTAAACGAATAAGTGTCTTTAATTTACAATGGTTACCCTAGTGTATGTGTTGCATTCTTACTTGAAAAAAGAGATATTGCAGAAAGTTAAAACCTTTACATCAGATATGATCAGCAAGACTTAGTTTTAAACTGCGCAGCAGAGATGGAACTGTCAGATGTCTGTTTTATGATTTATTGCCCTTGAAATGGTACATTTAAGGAATTAAAACAAAAAATGATATTTTCCCCTACTGTGCCAAAATATAGTACAATTTATACCTAAATATATATATTTATTTTCATGTTATGCCACTAGAAAAAAACATTTGAATGTGTATAATGGATGTATTATTAATTACGTTGATCACAACCGTGATATAGCAAATATTGAATTCCCTGACAAAATATTATCACACACTTTAATAAGATTTTGTTATGTAGACAAAATTGACCCTTAAACGATTGTATTGAATTTTAATGTCCAAAAATAGACAAATTTTGACTTTATAGACTGAAAACTTTTGTTAGGAATCATTTGCTATGAGAGATTTATAGAGAGACTGATATTTTGTAAGACAAACAATAATTTTAGCTGGCGTAGCCATGCGTAAAATATATTTCATACTTCTCTTTTAAAAATGAGCTCTGTAATAGCATAAAACATCTGATTTGTAAACTTTCACATTTATCTCAAGAACAGGCTTTATTTTTTCAAAATATAAAAATTGGCAATTCTCACCTTTACTACCTTAAATTTCATTGATAAAAAGTAATATGTACTCGTCCAGTGTCCAGTTTGTGGTCAATTAAGTAACTATATACAAGCTAAACATGCACGTTCTGATTTCAGCATGCAATATACATGTTTAAAAAAACCCTTTGAAGGTAATCTAATAATAATTTAATCCTATCAAGTAATGAAAGATTTAAAAGCAATGGCCCGTCCACATCATAATAAGTAATATGGGTAAGAAATGATAGATATTTTAGTTAATTGTTTTTGCCAAAACGAGTAATAATTTGTCAACCAAAATGTTTGCTATAACATTTCGTTCTGTATTGTTACAGTTATCGAATCCATTTGCGTATTTAAAAAAATAGACGATAGAAACTTTGGGTTTCCGAAGTCTACATATAAAACTTTATACAAAAAATTCGCCGTTTTAAAACAATCATTGTTTCACAAAAAATACATGGATACAAAGTATAATCATTTCTAAAAACATTGCCAAAAAAAAAACCCATTCGGTTAATGATATATTTGAAAGATGAACACAGGAATTCGTTGCATATTCTTAATTTATAAAGGTTAAAAGTTGCAGCCTAAAACACGTACGCGTGAGCAATTGTTTTATCAATTTGAAGACAGATCCTCGATATGCAGGTGCTACTAGCATATTACAACTTTAAATTTCAAAGTTTTCTAATATCAAACTGAGTTATAAGGTCAGTTTCCAACTAAGGAGTGCAGTTGCTGATAAAAACCCGACCTTATTTTTTGTTGTGTATTCTTTGTTTCATGTTAAATGGAATTGCTGTTATTACAAAAGACTTGAATTCAAATAATAAGGTCATATATGTATAAAGCCGAAAGTGAGGTATGAGTAAAACATAGACTTCATGATTATTGTTATGACAAACCCGACTTTTGAAGCCTGGCTCCAAAGAATAATACATAGAATCTAAGGCAAAAACATGAAAAAAGCCAGAGCACACGTATCTGTTAAAACACACGTCTATTTCCGGATAGGATAAAGTTAACTATTGCTCCTTATGTAGATCTGTAAGTTAACCGAATTGAGCAAATATTCCAAATCATATAGCCTATAGCTATATATGTTGCATTGAGCAACATATATTTAACATTTAAATTCAAATAGAGAAAATTTGAGGTAGGAATTATTTTCCCTAAAAAAGTTCCTTAAAATTTAAATATCTTGAATTTTCTTTTAAATTTAGATTATGAACTTTTTACAACACTTTACATTTGTTTTATTGATCAGGTACATACATTGTAAACAACATAATTTTGTCATGGACTATTAATGCGAGATCACATATATACCTGTCTTATTTTATTGCTGAAATAAATACCATTTAAAGTCATAAGACGTAAGACAAATATTTAAATAGTAATCTTTATTTTATATCATAAACTTCATGTGATCAACAACTGAGATGGTCAGTACAAGATAAAAAATTTATGATTTTTACACTGTGAACTTCATGCTCTTTCGTTAACGAAAGAATAAAACAATGAGATTGTGGCATTCAGAGGTTCAAAATGTGCATTTAAACCACAGCCAATTAGTATACGCGCCATTTACTTTCATTCAGATTTTCAATAACTTATTATTGAATATAACGCTTGAATAAAGACGATCTTTAAATCAATTCTTTCTCTATAAAAATCTTCTGAAAAGTACACTAATTGAATGTATTGTCTCCTCTTCCTCTATTTCGCTGACAGCTTTTCGTTAGCAGCAAGTGACCTAAACCATGGTATCTTTCAATAGGAATCAAGCAATGGGACAGCGTAAGCGCGAAAGGGAAAATCTTGACCAACGACAAGGTAAACAATCGTTGAAGGAATGAAGTATTCACTTATTCTGAAAAACGCAACTCAATTAACAATTACATGTATAAGGCTAAAATTGTATAATTCGTTGTGAATTCGTTAAATGTCACTAGTCTATATAACAGATACAAAGCAAAACTTATATAGATTGTACATGTACAATAAACTGACTTCATACAGGAACTTCTTAGGAAGAAAGATAAAAAGTTCGCAATATCCCTAATCTCTACTTTCCGCTATATAGATGACGTTCTTTCACTAAATAATTCAAAATTCGGTGACTATGTTGAACGCATCTATCCAATCGAACTAGAGATAAAGGATACAACAGATACAGTAAAGTCGGCCTCATATCTGGACTTACATCTAGAAATTTACAATGAGGGTCGGTTGAAAACAAAACTTTACGACAAAAGAAATGATTTCAGCTTTCCAAGTGTTAACTTCCATTTCTAAGTAGCAACATTCCAGCAGCACCTGCATACGGGGTATATATCTCCCAATTGATACGATATTCCCGTGCTTTCATTTCCTATCATAATTTCTTGATAGAAGGTTGCTGTTCACAAGAAAGCTAGTGAACTAAGAGTTCCAAGGGTGAAGTTGAAATCATCCCTTTGTAAATTTTACGGACTCCATCACGAGTTGGTTGACCGTTATGGAATAACCATTTCACAGATGATAGGGGATATTTTCCGTACGTCGTCACTACAATTTCCTTCCCTTTCATGAATGTGACCTACCTAATTAGACTATTTACCGAATTTGTAATAACATAAGCAACACGACAGGTGCTACATGTGAAGCAGGATCTGCTTAACTTCCAGAGCACCTGAGATCACCCCTAGTTTTTGGTGGGGTTCGTATTGCTTATTCTATGTTGTTTCATGTGTTCTATTGTTTGTCTTCTTTCATTTGTAGCCAGGCGTTGTCAGTTTATTTTCGATTTATGAGTTTGCCTGTCCATTTGGTATCTTTCGTCCCTCTTTTAAACAATAAAATCGAATAGAAAGTAGCTAAATTTTGGACCATTCATAGGAATTGAAACAAATCAAAATTTGTTCTCATGCATGTTAACACCTCTATTCAAAATGAAAGACTAAACCGATAAAATTCAATAAGGAACCTTTTTTAACTATTGAAATCTATATTTACCGGTTTTACAAAAACTTCCTCAATTTTTTGTTCCTACATAATTTATTGTTTTACAGCTGGGAACAAGATATCATGGATGATTATAAATACATGGTTGCTAAGGAAGTCAAACTATCATCAAAAATTGTATATATCGCAACGTTATCAGTTAAATTATATGTCATGCAATTTGTCGACTAAACTTGTACAGGTATGATTACAACCAATAAATATTTTATTTTTCATTTGTTTTATGTAACTTATTTCATGTGGCTGTATATTTGTAACAAAATAAATTTAAATGCCAAGCGTTGTCATTTAAAAACATGTACTTATATTAGTACTTATTTGTGTTAAATGGAGTGGTGCTTCCAATCTTTATAAAGGTAAATAAATTATTTGGTAGTATATCCGTATCTTATAATTACAAAGTAAAATATGCAAATGCATTTAGCTATAACGGTATATATTTTACTTAAAATATTAGTACTTATTTATCTGACATATAGTGGTGTTTCCAATCTTTATAAAGGTAAATAAATTATTGTTTAGTATATATCCGTACTTATCATTTGATTTTGTAATTTGATTAGGGACTTTCAGTTTGAATTTTCCTCAGAGTATAGTATTTTTGTTATTGTACGTTTTGATAAAATTGAAAGGATTTTGAATAAAAATTGGCCTAATGTGAAGGTAATTTCCTTGGGGAAGTTGGTCTCATATCTTTCATTTCAACATTAATACCCACATATGATTCAAACTATCTTAATTATAAGAAGACAAACTTCCTTAAATAATACAATTATTTATAAGACAATCAATGGGCGGATGGATGGCGGTTTAATGTACAGTAGCAAATTAAATGCTATTCCGGACAAACACATGATTATGTGATATGTTATACATATACTATTCTTTGAACTATACCGACAAGAGACCACTGAGGCGAATCTATAAGACAATCCATGTCCTAAAAATAACATGAACTGTGAAATGGAGTAATTTTAAATATATTTTTCTTCTAAATAATGATTATTTGGTTTGAATGGTTCAACTTGAATTTGAAATATAATTTTATGTCCGTCGTATAACAGGCATTTTAGATAAACTATGACACATATAACAGTTAAAAAAGGATGTATATGTACACAACAAGGCAATACAATAAAAACAAATGTTAAATCTACTAGAAATGAACCGGTGAGAAGTTTATTATCCAAAAAAAAATCACTTTTAATTTAATAATTTTCATTTTTATAGTTGAATGTTGTACATTATGTTAACGTTAACTTAAGTAGACAACGATCGTAATAATAATGTAAGCAAGATTCGCTCACTTTTTAAACATGCTAAAGAAAATGAAGAAAGAATAAATGCACCCAAAGTACAAAATTGTAACTAAGGGGAAAATCAAATACAATCAGTCGAAGAAAGTTGGACAATACTATGATCAAGAATTCGAAACAACGCACATTATTTAACAAAAGATTGCACAAAAACGCATTACCGATCCAACAAGAATTCAAACAAATACTGGATTGGACAAGGAAAACCATTGAACACAAAGTGCATAATAAGTAGAAATTCGGGATTGTAGTAACTACAAAAAGTGGATCTGTAAAAATGAATTTTATATTTACATTCAGACTTAAA
>CM034357.1:85521368-85823842 GCA_019925275.1 Mytilus edulis | reverse complement strand
AGTTCTAATATGAAAATAAGAAATTGGGGTATGATTGCCAATGAGACAACTCTTCACCAGATACCAAATGACTGAAAGGTCAATAAATACAATTATCCTGATTTAGAGTAATTTCTCGCAACTTCATTGGCTGATATTGTCTTAATAAATTTCAGTACAATTTTCAAAAATTACGTCAATAGGAATTATCTCCCTTATTTATTACGTCAATTGGGATTGACGCAACTTTAGATATTGCTACTACCACGAAAAGTAGCGCTAAGTAAATATTTGATAAGGAAATTTTCTTAGAAATGCTGAAATGAATATTTCAAATTATATATGAAAATAAAGATTGCTTCTTAAATTTTCACATTATGATAGAGAAAGAATAAAAATATAATATTCGTAGGCTTCGGAAGACACAGATTATCAGAAAAAACGTTCACTTGGCGTTGTCCCATGTAACAAACTCGAAACATTAAACTCGAACAATTCGCGAAATGTTCACGCAACTCTTCGAAATTGTGCATGAATGTTCTATGACGTGATATATTTCAGTACCGGTTTACATGGCCGTCTCAATATAAAATTAGCATAGATATTTTGAAAAGAATATGAATAATTAACACATGGCAAGAGTTAAATCTCTTTGTTCTTACTGTGTTATAATCTGGATAATGCACAGCAAAGGTGTGCATTAACTACCTCAGATATACTGCACAGTTCAAATCTATTTTTATCTTAAGGGGCGGTTCCTGGATTTTAAAAGGGGCGTTATTCTATCAAATTAAAAAAAATATCACCGAGTGTAGCGAGACTAAAGACAAAATTGACGATTTTAAGCTAAAACACGATACTTTGTCCAATCCAAGGGTTAAAGACCTGTTCGCCCCCACCCCCGAATCCGCTATCTGCCTTGAAATTACGACAAAGTTGAACTTCGTACAAACATCGTAGTTTCAAAATAGGAAAACGAAAGGTTTCTTGTTCCCTTTTTTTTTTTATCTAAGCTGGGACATAAACTATTTTATTATATTTTGTGTACAACGTAAATCTAAATCAGTGTTTTAAAGTTAGAAAGATAGTTAAAACAATTTTTGGTAATTTCTGCCAAAAAAGAAATGTATCTTAGAATATCCGAATAAAAGAAATCTGATTAGGATTAGTCTCAGACTCAATGGAATTATAACGACTTATTGGATAGCTATACCTATGAAAGGACTATTTTTGGATCGAATTTAATGAGGATCATATTTAAGTTAGTTTCAAAACGGGGATTAGCTGGTTAGCTGGAGATCAATCAGACTTTATTTAGATGGACGTGTCTTAAAAAGTAATACAGTAGATAAAAAGGAAATTGGTGGTTGGTTGGGGGGGGGGGGGGGGTAAATGTTTTTTTTTTCTCTAAGCATATCATTGAGGGAAAGAAATTCAAAAGCAATTAATCTAATTTAAACTCAATAACCCTTGCAGTTATTTTTCTTTTCATACACCAATTTGAAAGTGCACAATATGTCAAAGTCTTAATCGTCACCAATTAAATAAAAATTGGGAATAAATTTAACGGAAACGATAAAAATAAATACACCATTACATCGCAATTTTAGAATGAGTCTAAATATAAAAAAAAATATTAATTTTAAACTTACCAAAGTCGTATTTCCCCTACAAGAAACTTTCCTAGGATCAGTGGATTGCGGAATAACGTCCACATTTCTAAAACGTTCACGTAAATTGATTGCGTCATGTGTTAAAACAGTTATTGGCCAATCAAATCGGTATATGTAATTTAATCTGCACAGCACGAGATGACCCAATAACCCGAACTCCTACGTCGTTCGGGTTATTGGGTCATCTCATGCTGTGCAGATTAAATGGCATATACCGACTTGCTTGGTCAATAACTATAACATGACTGTCCCAGGGGAAAGGAGTAGGTCCGGTAAGGACCGATTTTGGCCTCAAATTTCAGGTTCATCTAACGAAAGATTTTGAACACTTTTTCAACACTCAAGTGTCTATTTTATTTGAATTAATTAGTTTATGTGAAAGATTTTAACAGATTTAATCATTAAAAACGATCCGATTCATGCTCAAATATGAAAAATCTACATAATATGCCGAAAAATGTCACTTTTCAGATGGTTTTTGGTAAAAATGAAAGTGGCCGCATCCGTGTTCATCCTCAATCTTTATATATGTTATGTATTATCATAAAATACAACATATATTTTAATATTAAGGATGAACACGAATGCGGCCACTTTCATTTTACACGAAAACCGTCTAAAATTTAACTAAAATGGTAGAATTATGAGGATTTCAGTAATTTAGCATGACTTAAAGGAGACGTGACAACAATTTTTTTTTTTTTTTTTTTTTAATTAATTAATAAATATTGGTCAAATAACATATTGTAATAATTTTTTCTTGTCAAAACCTCATTTAACGGCCTTTTAATGGTCAAAGAATCTAGCGCTTGTCGTAATCTTTGATTTTTAATGAGATACCGGTCACGTGATCGTGATGACGTCAGTGGATACAATCTAAGTAAATGTCTCAAAAAGGACGAAGTCGATCATATTCCTGTAAAATTAAACAATGGACGGTGTTGACAGCAGTTTTCAAGGCAATTCTTAAACTTTAGATATTCAACCGTATCAGTTTGAGCCGTTACTTGTTGAAAATAATCAAGTAGAAGATATAAATTCGTCATCCGACATTGACGATCTTTCAAGCAATGCCGATATATCGGCATTGCTTGAAAGATCAATAATTAATTTCACCAAAAATAAAGAGATATTTCTTAGAAATGTTTACGTTGAACAGGTAATTGAATTAAATTTAATAATACAAAAAGACAGGTCATAAATAATGTAGGACAAAAAGTCACAGCCAAAAAGTCACGGACAAAAATTCACAGACATAAAGTCACAATTTATTTTCGAAATTATTTTTCATATAACAAGAAAAAATAATTTTAAAAAATACAAAATTCTTGATCTATTATATATTAAGTAACTTTGTTACTAAAATTTATTCAAATAATTGTTATAAAAACAACATGTCAAAGTGGCTTGGTATCTATAAATGGCTTCATTGTGGCATGAATTATATCCTTTGCATGATTTAAATTTAATTTTTTTTCATTAATCAAGCTTCATGAAAAATTTCCAAATTCGAAAATGAATAAATGTAATAAAATAAAATATTTCAAGATCACTCTCTTATAATTTAAAAACAATTCTCAACAATCGTCATAAATTACCTATCACCTTACCAAGAGTGTTGGGTGTAAAATTTGAATTATTAAAGCTGCCCCAAATAAATGTGTAATAAGTATGACATAACAGGGGGGGGGGGGGGGGTATTATAAGTAAGATTTAAAGATTTAAAACAGTAATATATATTCATATGTCTTTTTCTCCTCCATAATAATCCCATTGAAAATGTTCTATGAGTACTGGCTTATTTTTTGTGATATTTTTTCCGTGTGGTATATCCTCAGTCTATAAATTGTTTTGTATTTTGTGACTTCTCTTCAACTTCGACAAAGTTTGGCATAGGGGCCTCATATGTAAAATGAAAGCTTATGGTATTGACGGAAACTTATTGAAGTGGTTTCAGGATTATCTACACGACAGAAAACAGAGAGTAGTAATGCATAACAGAAAGAATAAAAAAAAACGATAGGCCAATATGTAAAATTGAAACGTTTCATTTGTACGGTCCAATGAAATTGAATATCATCTAACGCAATTGAGATGTTCCCCTTCATTCTTAAACAATGATCTATTTAGAACTAATATTATAAATTTATAAATGATCCTTCTTGTCACTGTGAGTCAGATATTGATGGTGTCTACCATTACTTCTTTGTTTGTCCAAAATACACACTATGTAGAAAAACCTTATTCAATAATCTCAGCTGGCTATCCGAAAACATTGTTTTAGATACAAAACTATTAATTTGCGGACACATGGAACTTTCGAATGAACAAAATATTCAAATTTTCAAACATGTTCAAAATTTCATAAAATGGTCAAACACATTTTTTATGCCTTGATAGAGGTTATTGTTACTGGCACGGAACATCATTGTCATCATCAGTACACACGTCACCGTCACAGAATCATATGACTTTTCAAACTTTCTTTTTCTCTTTCAAGTTTACATATGAAGTCTAGTATTATTCTATAAACTGTTTTCCTTATATGCATGTCGATTATATCATACTATTATTGTAATTTTATATTGTATTATAGAGAAGACTTCATAAGTATGATTTACTTGTGTCTAATCCTTTTTCTTTAATTCAGCAAGTAAAATATGTTTTAACTAACTCAGTCTATACTATACATTATCAACTACTCCCAGGTCTGTATCAATTGGATTTATCTGCATTATTTAAGTTGAAACTATGTTATTCATCTCCATGTCTTATGCAATATAAAGACTTGCATACATTCACTAGCCAAAATATTTGTTTCTCATTCAAGTCACCTTTTGCATATAATTTTTCACCACGATAACCTTGCATCAATGGTCTGTCATTTTAAAAGCATCACTTGATATCTCTTCACAATTTATTTTTTATTAAGAAATAAAATGATTTTTAATAAATAAATGGAATAGGTAAGTACTAATAACTTATTGCAATACACCTTTCATACCTGCCTAATTTTTATTAGTAAACTCAGAAGGAAATGTATGTACCCACTACAGGTTATGTATTAGTTATGGGGACTGACAGGTTTTTTTTTTGTTTTTTTTTATTAATTTTTTACTTAAGAAGCATTTCTTCTTAATTCTCTATTTATTTTGCTTATCTATTATTATTATAGATACTCCATTCTTTACTAAGTAAATTCACAAACACATTATTTTGTATCCGCCCCCTTTTTTAAGCTGCACTGTCAGTCCTCTTTTCTCTATTCTGTAAACCCCCATATCCGACAGTAAGGTATTGACTATTGTTTATTCAAACAGGTTAAACATATATGCATTACGTAACTTATATCTGTAACCATTGCTCTAGTATATTTTCCAACCTCACCTGTGCACCCAGCAGGTGATCATGGATGCACACAGATTCGACGCATGTTACGCAATAGTGCGTATTGCCGATGTCATATATATATCACCACCCGGGGGCATGACACCTGTAGCTTTCAACTTCAAAGGTAACCCAGCACTTCAGAGAAAGTGTGCCGCATACCTGTGACTTCTGATCGATGTAGATGACTTTTAATTTATTATGTCCAATTTCAGTGTACACACCTGCACACGTGAACAGGTAGTGAGGTACATGCAGGTACACAATACCAAATTTTAAACATTGAGATATATTTGGCTATAAAATTATACACAAATATGACTAAACTATTAAAAAAATTATTAATAAGGGACGAAAAAAATATTTGCGAAGAAAAAGATTTTTTTCCTCCCTCAGCCATGCTCCGCTTCTCACAAGCTCCCCGCTTAGGTGGGGCTAAGCTGTTGTTGGTTGTGTCAATGGAATGTCAGGTACCGCATTCGGACGAAGTTTTGGCTTCATGCCGGGTAGGACATCCCTCGAGATTCTTCATAACTTCTGGGTCACGATCGTAACATGCATTTGTAAAGTGGGCGGAACAAAGTCTATATGACTAGTGCTTGGTAGGAAGTCCTATCTCTTCCTGGGACTAGTCTGCGGGTTACTCAGAAAACGGATTTTTTTTTATCAAATTGTCCTTATGCCTATTGTTGCATCTACTGGCAGAACACAGAACCATTTTTAATCACTGTCATGGGTTTTGTTGGAAGATATTCGAATATGAAATTGCGCTTATTATGCCTTTACACCCGTCAGTCAAATATGATTGATGTAACCACTGACGTCACAGCCTCGTTCTGAGTGACTTCCGGGATTGAAATATGCATAATTAGTATGTCGACAGATCGATACATTTAAATTTATTTTTTATCCATTTAAACGATAATTATATTGTTATCGATGTTTTTTGGGGGTAATTATGTATAAATAAATATTTATTTAAAAAAAAAAAAAAAAAAAAAAATCATGTCACATCTCCTTTAATGGTGCTAGTACCGGATATATGTGCATTGTATTGTCAAAAACAGCCCATATTTATGTAGCAGAAGCATTATTCTGTCCAATAAATAACTAAAGGTTTACATTTTAACAATTTTGTAAAACTGCTTATATTTGGGGCCAAAAAGGGGTCTTACTGAACCTACTCCTTTAGTTTGGAAACTTGAAACATTTCAGTTAAAAAATAAAATTTTGACATATAATTCATTAAATTGTAAGCACGACCGTTTTGTACTAAAAGTGTTAGCTTCAAAATTTCAAATTAATGAATGAATTGAGCTACATATTCAATTCAATACAATAGGTTTGTAATGTCTTGCGGTAATGTCCGAGTTAAACTTTCTTGCCTTCACAAAACTTTTACTGCCAAAAAACAGAGATTTGACTTCATGAAGATTATTTTTCGGCTTTGATTACCTATACCAATAAAAAGTACTTTGAAAGTAGAAATTGTTACACCAAATTGTATTAATATGATTACAGGGTTACCTATAAAAAATAAGGATTAATGAAAATGTCTGGCAAGGTTGTCCGTTAACATTATTTGACGTCGCCACAAGCGTAATATGGGACGACATGAACTGCATTCGCGGGTCCCTTCCTCCACTTAATGTAAATGTCCTACTTTAACCAAACGAAATGATGCACATATTACAAAAATACACATCTATAAGACGACCGAAAAGTTAAGAAAATTTCAGTGTCATAATTATAAGCCATTAAATTGTCTCTTGTTCCACTGCTTGAATTAAATTATATTCAGGTTACTTATATAATGCAGCAATATTCCCCCGAAAAACACATTATTACTAGAAGCATAATGTATTATCTTACCTCCTATACATTTCCAGGAATATGATTGGTTAAAAGCGTCCGCGTGCAAACCGTGTATATTTGATATTAGGTTAGTAAGGAGGCGGGGCTTATCTCATACACGGTTAGTAGTGGAGTTACGTCCCTTTATATTCCATATTAGGTAAGAAGGGGGCGGGGCTTATTTCATACACGGTTAGTAATCTTAAAAATCCTGGTTGTTTTTAGATTTTATGATGTGAAAAGACAATTTCTATGCGTGGAATAAATTTTTAGACAATATGAACGTTTTATTCAATTTTAAATTAGTGAAAAGAAAAGAAAGTGTTTTTAGCTTCTTTTAGATCCCTAGTCCATAGTACGAAAGATGAACTATTTTAGATTTTACTGCTGCAAATCTGTTATTCTTTTTACCAGTGCGAACGTGATAAAAGTAATTTATTTTACAACATTTATCTTTTAAGAATGAACTATTTTACTATGTAAACATATATAATCCCCCTGTATATATGTCCGGTAACTAGCCTAACAATTTTAAACGCAACTAAGAATACATACAACAAGATACATGTGCAACTACAAAAGTGATCCTGTATATATATTGGTGGAGGATAGCATTATTCAAAATATAGTGTACATATATTCCTACATTTATGGTGGTGGGTTTTGTTATACATGCCTTAACGGTGTGGTGGTCCTACAAAGGATGTGAAGATTTGGAAGAAGAAGAAGAATGGTGTTATGTCCCTTTATAAAAACAAAACGGTACTGAGAAAAAAACTTAAAAGTTCCAACAGACGAAGAAATTGATGATTAAGATTGAAAAATTCATAAAACACATTTAAACCTTACAAGTCGTTATTGTTGGCATCTGTTTTTGTAGGATCAATGGAAGTATTTTCTTAATGCTAACAGAATTGAAGACTTGCTCATTTTGAGAATCACTAGTCTTAATTTCACACGTTAAGATAGTCGGTGTAGATAAATTCGTAACATAGTGTGCTAGTGACGTAATACGGTATATATGGGGTCAGTAAATTCCATATGGGGATTCGAGCTTCGCTCTCACCCCATATGTACCGTATTAGGTCACTAGCACACTATGTAACTAATAATATACTATGTATATTATAAAATCATATTGGAATGGAATATCTCGGCATTTCTACTTGTGTGCTATACTTTGAATTTAGCCAACAAGGAAAGCAGAAAAACTTAATAGTGCGCGTTTCTAATTTAACGTTATTTTTCTGTTACATTAAATGGTAGCAATATCTGACGTTGCGTCACTATCTCCCTTACACCATTGACCTAATAAAAAAAAATAAAAAATGAGTTGCTTCATAGTCCTAATATTTTAATTTTTCAGTTTTAGATTAAATATCTAAAATATATTTGGTTGATATTGTCCTTATGTTGAATTTAAATATAATAATATGTAATATAACAAAATCAGGATTATTAGTTACACAGTGTTCAATTGTCCTAATACGAGAATTTATCGGGTCAATAAAATTCATATCGGGTGAGGCGAAGCCAAACCCGATATGAATTTTATTGACCCGATAAATTCCGTATTAGGACAATTGAACACTGTGTAGCGAATTTATCCTGATACAGTATACAGTATTAGGACAATATCAACCAAATATATTTTAGATATTTAATCTAAAACTGTAAAAAAATTCAAAATATTAGGACTTTTTTTAAATTTTCTTTTTTTTATTAGATCAATGTTATAAGGGAGATAATTCCAATTGACGTAATAAATAAAGGAGATAATTCCAATTGACGTAATAAAAAATTGTTCTGAAATTTATTAGGACAATATCAGCCAATCAAATTGCGAGAAATTACTTTAAATCAGGATAAAAATTCGTTACACAGTGTTCAATTGTCCTAATACTGAATTTATCGGGTCAATTAAATTCATATCGGGTTTGGCTTCGCCTCACCCGATATAAATTTTTTTGACTCGATAAAATCTCGTATTAGAACACTTACACACTGTGAAACTAATAATCTCTGACAACCTTCAATATTTAGCAGAGCCAATAACGTATAGTAAGCTACATGTACAAAAAAACCCTAAATAACATGACACAAGACAAACTGAAAATGGATATTCTGCATCCGTATGCAAAAGTGAAATATATTTAGAAATAAAAGCATATGAAGCAATGGATGCAAATTAATAAATAGTCAATCCAGAAAAAAATCCTACTATAGATCTCCAATGTTATTGTTTATGCGGTTTATTAAAAAAAATTGGCAACAAACGTTTACATACCTTATTCAAATTATTTAACAAAAAAAAAGGAACACGTACCGTTGAATGGGTATAAAGGTCAAGTACTAGTATCAACACACCAGTATTCTCTTCGAATTCCCACCACCTAGTCCTACCTAGAATAGCAAATGGTCGCCCCATCCCCCTATGCATAGATATATTATTATATATATGTAATACTAATATAGTAATTAGTAATTATATCAATGACCTAAGAAACTGCAGGTTTTAAGTAAGTAAAGTCATGAAGAGATTGAACCTTCACTGCAAACCAGAAATTGAGAACCATGAGCCCCTCAAAATGACGCATGCCTTTGACAATAATAAAAGAGTGCCCTCCCCCCCCTTTTTTGACAAAAAAAAAAAAGAAACAAAACAAAACAAAACACATAACGATAATTGTATTAACGAACGAAAGGAAAATTATAAAAGAAATCGATATGACCAAACAGATAAGTTGTTCATTTTAAAAACTCAGCGGCCGGTAACAATATGCACGAAATGAATCTTGATCAACTATAAGTACGATGTCACCAAGTCAATCTCATGATGATGATGATGTAGGCCTAAAACTGTTAGTTACCAAGTAAGGCCTGTTTTGCATTTGGTATAACGTTTATATGGACTCAACATATTGCATGACTTTCTTGACATTAAGATAAACAAAATTGCTACAAAGAAGAAAAGATTCCAACTTTTAATGACATTTTACGTTGACATTTTCGGCGCCGGAAATTGACAACGTTGATTCATGTATTGACATAACATCGGATGGGGTCGATTCCGGCATATTCTGTTAAAAAAATCAGTAGCACTTAAAATTTATTGATGTCTTAAAATATATTCATTTTGTGTCAATGATATTTAGTTGATAATTAATTTTGAAAGATGAATAGCTATCGTTTACTTCAGAAACAAGGTTAATGGAGGACCACGTCCCCATAGTGGGGACATACAAAATAAAGATGACTGTTCTCCATTTCTACTCGATCGAATTGCCTAATTTTTTCATAACATCTGCATTATGTACCAACGATTATAAAATGAAAGTATAAAAAAAAACGAGGCTGAGATATTTTAGAATCATCTAATAATTATAGCAGACCAAAAGACGTAATAGAGAAATAGGCGAAAATGGCGCCTTCTTTAATTTCGAAAAAAAAATCTATAATTTTACAATTTATTGACACATACGGATATTTTTATAGGTTTTAAATATGTATAATGATTCAGCTATTCTTGATAGTTGAATGAATATTTACTTTAAAAGAGAATTTTTTCCAATTTCTAATTCTACCGGTCAAGCAAGGAAAAACCAAAGTTTATAAAAAATTGAGACCCCTACTTTAAAATGGCTACAATTTTTTTGCCCTACTTTGGACACCCCTTTTCTTTACGGGTTTCAATGTGAAAAACTTGCGAAATTACGATGTAAAAACTTTAGGATAATTGAAGGATATCCTTTTTTTGTACCCCTTTTCAATATCGCTATTTAATTCTACAGTGCCGAAAATCGAAATCCGAAATTCTATGTTCAGATGTGAAAAAATAAGATTTTCTTTTATTTTTTTTGTTCAAACATGAAAATAATAAGTAAACTCATACATTTATCTCTTATAAATGTGTTTACAATCAACAGCATTTACCGCCGGTACTTTGCTGTAAACGAAAGATTTTTTTTACAAAAGCGCGCCATTTTTCAGTTGACGTCGGCCGATGCAAAAAAGTCCAATTTTCGGCGTAGGACTACTGAGCGAGGCCGAATCACATCAAAAAGGCACATCCGGTTGTCCTACTGTAACCCAAACGATAACGCTGTATTGAATTAGATTGTCTCGCTCTGTTTGGCGTATGTGATTAGATAATTTGTTTCTTTCTCTCTCTTGGTTTGCGTACTGTGTATTCATTTATTTTCGTGATACCGGTTTTTTTGGTATATCGATATGTAACATAATATATTTGACACTGTTAGCTGACAAAAAAGGATAGGTAGACATAATTAATTTCGATTACAAATTATTGAAATTGTAGAACATCTGCGGCTCTTTCAAAAAGAATATGTTAAACTGTTGAATATAATTGATAGTCTAAGTTATGGGTTTTGAAAGTACAAAAACATTTATGTTTCTAATACAAATATACTTATCACAAAGGAATTTCATTTTAAAAGAATAAATCTTGACTGATCAGAAGTGTTATGCAAAAAAGTAATGACGTATCGGCCATAACAAATCCATTTTTTTTAAAAGCACCAAAATTGCAGCAAACTTATTATAAGATAGTGTCGCCTTTCCTGGTGCCTTTCTAGAAAAGAAACATGAAAAATATATGTACCTTATGTTTCCACAAACCCACACATAAAGTGCTCGTACAACTTCTATATCATTCTTTGCTGGTTGGGCAAGATATTTGGCTAATGTTTCGATTGACTCTTCGGCAGATCTTGGTGCCTGTAAGCAAAATATTTAGTGTACAAACGCTCAAATAGATTATTTCAAATGTTTTATCATAACTGAATATCATATGCCAAGATTTACATAATGAGTGTGAATATAGTTTGATTTTAGGTACAGCTGAACACTATATGTGGTGTTCAAGTCTATTTACGTGCGGAGTTTTGGTATATAACTTCTACGGCTTTTTCCCATTTGATCTGGTACTTTTGCATGAAAATGTCTTTTACAAAATTACTAATAAACTTGGTTGTAAGTCCATCCATACATTCCGAGTTAATATAAAAACAGTGGCGGATCCAAGGGGTCCCGGGGTTGGAACCCCCTTTGTTTGGTCGATAATTGCATTTGAATGGGGACATGTGGTTGGAATCTCCTTATCTTGTGTTTTGACCCCCCCCCCCCCCTTTTTTAAATGGCTGAATCCGCCTATGAAATAATCAAGTCCACTGTCATTCAAAATCGACTGCATATTGTTGTACCATGTATCCTTATGGTTTCGTGAAAAACGACAGTCCCATGCATATATATGTGATGTTATTCTTTCTGAGTGCATATTTACAATACGGCACCAATCTTTATCATCTGACAACGATTTTTGAAAGAGACTGGAATCCATGTCATTCCACCTGTCATTCCCGGTATCGGTGTAAACTTTCCGACTCCTAAGAAAGATCGCAGAGCCCTATTTTGTAGTTTTTCTAGTCCGTCATACGTTTTAAACCGGTTCAATTATACATCGAACAATGTTTTGAGAGGGGTAGGACCTTTATCGGGACTGTGGAATATGGTGTTTTTAAGCTCGTGATTTCGGGATTGATCCTTTCGGGATCCGGGAATTCTTTTTTCGAATTTCGGGATATCAGAAATTAATTTTTTTAAATTCGGGACCTCGGGAATTCATGTTTTAAGTCCGGGATTTTGGGATCAGGACCCCTACAGCCCCCTTCTTTTGATAAAAGTAAAAAAGAAAAGAAAAAGAAATTACAGGAAATTATCACAAACATATATTTTATCTTACTGATTTCAACTATGTATTTTCTATTACCCCTTAGCTATGCTAAATTACATTGAAAGGGTAATTGATATACATAGATATAGGAAGGTGTGGTATGAGTGTCAATGAGACAACTCTCCATCCAAGTAACAATTTATGCAAGTAAACCATTATAGGTCAAGGTACGGCCTTTAATACGGAGCCTTGGCTCAAACTGATCAGCAAGTTATAAAGGGCCCCAAAAACTAGTAATGTAAAATCATTCAAACAACGAAACCAACGGTCTAATCTATATAAAAGCGAGTACATATGGGAAATTGGATGCAGTGTGTGGCTCACTCAAGTATTGAGCTACTTCATATTATTATTAAAAAAGGGAAATTTGTTTTATATACCTGAATGGTGACGTTTTACCATAAAACACGTGTACATGGACTTCCTTTTAAAAGAAAATCATTTATCTTATCAAAATCTTCTGAAAAATACTGCTATACAAATATTTTCTTCTCTTACTCTTCTCAGAAGATATTTTTTCTGAGACCTCTTGATAGTACCTCAAACACAGCATACAATAAGTGCAAGAGGAAAACCTCAACAGAAGACAGGGTAAACGAACGCAAAAGATGCATACTAGTATAATGTAAATTTATTCTGTAGGTAAATATTAAGACGCCAAATAATTTAACAACTGTTATGACAAAATCTACTGTTACAGTATAAATTTGAATTTCAATATCATTTGTTGACAATGAAATAGTCAGTTCTTGGAGCTGCTAAATTTTCTGTCAGAAAGTAAGCATATCAAACCGCAATCTTAAAAATTCTGATAAAGAGATAAAGATTTTAATGTAAAGCACGAATGCATTTTCAAAACCCGTGTTTGTGAGCAAGACCGCTAAGATTTTACAAAACTGTTGTCTTTTTCTGAGTATCAATAATTGGTTATCAGACAGATTATTTAAGACGATACCAAGATTTGCCATTACCATGAATACAACAAAACACAAATGTGTTTTTTCGCTCTCACCCCATATGGAATTTACTGACCCCATAATTACCTTTGTAGATTTTACATATAATACAAAATGTTCGGGTTATGACACCAATCAATTGATCATATAGATCGCCGCTATCTAATTAACATGTTTTAACATGACCTTTACTAATTGCTTTTTTCAATTTGTTAAAAGGCGTGACATGGTCACGAAGATTGGATAAGTCAAATTAATTATTGATAAAACAGATTTTCATTCAATTTGATCCTTCTTGTGATCTGTCGGAAAAAAAAAACATTAGACTCACTACAGTGTCATGTACAAATCAAACAAATAACGTCAAATCTTTCGAACATGTAGGACAATGTGCATGGAGTCAAATTTTCAAATTTCTATGCAGCAGCCGCGTTCAAAGCAACAATGACTAAAAACGCGCAAACCTATACCGATATACGCAGAATAACTTTTTAACAATTAAAATCAGCATTTAAATAATCGTTTCTGTCTAAATGTGCAAAGCAACCCAACAACAACCCTGTCCCAACTCCAACTTGTCCGAAAAGGACTATTTATTTATGAACATGTAGTAGACAAAATTCTAGAACATATTTCAACATATTTTTTAAAAGGGGGAGGGGGCAAAGTAAATCCCGCCCGGTGTTACAATGTAGTTGTATAATTGTTATAAATACCTGTCTGGCATATTCATCTATATGCTTGAATTCGTTATAATCAAGTTTGAAATCATCAGATTTTACTGACGGTTTTTCTTTATCATTGCCCGTTGTTTGCTTGTGTGATATTGTTTGGTCATTGTTCGTCGTCTTCACTGGTGATGCCCGCTGTACACTTTGCGATCTGTCGACAGCCTCTGTGGGATTGTTATTTACTCCATTTTTCTGGTTTGAAAATTGCTCTTGGGTTTTAACTTCTTCGATCGAGTGTCCCGTACCAGATGACGACGATGAACTACAACCCATGGCTTCAGCTTAAATCTCTAGAACCTGTGAAACATTTATGGCACGTACATGTAGGTCATAAGAAGAACATTACATGATTGGACCGGACCCAATAGTTGAGAATAAAACAATTTTATTTACACTTTTTATAAACCCCAATTGTAAAATAATATTTTGTGAATATTTTAAAGCGTCAATTTCAAGTCATGTGTGTGTTGTTTTTTTCAGTCTTAGCTTGAATATTGGCATGACCTGATATGCAAATAAATATAAAATAAAGTCGACATACCTCTTAATTACATGTAGAAAAAAAATCGTCTTAATCACTGGCAATTACAACAAAGTCCACTATGTTCAATGAAAATCCGCTCTATCTAAAATTGACCTTTCAATATTGTTATATTTTTTTTAGTACAAATAGTAATCCTTATCAATTAATTGAAATTAGACAACAATCGAGTTTATATCTCTACTTATTTTATTGTTTGTTTGTTCAATAATTGTACAGGTGTGTTCACGTTTCTACAACATTTAATACTTTTGTATACAGGTAAATAATTCACAATAACAATACAATTATAATTTATTAACGTCTCATCATCAATAATACAGTATACATTCCACATAGTAAAAGTAAACCTAAAAAAAAAATTTGATGCCATTTTAAAAAGAATTATCAGAGTCGGATTTAAAAGTAACTAGTATTTACACATTCTCAATTTAAAATGCTAATTTAAAGCTTTACATGTCGGATTACTATCCGCAACACAGGCACTTGTTTCTGTCAATATGGGATTTACTATCCATACCCAGTACAAAAAAAACACAAGGTAGCTAACGGAAATTTTCAATGTGTTCGCTTCAACCAATATTTTTTTAATTTCCCTCGACTTTTTCACGAATAAAAGTACACCAGTCTGTCGGTAATTGATTTATCTTGACAATGAAACAACTTTCACGTACCTTGAGAATACCCCTCAAACAGTATAACACACTTGAGATGACAATTATTGACCTTTTTCCAGACCATTGAATTTGTAAGGACTTAACTTCCGGTAAACTTAGGAAGTTAATATAACTGTGCAATCCCATTGGTTTAATTCGTCTGGTTACCTGTTTATTTATACTAGTTACCAGTAACCAGATAAATGTGACCAATGGGATTACACAGTTATATTAACTTCCTAAGTTAACCGGAAGTTAAGTCCTTACAAATTCAATGGTCTGGAAAAAGGTCAATAATTTTCATCTGAAGTGTGTTATTCTGTTTGAGGGGTATTCTCAAGGTACGTGAAAGTTGTTTCATTGTCAAGATAAATCAATTGCCGACAGACTGGTGTACTTTTATTCGTGAAAAAGTCAAGGGAAATTAAAAAAAATATTGGTTGAAGCGAACAGATTGAAAATTTCCGTTAGCTACCTTGTGTTTTTTTTGTACTGGGTATGGATAGTAAATCCCATATTGACAGAAACAAGTGCCTGTGTCGGGAAGGGTCCGAATAGTTCGGCGAAGCACCCCGACAGTTAGGTGCGTCCCGTAACATTCGGGGAAACTCAGCCGATTTTGTCTAGTCGGATTACAATCGTGCTTATGGGTGCTATAAACAGTTTCGTATAAAAAAAAACTAGGGGTTATTCCCCGACTAAAAATAACCATGGAGGGAAACCCCTGTGTATTTTCTCAATTGGTGAAAAAGTATCATGTTTTTTGTATTTGATTGTAAAAATTAGTTAATTAGCTTTCAATTAAAACAGGTTGAATGATTGAAATAATTTTTAAAATTATATTAACTTTACATGTTTTGAGGGGAGACAACACTGTAAACATCCTGTTTTTTTGGCAGTGAAAATTGAAAACTTATTTGCAGCCACTGTAGCTCTTTTCGGAGCAGGAAACCGTTCCCTGAAACAAGATTTTTTTGAAAGGCCAGGTAAAGACCTGCAAATTTCATACAGTTTTGATTATGTAAAATGTGCATGGATCATGTCTTCATGGGTGTGCACATGACCTGGTTTCAAGTTTGTTATGTTCAAATTAGACCTTTTTCCCCCATGTTCATTGGATGGAATATTTTCAATATATTAAAAGTACACATTATTTTTATTTCATTATAAACTAGAGAACATTCTGATTCCAGTGATATCTAGTTTTATACAAGTATCTTTATTAATCAGTCCACCACTAAGGGTCACTTATGCATGGTCCCTCAAAATGTGACGTCATAGAAAAAACTGTTGATTGCACCCTATGTCGTGACAGATTTTGCTGTATCGGATCAAAATCCTAACAATGTTATGTGTATTATGGACGGTGTCCTGTGGAACGGGAATGATCTGAAGAAATTTTTCATTGCTGTTTTTCTGCCGATTGAGTCCAGATTGTGAGGATTTCGAACCGTTATTGCCGAAACCGTTCCGGAACAGTCCCGTTATTAATACGAAATTCGTCAATAATACCCACGTCAGAGTCCCGACAATTACAGAATACAATACGACTGAGACCAGACAATGCCGTTTGCAATGCGATAGAGCGGACCTTAATATGATCACGTTCCGACAGTTCCTGGTTATCCGGATTATGCAGACAGTTTTCGAACGAATAACTTCCGTCAGCGTCGGTTCACTGTCGTTATATACTCGGTCGAATTTTACCTGGCTAAAGATACAAATTGGATAAGAAGCGGAATGAGAACGCATTCTACGTCATAATCACGCTTAATATGATACTATATGGTGCTATATTTTCTCTTTAAAGTGCGACGGTTTTTCCTGATAGAATAGCGATATGCTTTTATTATGAAACACTTTTCCTACGCGATTCTTTTTTCATATGAAACAAAATATGATAGTATGACGCAATTTGTTTTAAAAAGATAGAACCATTGACAATTATTCATGATCAGTTCGATAGTATAATATGTTAATTTCACTTTTTGGTAAAGGTGATTTATGAAGTATACGCTTATATAGAAGTAGACACGATGTTCCATATTCCCTAGGTGTCGATCAATTTTGGATGTTCAATTAATATTACCATCCTTCGCTGAAAATATAGATTCCTCTCTTTCATGTTTACATGCATTTTTTATAGTTAATAAATACAATTGTTGAAATTAAAATGACAAAACTTTATCCAAAAGACTCTACAACATAGTCAAAGTAAATGAAACATGGCTGAAGTTGCCAAATAATCTTCCGCAATAGTGCTGAAGTCAAATTGATGTAAAATTCATTTCTTTTTCTTAGCTAGATTTTCACGGACTCATTTTCACGATTTATTTGTTGAGACGATGCTTAAACATCCTAATACGTATTTTGTTGCGAAGATAGAAGTAGGAAGTTCAACATTTTTTAGCCTTTCAAACAGAATACACTTTAAGGAGCCTGTAATTCAGTGGTTGCGGTTTGTGGCTACGAATCTTATTTGTTTTCTGTTTAATATTGTACATAAATCAGATTAATTGTTTGATTGTTGCATGCTTTACATGAATTGGCAAACATTCAGGACTGGTACATACATCTTGCCGTTAATTTCTGGTTTTAATTGCTTTTTAATTGTTATATCGGGATTTTTTCCAACTTGCTATATACGATAGAGGATAGCGGTATGGGTGTTTCTCATTGTCGAAGGCCTGATAATGACATGTATTGCTAACTGAAAATGTCTTGGTGGCACTCATATCACATCTTCTCATTTTTGTATCAATGATTAGAATGGGAGAAAAGGGGGGGATCTAGGAATAAAGATACCAACGACGCATATTCTATCATGATTCAGGATTATAATATTGATAATTGCAGTGTTCATCAATGGGAAGGATATAGATTCAACCACTGCAACAAGTGTAATAAGATATTTCTCCACTCGAGACAGTTACTTTTAAATATTTAAAGCGTGAGACTTGCCGAGCTTTTTAAATAATTAAAATTAGACTGTTGAGAATAGTGAAATATCGTAAAACACGAGTTCTGGTGGTGAAATCTGTTTTCCTAATGATTTTAGCCTTCCTTTACAAAGATTTGAAGAAGTTGTGTACTATTTGTGTGACGTCGTTAGGCATAGTCGCCTTTTTATATGACGTCATAAAAGGAAATTCCAGAAGAAACCAAAAACACTTTACGTCACAATTGAATTTCGACCAATCATTTGCCAAGAACAAATGTTTCACTAGTGAGAAGAAATATTTTCCTCACACCGGTCAAGGAATGTGAAAATAGCACAAACGTTAGAGAAATAAGATTTCGGGACATAGAACGCTGTACACAGTGAAGGGTGGGATGATGGGTTATGAAATAAGTAAAGAAATTAAATAATCAAAAAATGTTGTCATCAAGTTTTTTTACTTGAATGTTCTTTTTCTTGAATGATATAATGTTAATATGTAACACTACAGCTTCCGTATATGTTCTGACTTTGGGAACACATGAAAGAACTAAATGAAATACATGGTAATCATATATCTTCCATCACTGATTTTTAATAAATATATGAATAAAATTTCAATTTCATTGTTGTCTTCATAACTATAAGATTGTGGGATATAAACTTATAAATTGGATCGCCGTACTAAGGTGGCAAACACAAATCAATCAATTCAATTCAATTCTTTATTACTTTAAGCACATTATGCTTATCAGTGCAATAAATACAAATACATTTCTATAACACAACATGACATAATACATCAGAGAAGCAAATAAATATCAAGTATTGACCAATAACAGTTTGGTCCTATGATTAAGTGCATTAAACAAGAATTTACACAAATTACGCAAATCTTTTACATTTTCAGTGCTGAAAGTTGCACTAATTTGAACGACGATGGACGTCTATGATAATAAGGTTTAATAAACTGTCTCCTCGAGTCTCTATAGCTTTCACATTGTAACACAAAATGGAATTCATCTTCAGTGATATTCAAAGTACAAAGAGTACACTTTCTATCTAACCTATTTACCCCATGATAACGGCCTACTTCAACAAACAAATTATGAGATGACAATCTAAGGCGAGTTAAATACACTTTAAAATTCATATGTTTAGTTAGATAATTCTGTAAACATACATTATTGACAACATATTTATAAAAATAACACTTGGATGAAACGTTCAGTTGATCATTCAAAGTCGAACATCGACAAACTATTCACTTATTTAAATCTCCTAAAGCATGCCAGTTTCCTTGTTAACTTCTATCTTTATATACAAGTCATGTACTGACAGAAACAAATCTAGATAATTGTATTTAGATATGTTAAAGATATATTCTGATTATTACAGACTTGCAAAATTTACAAAATCAGTCAGGAAATAATAAAAGCGTCGTCCTTTAAAGTATGGGTATTTATGTTTTGTTTGTAACTTATATTTCCGTGTCATTGTTATTTATACTCGTGTTCTATACTTTCTAAAGCGTTAAATGTATTGTGATGAACGATTTTTAAAAATATATTAAAAGAACTGTAACAAGGAAGCACTCCAATATAATATGCGCATTATTTGTAATTACATGAATGAAATACTTTAAAAAAAACAAGAGAAAAACACGCGAAATGAAACTGATTTATATATTTTGTACTGTATTTTTACTATTCGGGAAAGTGTTAGCCAAGCCATGTAAAATAGTTTATAGTGAAGGATACAAGAGGGCTGACTGTCGTTACCTGCAATTAAAGACAATACCCCCAAATATACCGGAAGACATTGATGTGTTGGATTTGAGTGAAAATTTACTAACCGTCTTGAAAAACGATTCATTTGTACAATTTTCGAATCTGAAAGAATTGCTTGTTAGTAAGAACAATATATGTCGTATTGAAAAGGAAGTCTTTTATCCATTAACTAAGCTAACAGTATTGGATATTTCGGGAAATAATATAAGAAACATATCAAACCAAATACATCCAGAAATGTTTAAGTTTTCAAGTAACCTCTACAAGCTGGACATTCGTCGGAATATGAAAGACGCAAAACTAATTCGGACTAATTATACATACCCAGGAGCTGCATTTTCTTTACTTTCCAATTTAACAATTCTATATATGGACCTTGTTCCGTACCCCGTTTTTGGACCAGAATTTGAAAGTCTAGTAAAGTTAGAAGTGTTGGGATTTGATTATTGTTTGTTAGCTGCAATGCCAAAGGACTTGTTCAAACATTTCACTATGAAGGTACGAGAACTACACTTGATGAGATGCCATTATATACTTAGACAGGAGGTACACTATGGTTCTCTTCAATATTTTAAACATTTAAAGGTTCTTAATTTAGCGGATACACATATTCATTTAATACGAGCATTGGATTTATTACACTCTTTTCAAAATACCACCATGGATGTCATTAACTTTCAACGAGTAAGTTATGAACTTCTAGATAATGACATATTTCCTTACACACTTGTTATTACAAGTGAAATGATGAAATATCTGAGGACTATTTGTGTTAAGACATTGAATCTAGCTGATAATGGCATTGTTGATTTTCGTGAGAATTCATTACTTTCGTATGACCACCCAGCATGTTTTGAAAATATAGTACTATCCGCGAACAGGTTCACATTTCATATTGGGCGAAAAATGAAAGAAATTCTTACTCTTATTCATAATTTAAAAAATATAGTTCTGTTTGATTTTTCGTATAACCCAATAAGATTTAGCAATGAGACGTACTTGCGCATACCTAATGGTAACACATCATTCGATTACGAGGCCACTGGTTGTTTCAGTGAAGGATTTATCAATGGACCTGGTAGAACAATTATCTCCCTTCCTCCGAAATTAAAAATATTGAGATTTTCACATTTCGTTAGACAAAGCTGTGGCGATGGTTTTACGGTGAGAAATGCGTCATCATTAGAAAAACTTGACATGTCATATTATCAGTTTCAGAAATTCCCAGATCTAAAAATAGAAGGAGAGAATAATTTGAAATCGCTTAATATGTCTGGAATAGATGCTTCTTTGTATTTAAAAAAGAAGTATGTACCACCATTTAACAATGTTGAGGAGGCATTTTTCAGACATGTGGAACTCGGAAAAAGTCAGGCAATCAGTAAATATCTGTTTACACTAATACCATCAGTACGAGTTCTCGATATTTCTTATAATAGTTTGTGGACATTACCGCAGGATGCATTTGTCGAAAATACAAAATTAACGGAACTAGACTTATCAAATAACGTATTGCACGAAGTTCCAGTCGCCATATTGGAAATAAAACAGTTGAGAAAATTAAACTTGCAGAATAACAATCTTGTGAGTATCAGTAAATACATCACTGATTGGTTTGACTCTTTATCCCAAAAGCAAGACATAATTCTTTTGTTAGCTGGAAACGTGTTTTCCTGCACGTGTGAAAATAGACAGTTTATCAGTTGGTTATTTAACACTAAGGTACAGTTAGACCCAGACGATCAGAATATCTCGAACAAAAACTATTCATGCAGATTATCAAATGGCGAAGTAAAAGGCACTTCTGAGATATACGACCAGTACCACGAATTATATTCTGACTGTAATGCGGGAATATGGTTACGTTTTGGTATATCTTTACTCGTAACATTTACTGTAATTGCTTTTATATTCGCGGTAATCTTCAACTTCCGGTGGCGCATAGCATACTACATCTATCGTACATTTAAAACTGTTATCGAATCAAAAATGAATTTGAAATTTACTTATGATGCATATGTTGCTTATTCTGAGGATGCCAAAGATTGGGTTAAGTATGATTTGGCGCATAAAATAGAAAGACGATGGGGACTTAAATTGTGCATCGAAGATCGTGATCTGCTTGCTGGAAAATCTTATATAGAATCCATCGCTGAAGCAATTGGGTCTTGTCGACAAGTTATCTTCGTGTTGACTCCCGGGTTACTCGACAGAGAATGGACTCAATACGAAATAGAGAGAGCAAAGTATGAAATGGCATGCAAACATGTTTTAATAACAGTGTTAAATCTTGGAACTGCTGTACAAGAGGTACCTGTCGAGTTTTCATCAATCTGGCATAGAGTTTGTCTGATAGAATGGTCGGAAGACCCACTGTCTGCAGATAACCCATGGCATAAACTAAAATTACGATTGGTCTTAAATAGATAATGTGTTCCACATTTGTTTTATCTTTAAATGCTGTGATCATTGAACATTATGAAACAATGGACCAATCAACCAATCAACGCTGTGATCCAATGACGAAATAATCACAATAACCAGAATTAAATCTTTATTTTGAAAACAGAATTTATTTAAATACTTTCATTTGAGTGAATTTGTTTACCTATTCTTCTGAAAGTATTTGTTTTGGAAAATGTTTTTACCATTCAAATCTGGACATATTGCATATGTATTTTAGACGACAGACAGTCTGAAGTGACAACTATGACGAATTATTCAAATTTCATTGGAAATCATTGGAAAGTTATCAGCTTTGCAATAAAATGGTTTTACTCGATTGATTTTTTAACTTTAATTATCGAACTTAATTTACTATGCATTTCATATCAGCGTTTAAAAATATTAAAACAAATATTATTAACGTACATAAAAATAAAATGTGGTTTGATTGCCAATAAGACAACGTTCCACCAGAAACCAAATGACACGACGTTGATAAAGAGGAAAAACCCATACCGCGAAGTCAGCTATGAAAGGCTCCGAAATGACAAAAAAAAACAATGCAAAGGAAGAAAACTGACGGCATGATTTATGTACAAAACTATGAACAAAAACAAATATGACAATAACATGTACAACAACAAACGATAACCCCTGAATTACAGGCTACCTACTTCGAACAGGAATATACAGAATGTGTCATTGTGGTTGGATTCAATACGTGTGCAGGCGCGCGAATTTGGATATTTTACCTAATGAATCAGTTGTTGTTTGTTTGTGTTTTTCCCCTGAATATGCATGTTATTTTTTGACAATTACAGTTAGGCAAGCGACCCGCAATCATGTTTTGAGTAATGATATGCCTCGATTATCCCAGAAGAGACAAAAAATGAAAATGGAAATGGGGAACGTGTCAAAGAGACGACAACCCGACCATACAACAGACACCGGTAGGTCTTCAATGCAGCGAGAAACTCCCGCACCAAGAGGCGTCCTTCAGCTGGTCCCTAAACAAATATATATATGCTAGTTCCGTGATATTGGACGCCATACTAAACTCCGAATTATACACAAGAAACTAAAATTAAAAATCATACAAGACTCATAAAGGCCAGAGGCTCCTGACTTGGGACAGGCGAAAACATGCGGCTGGGTTAAACTTGTTTTTTAAATCTCAACCCTCCCTTTATACATGTTATACATCTAGCCAATGTAGAAAAGAAATCGCATAACAATACGCACACTAAAATTCATTTTTTACTTGTGCATCTATTGCTTTAAATTTTGTTTTATATAGCCAAGAATAGAGTATGGAAACGGGATTTTGTCAAAGAGACATCATGTTCTGCATTTTTTTCACACACATAAATGTATATACGATTGAGATGTGTTACTTAGATAAACATGTTTAGATAAAAACAAATAAAACAAAAATCAGATGGTTTGTTATAATATTTTGCATTCACACAGTTTCCTTCAACAAATAACGTTGAAATGGTGTCGTCTGTATAACTTATTTAATTCAAATGGTCTCATTTATAACATTATTACTAGTTAATGCAAATGGTTTCTTACAGCATAGCGAAAAACTATTAAGCAGACACGACCCTAATAGAAAAGAACGCTGTATTTTTTAAAACTTCATTGGCCTTCTGTACGTAGATAGGTCAAAAGTCATTCAATCGGAACAAAAAATGATCTGTAAACATCTTGTAAGATTGTTTGTGTCCACTTTTTTTTTTAGAAAAATTCTGATTGCAGGATAAGATGAGATAATTGGTGAAAATATGTCCACCCAAGGAAGCATATTTAGGTAATTTACTGTGAAGAAGGAACACATCTACACGCTTGACTGCCCGTAACTGTATAGAGGACCACATACATTTTAACTACAAAACTCTTCCTGTTGGATTAAAAAAAAAATAAACACCAAAGCTTCTTATTTTTGTATATCTTAAAAATAATTATTTTGAAAATAAGCACAGTCAGTATTCATATTAAAAGTATTTGTTGTCATTTTAGTAATTTTTTTTATCATGTTCAAAATATCATCATTTTTAATGTACGTTCCATTCCATTATAATGATTTAGCCAATGAGTACTCATAGTTTAATTATTTTCATATTATCTGTTTTCTGTAGAAATCGCTTTAAATGTTTGTACACAAGCTGTTTGGTTTAAGACTTGATTTATTTGCATTAAAACAAATGTACATGTGAAACATTTTGTTATACAGTTACTGTTCCTGTACGCAAATAGTAAGGACAATCCTGTCCATTTTTGTTATTCGGAAGAGAACTGCAAGGCTTGAGAAAGATCTCAATAAAACTCACTAAAAAGTCTCTTAAAGGTAGTATATTTTCTTTTACGGTTTATAGAGCTGGAGGCAGACTGAGATACAGATAACATTATTTTATCCATCGCACTTCAACGCGAACACAAACACACGAAACAAACAACAAGTAATCGTCACAATACCTACGTTGCAATTCATGAGCACGAAAATCGAACTTCATCGTCAATCAAGCGTGACCAATGCAATTGCGAGTACCAACGCGGTTCAGTGTTCTACACAGATAATAATAACAAATAATATAAATTGAGTGTTGGATTCTTGTATATACAACATGAATGACATTATAGATACAAAAACAACACATTTATATTTTTTTTATATGCGGCTATGATATGAAAAAAATAACAAAAACGGTCAGTGACCCTACATGTGTATTGTCTTTTACCTTTCTGAAAACATTTATAAGTGATATGGTTATATTTTCTAAGATTAAAAATTCATAATTCATGATTATTGCAAAATACATTGTACTTCTATAATTACAAATTATATTCCAATAATACTTATATGATTTATTATCTGTTTAATATTGATTTTGAAGTTGTGCATTAGAAATAAAATAAAAAGTAAAATATATACATGATCATAAAATAAATGAATATATCAGTATGTTATTCTGAATCTACCACAAATAGGTATATGGAGGTAAAGCTTTTTGCGTTGATGTCCGTTTTTGCGGATACTTTTACTTCACCTGGGTCACCTGTTTTTAGAGTAACGTCCCATGTTTCACTGTTTTCTTTTTTATAAACCTTGCCATCGATTAGGATTTGTTCAATCACAGGAGAAGACATAACAAAACGAACATTCGAATTGGACGGGATATTACGTACAAGCGGCTCGATAAGATGGCAATTATATTCCTTTGTAGAAGAATATGTTTTAGGAAATGGAGTTGAGATTTTTGCGCCTACTTTGTTCAGAACTAAAATATTCATTGCCTCACTATGTTTGTCGTTGCCTTCCAACTCGCTGAAAATGGTTAGTTTATAGTATCCCTTGTTTATAAATCGTGCTTTAACATAAACCAAATCGTTTGATTGTTCTATCATGACAAAATCTGAGCTTCTGCTTCCATCAGTCTCAAATATATTTGCAGAAACTTTAACAGTCCTATTTGTTTCTATTTTCAATTCAAATTCACCGTTTTTGCAGATTTGAAAAGCAGGTATTGAGTCAAAATTTGCAAAGCCTCGAATATTGCAATCATTAGACGGACCATAGAATCTATTATGTTCTGGATAAGGCATGAATTCGTCTTCTGTAGACGTGCAATCTATCATATACTCTGTCAGTTTCGGCATACCAGTTTGTGATTGGTCAATTGTACCGTAAACCTTGAGTGTATACTTTCCAATTTCTTTTGGCATGATAGTTATTGTGCATTTTGAACCGTTATCCTTCACTAATACCACAGAGTTGTTGCAGAGTTCGGTGTTGCTATTATAAAGGTTTACTTTGACGCTAACCAGAGTGTTTTGCTTCGATTCGATTGGTATTGAAGCCTTTCTGTCAACTTTGACAACTTCATGTTTATGAGAAGGAAAAATAACACCCCATTCCCTTGCAAACTTTGTTGTTTTTAACGTTTTTGAAAATTCTTCAAGAGACACCGGTCTTTTTAAAAGTTGCCATTCCTTGCTCCCCTCTGCATCATTATTGATGTAAGGAAAATGATCTTCTATGAAGTGTTCTGGTTTTGTTAAAAAGTAGAAATTTGAAAATTTCTTTACGAATGTTTTTTGATCATCAAGAGAACCAGCTCCCCATGTTGTCTCTATAAATCTCCATTTCCCGAGAACAAAAACAGCATTCCAAGCATGATCTGTCTTGGTTTGATAAGATATAATAGTCCCAAGCTGGTGACCATACCCTTTCGAGAAACCACTGATCTTTTGACATTTGATGTCCTTTTCTCTGAAACAAAATATGTTATACATACAATTGACTATTTATTTGATACATTTTGGTATAAAAAAGAGATTAGGATTGACAGCATGATTGATTGATTGATGTATTGATTAATTGATTGTCAGTTTTAACGCCACTTGTGTCTATATCAGGATGGCCAGTTTGTTTTTAATAAAGGAAGTCTAAATACTCCGAGAAAAGCCACGGAACAACAAGCCACGGAACAACGTGTAAAAATATACATATACATTCAAATTTGTTTGAAATATTCAAGCAATTTTTTAATAAATTTTCTTCTACTGATTCGAAATTAAAAACCTTTCACACCTGACAACTTAATTTATAGTTTTTATTTTTCTACGTTTATCAATATTTTCATTTGTTTGTGGTAAAATTCAGAAAATATACTTAGTGATTTAAGAAAAAATGAAACAATTATAAAACTTTTTCCAGTAGTATATATTTAGGTAAGGAGAAGCAAAGAAGGACAGTTGTAATACAAAGATAGTTTTACATTGTGATACGATCATTAAAAGTTCGGTAAGACATAGACTGTCTCCGGACAAGTTTGCAATTCCGCTGAGTGCAAAAGTTGTCACCTTAATTTTTGGAGTTAAGTCAAAATGAAGTTGATAACTTGGTTGGTATTGGTTCCCTGATATTTGTCCTAAAAAATTTTTTGCTCTAGCACCACTGTTGAAAAAGTTATGCCCCTTTTTTCAACAATTTCCTCAGAGGAAAAGTAGTTTTCCTCAAGGGAAATCAAATTTCCCTAAAGGAAAAAGATTTTTCCTCAAGGGAAATTGTTTTTTCCTCGAGGGAAAAAGATTTCCCTTAGGGAATTTGCTGCATAAACATTTCCTTTGAGGAAATTCTATTTCCTTAGAGGAAATTCAATTTCCTTAGAGGAAATTCTATTTCCTTTGAGGAAATTCTTTTTCCTTTGAGGAAATTTGCGGCTTCAAATTTTCCTTTGAGGAAATTTGCCGCTTCAAATTTTCCTTTGAGGAAATACTTTTTCCTGTGAGGAAATTTGCAGCTTCAAATTTTCCTTCGAGGAAAAACTTTTTCCTGTGAGGAAATTGTTGACAAACACTTTTCCTTCAGGGAAAATTCAAGACATTAAATTTCCTCTAAGGAAATCATTGTTCTACAAATTTCCTCAAAGGAAATTTCTGAACATCAAATTTCCCTTAAGGAAATGTTTTTACCTATTTTTCCTCTATGGAAATTTCATGATAGTATAAATATAATTTTTCCTTGACTGAATTATTGATACAAAAGATAATTAAAACTTTAATACAAATTTTCATGATGAATATTAAACATACAAAAACAAAAGGCTGACTGTTTAGTATGTTTAAGACAATACAATAATAAGCAAAACACTATGAATATCATACCATTTGTGATGTTATTAATATTGTGCTCATATTTGCATATTAAATAAAATAAACACTTTTTATATTAATTTCACTTGTCTTCTGTTTCAGCTGCTGTGTACAATTATTCGACCCCCTACATAACAGTTCAGTGCATAAATAATTCCATCCACAAGACATCTTCCTTCAATTGGTTGAATAAATTTTGGCAACTTGTTCTTCAAACATCTTCTCTGTATATTTGATATGATGGAGCCATGTACATGAATGGATAAAGCAGTTGTTTATTTCGACAACAAACATGACAAAGATACTATTTTTTTTCTTAATTTCTCCATAATCCATCAGCGAATATGTAGGTTGTTACATTTTACACAATTGTGTTCTTGTGCATCTTTGATAGTAACATGTACTCCATTTTGTTAATAGCAATTTTGTAGAATTTTTTCTATTTCTTTTTCCAGAAAAACACACAGTTCATTTCACATTTATTAATACCATTAGCACATTATGTAGAAAAGTATTAACAATTAAGTTTCCTCTTCAGTATAGACCCTGCAGGACCTGTTGATGATCATAAAAACCAAGATATCTGACCTATAAATAAACAAATTAAAAAAAAAATGTTTAAATGGACAAAAAAACAGCAATATAAATAAGCTTTTTTTATCATATTTGAATGAACATTTTGAGAAACTTTCATTTGATATTTGTACTTATGAGTTCTCTTATTTCAGTGCTTTGTGTCCAAAATTTAATATTCGTTGTTTAGTGCCTTGCAGTGATATTTAAAGTTGAGCCACTTGCAATAGTTGTTATAGAATGTTCATATGTTGTGTAATTTGAACCACTGTCAAATATTATGGTAAGGTTGAGTGCTCACAGACATGATTTTTATTATTAAAGTAATTGTTATTGACTTTGAACATGTTGAACTAAATTGGATTGTTTAAATCTTTTCATATTGGGATCTTTATTGGCTGACCTATAAAGGAAGTGTTTTCTCATTATTGAAGGCCGGCCCATTTTTGGCCTTTAATTTCTTGCATCCGCTTCATTGAACTCTGGTGGATAAGTCACTCGTTTACCATACCACATCTTCTTATTTTTATATAAGTCATCATTCAAAGGCAAATACTTTTATTTCTGTAATTCAGAAATTATCGAGAGGTTTTTAGTAATGTGAATAATGTGACTGGTGAGTATTGCAAAAATAAGAACTCATATTTTGATAACAGAAACATATATATAGATATAGATCTTTATGCAGATTTTTTTTGTAATCACAATAAGTTGTCCATTCGTGAAAAAGCACAATAATAAATGCAAGCAATAATTTCTGAATTTACAGTATATAGAAGTGATCTTACCATTTAGGTCTTGTTGTATTCTGTTTATCTTGTTTTGCCGCTCATTTCTGTTGTAACTGTTTATACTTTTCATTATTTTTCTATATTTCTTGTCCTAAACATAAAAAGGGTAAAAACTATTATTAAACATCAGTATATATGTTTTTCTTTATATACAATAATATTTTAAAAGAATGGAATATTTGTGCTATTTCATTTCACAGACTGTTTGCCAGTCATCACTTTCAAAGACTTTCACCCTGGTCAATAGTTTAAAAAACAAACATTCCCATACTTTTTCTTTGTGTTTGCACTAATTTTTCATTGGACAACAAAGACATGATTTGCATATTCTTCTATGATTTGTTTGCTTGACTACATTAAACTCTGAAATATTGTTTACAGTATAATCTGCATGTGTCTCACTCGTCAGAATTTCAAATTAATATATATTACTTACAGAAGCAACTAGATATCATTGAGATGGGAGCCATCTCTGTGGGCCCCGCTGTGAATAATGTGCATTAAAAAATTGTATCTTTACCATAGGACATGGGTTTGTCAACTGAAATCAAAGTTTTTGACCTTGACCTTTGACCTAGGAAGTTGTAAATAAATTATGACACAGCCTTTGGTGTTGGTTTATAAACATGTCAAGTATAAACTTTGAAATGATAACAGTTCTCAAGATATAGAGCGGACACGATCTTTACCATAGGACATGGGGTTGTCAACTGAAACCAAAGTTTTTGACCTTGACCTTTGACCTAGGAAGTTGTACATAAATTATGACATACCCTCTGATATTGGTTTATATACATTTCAGGTATAAACTTCAAAATGATAACGGTTCTCAAGATATAGAGCGGACACAATCTTTACCATAGGACATGGGGTTGTAAACTAAAACCAAAGTTTTTGACCTTGAACTTTGCCCTAGGCAGTCGTTCATAAATTATGACACACCCTCTGGTGTTGGTTCATATACATGTCAAGTATAAACTTTGAAATCATAACGGTTCTCAAGATATAGAGCGGACACGATCTTCACCACAGGACACAGGGTTGTCAACTGAAACCAAAGTTTTTTTACCTTGACCTTTGACCTAGGAAGTTGCACATACATCATGACACGCCCTCTGGTGGTGGTTAATAAACATGTAAAGTATAAAGTATGAAATCATAATGGTTCTCTAGATATGGAGCGGACACAAAAGTGTTACGAACGGACGGACGGATGGACGGACGGACAGACTGATCACTATAGGGTACCCGCCTAAAGGCGTGACCCTAATTAAACAAGAGGCTGTCAAGAGCCTGAAGTGCTCACCTGAAATTTTTGCATCAATCTTCCATTTGTGATCATTTTACCCCTATGTTCCATTTTAGCCATGTAACTATAAGGTGACTATGTTTCTTGACCTAAAAGGAAATAAAATACAAACTTAATACTAGTTACTCTGAAACTTGTTCAATCCAAGTTTGGCTGTAATAGATTCCACAATGTCAAAGGAGAAGATTCTTTAGAGTATTCAGCAAACTAGATGAACAAATTGTGAAAAATTGTCTTTAAAAGGCAATAACTCCTTATGGGGTCAATTGACAATTTTTGGTGTATTAATATCATATTTGTAGACCTTACTTTGCAAATTATATTTGCTGTTTACAGTATATCTTTTTCAGAAATAAGATTCAAGATAATAACCAATAAAAATGCTACACATGGCTCAGCTTGACACGACCGTACAGGTTGAACCCTGAACAGTTGGGGCAAGTATGGACACAACATTCAAGCTTGATACAGTTCTGAATTTTGAATTTGGATTGTGATTCAATATTTGACGCAGCATAGGTTTCTGACACAGAATGAATGTGGTCCAAGTAGTTAAAAATTTTAAATTGACAATTAACCTCTAATATGGTCCAAAATTCAAAATCTTAATACATGGTAAGATGCAGCATATCAACATGATCAAAGAAATTTTTGTTGAAATCAAACAAGTAAAATTTTGAACCCCTGTTTGGACCAACTTGAAAACTGGGCCCATAATAAACCAGATGCTCTGCATGGCGCAACTTTATACGACATCAGAGGTTGAACCCTGAACGGTTGGGGCAAGTAAGGACACAACATTCAAGCTTGATTCAGCTCTAAATTTGGATTGTGATTAAATAGTTGACACAGCAAAGGTTTCTGACACAGAATGAATGTGGTCTCATTAACTTAAAATTTGTTTTTTGCCTTTGAGCAATTCACTATGCTGTTGAATATTAATCCTCTCAAAAAATAGATGAAGAAATTTTCTTTTTATTTATGAAATCTGAAATGAGAAAAATTGCCCCCCCCCCCCCCAAATTTTTTTTTCACATCCCCCTTTCCCTTATTCCAAAACTGATCTCAATTCAAATTACTAATGGAGTTTGCAACAATAACTACTCATTTAAATACATCATAAAATATTTAAATGTAAAAAAAGTGCTTGTTATCACTGAATGGTTAAGATTGTTTTAATTTATCAGTTGGTAGTAAAAGTGAATATACATTGTATATTGTATAAAACAATGATTTAAGTTGATTCAACTACTATTCTGGACAAAGAAAGATAACTCCAATTGAAAATTTCTTGCTATTGTGCAATTAGATATTTCTTGCTATTACACAATATTGTGCAATTAGATATTTCTTGCTATTGGGCAATACTGTGCAATTGAAAATACTTGCTATTGCACAATACTGTGCAATTGAAGATTTCTTGATATTGCACAATACTGTGCAATTGAAGATTCCTTGCTATTGCTGAATACTGTGCAATTGAAAATTTCTTGCTATTGCTGAATACTGTGCAATTGAAAATTTCTTGCTATTGCACAATACCTAATATAATAGTTTTGGATCCTGATTTGGACCAACTTGAAAACTGGGCCCATAATCAAAAATCTAAGTGCATGTTTAGATTCAGCATATCAAAGAATCCCAAGAATTCAATTTTTGTCAAAATCAAACGTAGTTTAATTTTGGACCCTTTGGACTTTAATGCAGACCAATTTGGAAACGGGACCAAAAATTAAGAATCTACATACACAGTTAGATTTGGCAAATATATATCTAAGAACTCCAATTATTCAATTTTTGATGAAATCAAACAAAGTTTAATTTTGGACCCTGATTTGGACCAACTTGAAAACTGGGCCAATAATAAAAAATCTAAGTACATTTTTAGATTCAGCATATCAAAGAACCCTAAGGATTCAATTTTTGTTAAAATCAAACTAAGTTTAATTTTGGACCCTTTGGACCTTAATGTAGACCAATTTGAAAACGGGACCAACAATTTTATTAAGAATCCACATACACAGTTAGATTCGGCATTTAAAGAACCCCAATTATTCAATTTTTGATGAAATCAAACAAAGTTTAATTTTGGACCCTTTGGGCCCCTTATTCCTAAACTGTTGGGGCCAAAACTCCCAAAATCAATCCCAACCTTCCTTTTATAGTCATAAACCTTGTGTTTAAATTTCATAGATTTCTATTTACTTATAAATACTAAAGTTATGGTTTGAAAAAAACAAGAAAAATGCTTATTTGGGGCCCTTTTTGGCCCCTAATTCCTAAACTGTTGGGACCAAAACTTCCAAAATCAATCCTAACCAACCTTTTGTGGCCATAAACCTTGTGTTTAAATTTCATACATTTCTATTGACTTAAACTAAAGTTATACAAGGGTTTCATTATCTTTCATGTTGACTGGTACTTTCCACGTTTCTAGGTGGTACTTTTCAATTTATTCCATGAATATCTTATATAAAAATTCCTACATTTAGGCGGTACTTGTCAATAGCATAGGAGGGTAAAAGTACCGGGTACCACCTCCTAATGAATGGCCTGGAACTTATAGTGCGAAAACCAAAAGAATTCGGACGACGACGAAGATGACGACAAACAACGACGACGATGACGACGCAAACGTGATACCAATTTACGACCAAACAATTTTCAATTTTTGCGGTTGTATAAAAATCAAAGTAAATATTCAGATTCAGCTTATTCATGATATTAAAGAACACCAAAAATTTAAATATTGTTAAAATCAAAATAAGTTTAATTTTGGACACTTTGGACCTTAAGCATGTTAAGGTAGCCCAATTTAAACAGGACCAAAAAATTAAGAATCTAAATACATAGTTAGATTTGGCATATCAAAGAACCCCAATTATTCATTTTTTGATGAAATCAAACAAAGTTTAATTTTGGACCCTTTTGGTCACTTAAAAATGCCTAATTCCGAGACTCTGGACAAAAACTCCCCAAATAAATCCCAACCTTCCTTTTTATTTGAATTTCATAGATTTCTATTAACTTATACTAAAGTAATTATGCGAAAACCAAATGGCTTCGGACAACGACTACACTTTACCAATATACGATCACAAAAAAACTTTTTGCAGTTGTATAAAAACTGCAATGTTTCCTTAAAATTACCAATCTAGTGGCAGCAACCCAACAATGGGTTGTTACACTTGTCTGAAAGTTTATTGTTGATAGAACTTCACCTATAATGAACAATTAACTCTGTGTCAGATTTGCTCTAAATCCTTTGATTTGGGTTTTGAGATAAAAGCCAAAACTATCTTTCCTCCTATGTTTTTATTTAGCCATGATCACATGACGAAACAGAAAACAAAACAAAACCTGTGTTTTAGATACCCATAGATATAACATGAAGGATCATTCAGCTTAAGTTCGGTAGAAATTGGTTCAGCAGTTTTAGAGGGGAACAACAGACAGACGACGACGAACAAAAAAAGACACCAAGTGATGGCAAAATCTGACTGTTTCACTAGAACAGTGAGGTAAACTTGCACTGGCTCTATCCAAAAAAAAAAAGACTTTTACAGTCCAGTGTACTACTTATGGGACAGAACCACATCAACATTGACAGATCCACAAAGGGGGGGGGGCATCCGGGGGTTGGAACCATCCCTTTTCTTTTGCCGAGCAATGCATTTGAATGGGAGCATATAGATGCACCCCCCCCCCCCCCCCCCCCCAGGGCCCTTTTAAAATGGCTGGATCCGCCTCTAATCAACATTATAGAAAAATCTATAAAGCTATAACTCAAAATAAGAATAATTTTATTTTTAAAGGGTCAATAATTAAGTTTGACATACTAATTTCAACTACACAAAATGTATACCAAATCACTACTTTACCAAAAAAAAAATTGCCACATTTCATCCCACTGGCGGATCCAGAGTGAGGTTTCCGGGGTTGGAACCCACCTTTTTTTGGATGATCAATGCATTTGAATGGGGACATATAGTTGGAACCCCCCAATTAAAATGGATGGATCCGCCCCTGAATCCAATTTAATTTCATCCCTTACTTGCTATTTCATCCATAATATTTAAGGCCAAATAAAAAAGTATGTGTGGTTCCAGTTACATCTGAAAAAAAGTTAGGGTAGTTAGGTAGGGATTTTTTTTTATTTTATGTTGTTTTTTTTACATTGAGTCTTTGGAAGCAACATTCTGACTTTAACAGTGCTTAATGAAAAATGACAATAAAATAATAAATCTTTAGGGTAGGCTATTTTTAAGCCGAAAAGTAGGGACGGTAGGGTTACTGGAACCACACATATATTTTTATTTGGCCTAAAGAAATAAAGGAGTAGGTCCGGTAAGGACCGATTTTGGCCTCAAATTTCATGTTCATCTGACGAAAGATTTTGACCACTTTTTAAACACTTAATTGTCTATTTCATTTGAATCAATTAGTTTATGTTAAAGATTTTAACTGATTTAGTCATTAAAAACGATCCGATTCAAGCTCAAAAATGAAAAATCTACCAAATATGCCAAAAAATGTCACTTTTTAGATGGTTTTTGTCAAAAATGAAAGTGGCCGCATCCGTGTTCATCTTCAACCTTTATATATATATGTTATGTATTATCATAAAATACAACTTACATTTCAATATTAAGGATGAACACGAATGCGGCCACTTTCGTTTTACACGAAAACCGTCTAAAATTTAACTAAAATGCTAGAATTGTGAAGATTTCAGTGATTTAGCATGACTTAATGGTGCTAGTACCTAATATGTGTGCATTGTATAGTCAAAAACAGCCCATATTTATGTAGCAGAAGCATTCTACTGTTCAATAAATAAATAAAAGTTTACATTTGAACAATTTTGTAAAACTGCTATATTTTGGGGCCAAAAAGGGGTCTTACTGGACCTACTCCTTTGGAAGGAGTATGATTTTAATTTGTAAGTTATACACTATCCAAACTTAGAGACCCAATAGAGTAGATATACTCGACTGTCCCTTTGGTATCTTTCGTCCCTCTTTTCTTTTCAATTCTAATTTTAATTAATAATTGGCGTGAACTCAGATTTAAGGGAACAGATGACCGTTTACCTACAATGACCTAGTTTCATGACAATAGCATATACATTAAAGACTATATGGTCATTCTTATCTTTAAACTTTGGGTGTTCATTTTTCAATGTTTAAAGCTAACAATAATTTCAACTACCGGTACATGTATCAAGATTTGATCCTAAATTATTTAAGTATTGAAAAATAGGTTTTTAAATGGCTCTATATATAATTGTGTATGTCATGTGTATGTACATGATGCATTTTAATGTAAAGCAGCTGAAAACACATTAGCCATCTCATATTTATCTCAATTCTTCAACAGGCAAATTTACATGAGCCTATTATGCCTGAAAATAGAGATTTCTAATTAAGGGGAAAGCCCCCCCCCCCTTTTTCGTGTGAAAAATTTGTTGATTATCATGATTATATAGGGAATCACTGAAGCATGACTGGAGCAAGCATCCCCCCCCCCCCCCCCCCCCCCCCCCCCCCAAAAAGGGAAAAGTTCTGGATTCGCCACTGTCATCCTTACACTCAGGTCACTGGTGAAGAGTTGTCACAGAAAATGAATGATACCAAATATTCATATGAATATGTTTTAGGTCGTGTAGGTGTAACAATGTGTAAGGCAACCATTTGATTTGTAGGGTGAAAAAGGTGAAGAATCTTGCCTTGTAAACTTGTGTAAAAAATAAAAATTACCAATCCATTAAAAAATCCGTCAGCCCAGTCTCATCCAGTGAAATAAATTATTGTCTGTTTTCGAGATTATATGGAACATGTGGAATGATGGAAGTACTTATAGTAGTCCAGATAATTATGACGCATTGCAATGCATTTTTTCTAAGGAGCCGTGTTGACTTATAATTGGGGGAATGGAACCAATAAATTGATCGGATCCGATATGATCTTCCCTGTAACGGAGCACCTAATAACTTTGAGGTAATTATTAGTGTCGGTGGTCTCACAAGTAAATCAGTGCATGCACATTTTAATTAGCAGAGAAGAGACAATTATCAACTTGTGTATTATTCATTTTCTCGCAGTTATTTACGGTAAATTAGACATATATATATCCCAAAACAGGTGCTCGGATCTAGTACTAGTAAATGACTTTAAATAACAATTATATTTATATTCTGTGGCGAGTCGAAGGGGATGGAATCCGAATGTTGGGCTCCCCTTTTTGTGAGCAATCATTGCATTTTAATGATAATCTCGGGAATCCTCCCAAGTTCCTATATACAAGGTGATGGGACTAGTCCTATAACATATGACTTCGCATTCTTATTCAATTTTTAACGTTTTCATACTGATATTTTCATTTTTTTTTTTTTTTGACACATTGATAGTAAAAAAAAATATCAGAACAGTACATTTTTAAATAGAAATAGTAAATAACGCCCCCGAGGTCATATGTTGAGGCTTGTTTAGGGGGGGTATCAATATCCTATATCCCATTAAGTTTTTATCCCAATATCCCGTATCCCTATAATGTTTACCCCTAATATCCCAATAAATATTTTTTACAAATATCCCATATCCCTAAAACTATTTTGAAATATCCCAAAAAATCATTATAAATTCATTCCCAAGCCATTTTTTTTCCTCATCATCACAACGTCAACAATTTTGACTCTGGGAAAACAAACTGTGTTGAAGGAGATTTAGTGTATACTTCTAGTGCTAAATAAGAATATACAATGTATGTGTCAAAAAGAAGAAGTGTTCCATCTTAGAGCCTTGTATAACAATCTCTTTTATGTGATGTTAAACGATAAATTTAGTGTAAGGGGTCTAATTTCAGACTTTTTTTAATTGGTCAAACCGTGATGCATATTATGACTGTAAAATATAATTTTAAAAGCATTCTTCTTTCATTGATAAGAAACTTCATCCTACACGTTAACCTATGTTGGAAAGAACAGAAGGACTCAACCCTGTCTCTTGTCCAAGATTGCTCTGACATCCAACGGCTGTTTTGCCAGACAAGCTGGAATGTAGGACGTCAGATCACGTCCATATCAAAAGCATGGAAGTTCAATAACTCAAAATTTAACACAAGAAAGCTTTCTGCTAATGTACCTACATTACACTTAACTGAAAATTGCAATATTTTTACAGCAGGCAAAATTTGCACAGCCCTTGTTTTGCAAAGAAATAAGACAACATTTGACTCTGTGATCTTGACCTTTATGAATTACATAGATCCCAATATTTTTGTTACTTTTTTTTTAATTTCCATCCTCACAACACCAGTAATAGAAAGAAAATATATTAATTTACATTGATTATTTAGTAATTATTCGTTATTAACATAGTTTATACAGCGAAATATCTACTTTTTGCTATGGGACGTGCTCTGACGTCCCTCGGCCCCAGCTTGTCTGGCAAAACAGCCGTTGCACATCAGAACAATTTGTGAAACGTGGAGACCTCTGAAGATCCTCGCCACGCCACGTAAAAAATAAGAGGTATAAAATATCCTGTAATCATATAAAGCATCAAAACAAATGAAAACATTGACAACAATAAGGCTTAACTCATCAGATGGATACATCTAACAAAAATCTATGAGGGGGAGGACAGGGGTAAGGGAGACAGGGAGAAAGGGGATAGGAGAAAGGAGAAAGGGGGTGGGAGAAAGGAGAAAGGGAGTAGGAGAAAGGAGAGGAAGGCTGGGAGAAAGGAGAAAAAGTTGGAGAAAGGAGAAAAAAAAAATATCTCCTTTTAAAATTTTTTCTAATATTTCAAGAAAAAATATCTCAAAAGGAGATGTTTTATTCTAATGGGAGAAAGGAGAACGGGGGTAGGAGAAAGGAGAAGAGGGGTGGGAGAAGGGAGAAGGGTACCCCCTGTCCTCCCCCTCATCTATGATTATTTCAAGAAAATTATCAATGCATATGATCATATAACATAAAAAAAGATGTGGTATGATTGCCAATGAGACAACTCTTCACAAGAGACCACGTGACACAGAAATAAACAACTATAGGTCACAGTACGACCTTCAACAATGAGCAAAGCTCATACCTCATAGTTAGCTATAAAAAGACCTGAAATGACAAATGTAGAACAATTCAAACGAGAAAACTAACGGCCTAATTTATGTATAAAAAAAATGATCAAAAACAAATATGTAACACAGTGTAGCAGACAGAGTTATTAGTTAATTTTTAGCTCCCTTTGGTAAAACTCTAAATTTCATATTTGATGTATTTCATTGTTAATTAATTTACATGAAGCTTATTAAGGATATATTTGTTAAATTACATAGCTTTTGCTATTTGAATTCATTGGTTAAAGATATTTATTTATATTGTAAAGTTAAATATTTGCATCGTCGCAAAACCTTTGATTACCTTCTGCGAAAGACTTATATATTTTAGATAATTGATTTGAAACCATTATATTGAATTATCCATTTCAATCCATCCATCATCAGTCACGTCTCAGTCCTTACAGCTGAACGGACGTGCTGGGTCAGCTCTCCTTTACCCGCTATCTTCGATGAGGGTTTACAGTTAGATGTTCAACGACTTACTACTTAAGATGACAGAAACCAATCCATGCCGTACAGAGAGACGTAGTAGTTGGCGTACCCGCGTTAACATGCCTCCAAAACCATTGTCTATTATGGGGAGTGTCATGCCGATTAACGTCCGAGGGCTGTATCCTAGGCTGTTGGGTGATACGACCTTCATTTCACTGCCTCACGGCCTTGGTCCTGATAACGCTTCCTGTCATCTTCTGAACTACGTCCGAGATCATCTACCAGTACTCCTTCATCGAGGCTAGCGGGCTGCCAAGCTGACCAAACTGGCCCTGAAAGCAGCCGTTAGTGAAGAAAAACATCAAAATAGTAAACAAAGAAAAATCAACTCACCAAAACCAAGATGGCGGCCTACATATTGCGACCTCCACTACTTGTTCCTGACCCATGGCTCCAGAATATTTAAAGCTCACCAAACGCCTTCGGGCACCGAGCCGACCGTGCGAGGGCTGAAAGGCCAGTCAAGGTCGTTAAACACCACCACATATATATATTGAATTATCTAGGGACTGACATTCAGTCCAATCAAGGAAAGCCAGGCTTTCCAACCACCGTTTAGGTTAGTGCATTAGCTACATGCCTCCCTAGTACGGGTTAATTTGAAGTCATTGAATGCTCCATTTCTACATTTTGGCATTATAAGACAAAAGTTGCATTTTGTTAATTAAATTATGTATTGTTTTCAGTTTTTGGTTTTCATTTACTTAGATATATTATAGCGCATCACTTTTGGCATCAGTCGCTTTCCGCACACATCAGTTTACAAACTAGAATTAGCTGTGGTCCGCATCCCCGAATCTTAGGCAGAATTGTTCCTGCTACAACAGCAACAAACGACAACCACTGAATTAAAGACTCTTGACTTTGGACAGGCACATACATACAGAATGTGGCGAGGCTAAACATGTTAGCGGAATCCCAACCCTCCCCTTAACATGGGACAGTGGTGTAACAGTACAACATAAGAACGAACTATACAAATCAGTTGAAAAAAGCTTAACTCATCAGATTGATACAAATAGAAATACATCTAAACAAAAACAGAGAGTGGACGTGACCGAGTACTTGTACATCCCATCAACAAAAAGACATTAAGTACATATCTGAGAGTACTTGCAGTTACTGACAGCTAGTTCAAAGCCAATTAAAACTAATAAAAAGTAATGCATCTGAGACTAAATTATCAATCATTACACATCCAACATCCAATGGCACGGTAAACAACATCTCCGTAAAAATGAGGATGTGCTATCCCGTTTGAAATAATTTTTTTACAGGTAGAACAAAACTTCAAAACCAAATCTAGAATTTAGTAAAGATTTTAAGTGATTTGTGGTAACTAAATTCCTGACTTAATATTATTTACCAGTAATACATAGATTTCGTTCATTAAAATCCAAATCGTTACAACAGGCATGGACATAGCGGAGGTGTTGTGATATACAAACACTGTAAGATAGTGCAAAAGGAACATCACCATCCAAAAAAGGAAAATTAACAATAAGGAACGAAGTATGGAAAGCAAAACAAATACTTTTAAAAGTATCAGTACATATGAGCATATAAATATCGAAAATAGATCAATACTTTTCGCTTGGGTTTGGATGACTTTTAAATAAAACGACCATTAACTCAATTAAAATCAACAAAGCACTAAAATGACCTTTAATATTAAACTTTTTGGGGCAATTTTATCAAGTGAGATGTAAATATTTCTGTACTTAACTTTTAAATTCCACTTATTTTTTTTCATGTTAAAAATTCAATATCCTATAAATGCATCAATATCCCATATCCCATTTACTTTTAGGACAAATATCCCATATCCCTAAAATTAAAATGGCAAATATCCCGTATCCCAATATACCCTATACAAGCCTCTATGTTATAGGACTAGTGATGGGACGTGTCGTTTGAATAGGTCACCTTTTCAGGCTTAAAAATATGTGAATAGGTCGGGAAAAACTCTCTTTTGACAATTAGGTATTGCACCATTGGCGGATCAAGGAGGGGGAGGGGGTTCCGGGGGTTGGAATCCCCCCCTTTTTTTGGCCAATCAATGTATTTGAATTGGGACATTTATTTGGACCCCACTTTTTTAAATGACTGGGTCCGCCCCTATGCACTGTTACATTACTCACCAAACGAAACGCAAACAATATGGGAAAAGATAACATTTTACCTACACAATATATGAAAAGTTATACACTTTTAAAATCTAAATTATATCAAAACGGTCGGGTAACAAAAAACCAGCGACAATTTATGACACCCCTTATTTAATGGAGACATGTAGTTGGAACCCTCTTTATCGTGGCTGGACCCGCCCCTGATTTTACATGTAAATCAAGTCCCGGGTTTCTGTTGGCATAACGGTAATCACAAAGAGGGGGTAAATTAAAGCACGAGGAATTATAAATATACAATTGAACAGGGGTAGAGTGCATGGAGGAATTGTCACTTCACGATGATCGAAAAAAAGTATCTTGCACGTTAATATTTTTATCATCTTGTCTGAAACCATAGGCGGATCCAGGGGGAGGGGCCCGGCCCCCCCTTTCGTGGGAAAAATTTGGTTGATTATATAGGGAATCACTGAATCATGACTGGAGCGCCCACCCCCCCCCCCCCCTTTTAGGCAAAGTTCTGGATCCGCCGCTGGAAACATTCTGAATAATGAGCTTCAAGGCAAAAATAACTATGTCGTCATGTGAAATACTAATAAAATACACGTTGTATGGACAAACCGTTAAATCCCTCAACAAAAAATGTTTAAAGTCATATGAAACGAATGAGTGGTGAAAAATAATGTTTATCCAATTCTTGAACCAATGCATACATGTATATACCATAAACTAGCTGAGTACTCTGTGCACGATTTTTATCATATTTTACGCAAATATATCGTTTAATTTTTTTCTCTCTCTGTCTGTTATGATTTAACTGAAATATGGCTACTCATTAAATGCCGTGTTTTGAAGCCAAAGTTTACCGATTGACACCTTATAGTTAACAAATAACAGATAATTGTTTATTTCAATGACAGATCCATGCGTATTGCGATCACCGGATTTTTACTAGGAGGGTCACGCTCAGGTCACTATGCATATACGGAAAGTATGTCGGCGAATTGCTTCGTGGAAGCAAGCAATTAAAATAAGTAAACTTCTTCTAAATGTGGACAAATTAAAGAATTTTCCTCAGAAAAAAGTATATGTACATTAGTTGTATAATGAAAACTATCCATTTAGTTATAAAAAACATATGCATATTTTTTTTTTTTAATTTGAGGTTTCTTATGACTTTAATTCATGTCATATCAAATAAATTATAGCGTGGAAAGGTAACTGTAATTTAATATCAAAACTAAATATTTGTTATATTTTTCAATAAATTTATAAATCTTAATTAGGCATGCGTGAGTTCCATCAGAGACATGTGTACATATATATCTCTGGTTCCATTTCATGAGAACTACAAGGATTTCTATAAAATAAATTTAAATTATAAATACAGTTTTCAATTTTTTCCCAGTATAGATAAAAAAAAAATATGTATATATAATCTTTTGGAAAATAATACGATTTGGTTGAATTATTTCACTTCATAATACTTGCATTATTTAATTTATTTAAATGTCTCTGTATTCTATCATATTTGTCATATATGTACATGCCTTGTATTATGCTAAAGCAATTTTGTTGCTAATGCAATAAAGATTCATTCATTCATTCAATAATGATAAATCCTTTAGTTTTTAATTTTTTTAATTAAAAAGGAATATTTCAGTTTGATGTCACGATAAACTTTTTAAACTGTAGTGACATGGTCAGTCACCTAATTAGTTGCATGGCTGATTACCATCTTACAGGTGACCCCGTAATTTTCCATATAAGTAAGTAAGTAAGTAAATTTTATTTAGAGTCGGCATATATATACATTATAACAGAGAAAACATGAGCTCTGGTGAGCTCTTTAACCGACTATCACAATATGATAGTAGTGTGTATACCCTCGGGGTGTGTATACTTATTTTCTGGGGAACATCCTGTCCACGTGTAATACTTAGTATATATTGCAACAGATGACATTAAACAAATTTTCTTTGTAGCATCGGTGTCAATTTCATGTTCAACCACACAAAAAATTTCACAAAAAAGATATTATGATAAAATCATAAGAAAAGTTCTAAAAATACTAACAAATAAATTTGACATTGAGTAAACGGGGATTCGTGTTTTAAAGAGCTTATTTCCAGTGGACAACAACAACTGGAAGTTTTTATAACGACCTTGACTGGCTATACAGCACTTGCACGGTCGGTCCAGTGGACGTGTTTCATACTAGACAACTTATAGCAAGGATTTGTATAGTAAGAAGTTACTATATATAAATACAAGTCCTTGCTTATAGTAATTCTTTTTATATATACAATTAAAAAAAAATTGTCCGATCTGATACACGTACCTATAATGTACAGAATTTTGAACAGCTTCAAATATATGGTCTTAGTTTTGGTAATATACCCTATTAGTGTCACTTATTGCTTATAACGTGCTACCAAATTAAAATGAAGAAATAGGCTCAAAACCGCATTTATTAAAGATATTTTTTTCAACCCCAAAATAGAGAAGGGACTGAAGTGCAGATGAGAAAATTAACTTGCTTTTCTATATTAACAAGGATTTTAAATTAAATTCATCAATTTATTTGAACATGGGAACCAAATAACGAAACAAATAAACCGGAAATTGGCCATACCTTTAGTAAGTGGACAAATAGGCAAGGATAATGTTTTTATAATTGTTCAATTTCAAAAGCGCATAAACTGTTCGATATCATAATGGTAAACGGACAGAAAGTCACAGGACAAAAAGTCACAGGACATAAAGTCACAAATTTGATAGGACAAAAAGTCACAAATAGTTTGTTGACAATTATTTGAATATATAAGAGAAATATCTTGAAATATTTACTTTTTAATACATATATTCATATTAAAGTGTAGGAAATGTGTCATTATACTTGAAAAATGAAGATTTATTTAATTTTAATCATGCAAAGGGTATATTTCTTGGCACCATGAAGCCATTTAAGTGCAAAGCCACGTTGACATTTTGTTTTTTTAACAATTATTTGATCATCTTTGATATTTTTTGGATACATTTTGTTTACAATGTTGGTTTATATACAATAGTTCAAGAAAAATACAAAAGTATTTTTGTAGAAATAAGTGTTTTTTATTCAAAGAAAATATTCAGAAAAAATGAATTGTGACTTTTTGTCCTGTGACTTTTTGTCCGTGACTTTTTGTCTGTGACTTTTTGTCCAGTGACTTTATGTCCTACTTTCATCATAATTATACCAAATATCTAAGCGACATATTGAGAAACAAATGTTTATCGCAAGAACAAAATTTGGCGGAAGAAAAAAAAATAATCAGAATTAAGAAAAACAATAGATCTTTCCACAGAAAAGTGGAAAGACCTAATAATACATTGTATTATATGTCTCTGACAAAATTAACAATAGATACGATAGGCGGTACGTCTAAACACGGCTAAGGACTCCTTAGTGCACTAAAGACTATACACTGCCCCTTAGGTCAGTCAGCGGGCCCCCCTTAGGAAAAGTTGTTAAATGTTGGAGTTTGGCAATATACAATCAAAGTAAGCAATATACAACAGGCAGAAGATCTGTATTTGTAAATTGGTATTTTGATATCACCTGATTAGTACGCATCTCTCTGAAATTTTCTAATAAACTTACACACACATAATCTGCCTTTTAATCATATGGTTATGAGATCTATAGGAATATAGAGCTATAGGCCTTGCATGCAAGTCTTTACAAATTATATATTTTGGTATGCTATAGTTGATTTTTTTTAATTGCTACTAGTCATTTTTTTACATGCGGATTGACTTGAGTGTGATATATTATATATCTTTTGTTTAACAATTATTTACAACCATGCTGCATGTTTACCAATTCATCACTATACCCCATCTAAATAAAGCTTTCTTGTTAAAAAAATATGGAGATGTAAATAATTAAATGGTTCGTAAGGCAGCAACCATTTGATTTTCTGGGGGGGGGGGGGGGGGGGGGGGGGGGGGGGGGGGGCTATGGTTTTTTTTTGGAAAAAAAAGTTTGTTTCCAGTTTTTGGAGAAAAAAATAATTTGTTTTTGATTCTGAGAAAAAAAAATTGTTTGTTTCACCCTCAGCTGCCACTACATGTAATGCTAAAATTGAAAGAAAAAAATTGTTTTCGACTTGTGAAAAAAAATAGATTGTTTTTCGCCGCAGGCGAAAAAAAAAATATTTGTCCAGAAAAAAAACCCATAGCCCCCCCAGAAAATCAAATGGTTGCTGCCTAATGAGACAACTATCGACCAGAATTTAAAATACAATGTATACTGGTATAAGAATTGTGACTTTCTTACTTTCTTTATTCAGAGTGATCATAAATTAATCAGATAAGCTGGAGGAGGGGAGGGGTTTATATTAAAAGAAAAGAAAATAGCACTAGCTTGTTGTGATAAATATATATAATACATTCACAATAACAGACAAAGATCATACGAGAAAATAAGCTTTTCTAAGCTCTTTCAGATCCCGGCACTTTTAACTGTTTCTTGACGCGTGCAAAAAAAAAAATGCAGTACCGGGTTACAGGTGCTCATTGACAAATTATCATCTTTCGATTAAATGATCCTGAGACTACTATAACACTGTGTTATAGTAGTCTCAGAATGATCTTAATCTATATGGTCGTAAATTTTAAAGTTATAAAATCTAAATGTTATTAATATGTTCATTACCAATGATCGAGTATTTTCGATTTTTCTGTGAAATGAGTCTAAGGTCGTCTAAAAGTATATTATACATGTGTATTTGGCTACTGACTGCATAGTAAACTAATTTATGTACCTATAAAATGGGGGGGGGGGGTCTGAGCGGGATGCGGGATTGTCGAGGCGGATAAGCGTGCCACATGAAAGTCAAATTATTGTGCCGTAAAAACGGAAAATGAAGTTTAGCGGGACACGGGAAATTAAAAAAAAATCAGAATTGCTTACTTTCATAGTGTAAGCGGGATGCGGGAAACTAAAAAAAAAGTAACTAAGCGGGATCCGTGAACAAAACCCCCAATGAGACCCCCATAAGTTGTGGCTTATTTTGGTTTTAAGTTAGTTTCTCTCCCCTACATTACTTGATCGTTTTTGTAAAACAACAGCACTCGAGGTCTGACAGTATTTTACCAAGAAATGGACAAAATATTCAGAAAGAAGGCTTAGAAAATTTAAATATTGGTATGCACATATGCTAACCTGTCAGCAAAGACAATTATATTTTTGTTAACGCGCCAAACTCGTTTCTTCCACAGTGCGACAATCTTTTAAATTAGTAATGATTAGTAATGTTGAAAATGATGGTGGTGAAAACCTAAATTAGTCCAAATAATTATGACGTCTTGCAAGGCTATTTTATTTCTGGGACGCTTTCCCCGACGAAGCCGAAATGTGAAACCAAATCAACAAGAAGTATAACATTTATAATAAAACTGAAAATATGAAAGCCATATCATCATGATCATCATGATCATTGAAAATGGAAATGGGGAATGTGTCAAAGAGATAACAATCTGACCAAAGAGCAGATAACAGCCAAAGGTCACCAATGGGTCTTCAATGCAACCAGAAAATCCCACAACCTGAGGCTGAGGTGGATCCAGCCATTTAAAGGAGGGGTTCTTAACCAGGACAAATGGGGGGGGGGGGGGGGGGGGTGTGTTCAAACTACATGTCCCAATTCAAATGCATTGATCGTCAAAAATAAAAGGGGGTTCCAACCCTCGAACCCCCTGGATCCGTTTCTGTGAGGCAAGCTTTAGCCTGCCATTTAAAGCTTGCCATTAAACAAAAAATGTATACTAGTTGAGTGATAATGGACGTCATACTCCTCAATATAAAAAAAAGAAACTATTTTAATAAAAATCATACAAAGGTCACAATGGCAATAACTTCTGGCTCCTGACATGTGGAAAAGTGCAAAATGCAGTGGGGTTAAAAGCCTTTTCTGTAAATTCCTGAAATTACAATTATATAAATCATCTCACATCTTTGTGCATTTCTTAAAATTGGTCATATTAATAAATGCATGCAATATTTTCAGAAAATTTCAATATATAGGCTTTTAGAAGTCAATCTTGTGCATGATTATCATCATTATACTCGCACAATTAACACATGTGGTTCTCAAGACTAAGAGGTGTCTATGCTATTTATGACAACATTTTAATCAAGTATTTACAAAATATGTTTAATACTCTATGATTTTTAGGTTTTTAGCATAAATATAGTGGGTCAGGATCTGCTGACTCTCACTGACTGACTGAGCACATGAATTCAACACTACTTTTTTGGTGATGTTGGTGTTGCTTAGTGTTTTGTTTTGTTTTTCTTTTCTGCGTCTTGTGTTTTGCCTTGGCATTGTCAGTTTCTCTTTGTTTTTTTTTGTTATGTTAAAGAACAAGAGAGAAAAGACAAAAAAAAAATATGTGAAAAAATTGGCTTAGTTCAGTAGATATTAAGGACAGAGAAAACAAATAGCTAAATATAAGAAAAAGAAAATTCCTTTTCTACAGTCAATTGTCTGATAATCTAGAAGATAGCCTGATTTGCTTGAATTCTCCTGAATTCTAGCAGGTGTTTTTTTTCCAACTTTTTTAATTCAAACAAACCATGTCTTCAGATAGTCTTGGAATTAGAATACATTAATCATAAAATTTTCATAATACTCTGGTGAATTATCTATTGATATAATCATGATAATGAAGCTCCTTTTTAATTTTTAATAAAGATTTTATATTTGGCAATTTAAAGTTAGGAATTTTATTCATAAAAGGGGGGATTTTCCCAGTATTCTATTAAGGAGGTTCCCGGTGTAAGATTTTCAGAAAAAAATTAAACATTTATTTTTCATTACAAATTTTATTTATTACCTTATTAGTAGTTGTTACTTTATCATATGGTACTAAAATCATTCCAAAAAATCAATTCTTGTTGGCCCCAGATGACTTTTAAAATGTAGATATCATTGAAAAAGCCCCAGATTATCTCCCTTTGGTGCAAAAATGCCATTTTTTGGCATTAAAATTGAAATATTTTTTTTAACTCATCGGTGACCTATATTTTTTATTGTTGTTTTGGAATAAGCTGTACATAAACTAAATAATTGTAAAATTTAAGCGATTTCTGTAATTTAGTTATTTTTTTATTTCTATATTACAGCTATTTCTCCTATTAGTTCAACAGGAAAAAAGGACATTAACAAAAATGTATGCTTCTTTCGAAGGCAGATTGTGAGCGTAAATGAACGGTGACCCCATTTTTTTATTTCATTTTTCTATTAAGTATAAGATAAAGTTCATTTATAGAAAAATATATAGAAATCCTATATTAAATTAAAAAAAATGATTTAGACCCACAAGCCCCCTTAATAATGCTTTTAGCAATTTTCATGAAACTTGGTGAATTATTTTTGTATAACATAATCATGATAATTTTCCTTTCAATTTTAAAAAATTCTGATTTATGTCATTGTACTATTGGGATTTGGATAGTCTCAAGAATGCTTTCACAAATTTTTATGAAACTTTGGTGAATTGTTTTTATATCTTGACATAAACTCCCTTTTCATTTTCATAACCCTTAGTGGAGGGGGCATTAAGTTTAACACTTGATCATCTGTCCGTCTGTCCCAAAGTTGTTTTTTGTTCTCTTACAGTTCTTAAGTTTGCCTCAACCAAATTTAATTAAACTTTTACAAAAGCTTGTTATCACAATACTCAGATCAACTTTGAATTTTGGTGATATCAGTGTTACTGTACTAGAGTTATGCCCCTTTACAAATGGGAAACAAATGTCGAATTTTTGGTTTCCTGTTCTCTAAACTATAGTTTGTCTCAACCAAATGTTATGAAACTTATACACAATGCATATCACTACAAAATACAGATTAAATTTGAATTTTGGTAGTGTCTCTTTTACCATGTTTACTATTCTAGTATATTCTTTAAAAAATGGAAAAAATGATAAATTTTTCGTTTCCGCCTCTAACTTAAGTTTACCTCAATCAAATTTTATTAAACTTTAAAACAATACTTTTTACCACAAAATCAGATCAATTTCAAATTTTGGTAGTAAAACTTTTACGGTTCTTCAGTTATGTTCCTTTAAAACTTTGAATAATATGCAAGCTGGAGTATCATCCCCTATTTATCATGTATATTTTTGTATAAGATCCAGAGTTAAGGAACTTTAGTTGTTGGAAAGTTATTTAAAATCTGTCCATTTTCAAACTTTAGAAGGTTTTAGAAATTTATTTGTTAAAAAATCACAGCCTTAAAATTGTAGTCACGAGATATCTCTAAACGGAGCCAAATTATCTTCATGTTTTATGTCAATGAATACCACTGTGTGTGCATGTCCTTTTTTTTGAGGGGGGTCTTATTTGCGCAGTCCTCATAGTTTTTCTAGTTGATTATTAAAATTCATTTAAAGCATGAAGACCAGCTAAAAGGGCAACAAGCTTATCAAGCACTCATGGTACAGATTTTTATTAAACACACATTAATATACATCATGTACATTAATTAAACAGCAAAAAAAATATTGATGCAAGAATTGTCATTCAATAATAACTTTTACTCTTTTATGTATAGGACAAGAACTATAGAAGATACAGAGAAATTATAAACAGCCAACTAAATTAAATGGTAAGGGCGCCACTTTTTTTTTTTTTTTTTTTTTAAAGTTATTGAACTTGAAAGATGATTATCATGATTACTATAAAAATTAAAAGATGTGGTAAATTAAATATGAAAACTATTGATCATGGCTTTGAGAAAGCAATAGTAGGCCTGTGACGACCTTCAATAATGAGAAAATCCATACCCTATAGTCAAATTAGGCAGCTATAAAAGACCCTCAGATGAAAATTTGAAACAATCCAAACTGTAAAACTAATTGCCTAGTTTATACAAAATAAATTACAAAATATAAAATTTATATGACCGGTATGAAACAACAACAACAACCACTAAATTTAAGTGTCTGAGTAAACCGACAAAAACTACAGGCTTTGAACTTTGCACAGGCACAATAGGAATATAGCAAGGTTATATAAAAAGAAGATGTGGCATGATTACCAATAAGACAACTCTCCACCAGACAATCAATGATGTAAATTTCCTGCAAACACAGACTGGACTATTGTAAACCAACTAATTTTTCGCGAATACTTTATTTTTGCGTTTTATACTTTCTAGTCTACATCGAAGCTATTTATTTTTCGCAATTTTTAAGTTTACTTTAATGTATTTTAATAAGGTAATATACATATGAAAAACATTCGCGACAAGTTATATGCGCGTTATATTTCTAAATGCGAAAATAAATTGCTTGTGAAAATATATCGCTCTCGAAAAATAAGTTGGTTTACAGTTAGCAAGAAATTAAATCTGTTTCTCTCTCCATGTATAACATTTTATTTGTTTATTTTGTGTATTTATAGGTGATCAGACATCTTTTGTTTTCATGATCAATAGGCCATTACTGAAGAGGAAATTGAACTGGAATGTGTGCTTTCCTGCAAAAAAGAAATAGGAAATTTCATCATAATCACATGATAATGGCCTTAAACAAAATGGAGTTCTGTCATAGATACACAAAAACACTATTGTATAAGAGCAACAACATATTATATATATTAGTCGAAAGAAAGGAGAAATGCAGAAAAAATACTATTGTGTTGTTGAAAAAAGGAACACCAGTTTTATCCACTCATTTACATCACTCCCTCATATCAAATATACAGAAGAAGATCATTGAAGAACAATTTGCAAAAATGTTTCTCTTAGAATTGAAGGAAAATGTTTAGTGAATGGAATAATGTATTCACTGAATTCTTACTAGTGGATTGAATAACTGTACACGAGCTGAAACAGAAGAAAATTTTAATTTAAAATAACAGGAAAAGTGTTTATTTTATTATTTAATCTGCAAATATAAACAAATTCTTATAACACTACAAATGGTATGACATTCAAATTGGTTGCTTATTAATGTATTGCATTGAAACAATTACAAAGAAAACAGAATCCTTTGCTACAAATTTTTTTTATAAATCAAAGTTAAAGTTATATAAAAAGTATGAACAATACCTAGACCTGAACAGTCAGACTGTATTAATGTTCAATGTAATTAAAATGTTAAGTCAAACATTTATTAAAGTTTTAGATATCATTTGTATCAATTATTCAGTCTTGTAAAAATTATATTCATACTGTTGGTATACATGGTATAGTGAAGAAAATTGTGTTTAACAATTTAAAAATAAGAGAAAACATTTCCTTAAGGAAAATTTCCGTAGAGGAAATTTGATGTTCAGAAATTTCCTTAGAGGAAATTTGAAGAACAATGATTTCCTTAGAGGAAATTTGAAGAACAATTATTTCCTTAGAGGAAATTTGTTGTCTTGAATTTTCCCTCAAGGAAAAGTGTTTGTCCAAAATTTCCTCACAGGAAAAAGTATTTCCTCTAAGGAAAATTTGAAGCTACAAATTTCCTCACAGGAAAAAGTATTTCCTCAAAGGAAAATTTGAAGCGGCAAATTTCCTCAAAGGAAAATTTGAAGCCGCAAATTTCCTCAAAGGAAATAGAATTTCCTCAAAGGAAATAGAATTTCCTCTAAGGAAATAGAATTTCCTCAAAGGAAATGTTTATGCAGCAAATTTCCTAAGGGAAATCTTTTTCCCTCCAGGAAAAAACAATTTCCCTTGAGGAAAAATCTTTTTCCTTTAGGGAAATTTGATTTCCCTTGAGGAAAACTACTTTTCCCTTGAGGAAATTGTTGAAAAAAGGGGCATAACTTTTTCAACAGTGGTGCTAGAGCAAAAATTTTTTAGGACAAATATCAGGGAACCAATACCAACCAAGTTATCAACTTCATTTTGACTAAACTCCAAAAATTAAGGTGACAACTTTTGCACTCAGCGGAATTGCAAACTTGTCCCGGAGACTGTTTTAGTACTTTGTTTATTGGTCGTTCCTGTTAGTAGAATACATAACTGGAAGAGCCTATCATGTCCTTCACACACACAATACTTTAAGATTTTAAAGCATCAACAAGCTCTCTAGCACATGATTAATAAAAGTATATTTAAATTTTTACTGTACTCACAAACAGAGTGCTTCGAAGAGCCTAGCGTATCCTTCACACACACTGCTTTTAGATTTCAAAACATCAATAGGCTCTCTAGCTGCAGATTCACCACCAAAGTAAGCTGTGGCATTGTAACTGAAAGAACATGTAGCATATACAAATAACTATTATATTTGATTCATTGTAACATTTTACCCAACAGCAGACTGATAAAGGTTATTTATCTGGAAGGATTTTGCGCGTAGAAATACCGATGTTTTTCTAAAATGATTTCCTGTAAAGTCATTCGCGTTTGGCAATATGCATATGGTTACAAATTTCCAATCTTATCGGAAATTTATCGACACCAGGCTTGCGCTCAGCTACATAGGGATACGTAGATTGTCGACTACTGAACGTGTAACTAGCCTATCTGCTTTCTAGATCTATTTAGCAGTAAGAGTAGCTACACGTTCAGTAGTCAAACATCAACGTAGCCCTATGTAACTGCTACGATATTGAAAGCAACCCTTCATGAAAAATTTAACCTGTGGAGAATATTTATCGCGGATGACCATATACATGAATATCATAGCTGTCATAACTGCAGTCTCTTTTTTCTCGCTTATGGCATTTCCACACAAAATATTTCCCTTTTAATTGGTACCACAACAAGCGCCATTAGTCGGATTTAAAGCTGCTACCCCCTTGTTGTAAGTGAGTTTTGTATTTCGTTTACTTTACTTTTTACTACACTCGACAACCGCATCACATTCTTTACCGTTCTCGATTGTGTGTATTCAATATTTGTGATTTTTATTTTCTTATCACTGTCACTTTCTTCCCTTTATTAAACAGAAGAACTCAAGTAGGCTCAACTATCGGGCTTTTGATTGTTATTAACAATTGGAAATTTTACCATAGTATGTCCATGGGTAAATTGTATTCTATAATCGTAAACATTTCTTGACCAAATCTTATCTTACCTTATATTACTGCAGATCCACACATAAAAAGCTCGAATGGTCTCTAATTCACTTTTGGCAGGTTTGGCCAGGTAATTAGCAAGTTCGTTGATGGAGTTTTCAACAGACTTTGGCGTCTAAAGATACATTTTAAAGTAAATAAGTTGGTGTTAACTATTATACAATCGGCATATTTTATTTTATGATATATATATAAAAAGTTGTGTATTAAAGTATATCGGAAACGGTTTTGTATTTAGTAGAGTGTTTCATATGAATTTTACAATTATAACATGTCCTAATCCATCTTTAATACAATCTCACGTATATATATATTATTATTTTTTTATTACTAAGTAAATCTTAATTTACGACGTCATCGTCATCATACATACCAACATGTACATGTATATTTGTGAATTTGTTTGCGTCATTTGATCTTGTTCTTACACAGTGTATGAGAACACCTCAACCATAATTTAGTGTCTTAAAAACATTCGACTGGTTTTGATATTAAGTTATGTGATAACATTCAAGCTGCCAAATACAGGTTTACCAAATATACAACAACGTAATGAGATTTACAAAAATTAAAAACGACACAATAAAAAAAAATAATTGAATCGTTGTGGCATATAGATTATCAAAAATGTGTGACTATTGAGAGACTGAATGCCAACTGGGGTCATTTTAGCCGCGCTGAAGTACGTCCATTATTCATTTTTCATTATTCAAAATTCAATAATGAATAATGAACAAGTTCACCATTCACCATACAACATTATTAACTTATTAAGTGATGAATAATAACGTCCTTTTGGTGTTATCTAACATATATTAAAATTGATATCAGAAAAAAAACCACTTTAAATCTTTAAATTTATTTACTTATTTAGTTTCGGAGGATAAACTAGTGGGTTTTCCTAACTATTTTTAACAGATATTCCCTGGTTAAATGTATGGACGACCTGAATACCAAAACATATAGCCTATATATATCAAAATTAAAATACTAGATACGTTGTCTTTTGATTATAGATATAACGAGTCAATTGTGCAGCAATGATCATTAGAGGGTGACGGAGGACCTAAATGCCAAAATACGCGTGAAAATTAAGAAATAGCCAATTTTAAATGATGAAATAGATATTTTGAATAATGAAATGGACTGCTGTAATCCTTCAGCCCCTTATTATAGATATTCCTTATACTTCATTCGAAAGCTTTTTATGAGAGGAACAAAAGGTATATAGTCAATATGTTCCACAACGCGTTTTAGAGGAGTAGCAAAGGACTTAAATGTCGAAATATGAGTGAACATTGAGACATAGGTTATTTCGATATTTAGATCCTTCGTTAATCCTCTAATATGCGTTGCGGAACATATTGACTATATACCTTTTATTCCTCTCTTAACACACTTTCGAATGAGGTATAAGGTATGAAAAATGAATAATGGACGTACTTCAGCGTGGTGTCATTTTAATCAGAAGATATGTATTTATGTCTTTTATTTCTGTTGCAAGTAAACTCGGTAGTTGTCTGACATTTAAAAAAGAGTTAATAGAAATATAGTGTGTAAATCAGATAGGATTTAAGCAATCCGATGGTTCGTGGTGAAATGTGTGTGTGCATATGTATTCACACTGATGTAGACCGTATATAGTTTTGTTATATATATATGCAATGTATGATACACCACAATAACGAAAATTAAAACCAACAATTTAAAGAAAACATACTAGTATTTTGTTTAAAAGATGACTATTGATGATAAAAACTTAAATTAAATGTATATGAAAAGAAAGAAACTATTGTTCCAATATGTCAAAATAAATACTAGAAGATATAACGATTTAAAAACACTTAATCGAGGTGTTTAGTGAATGCATTTGTTTTTAATAATTGATAAACTATAGGGTCGTTGAGTAACATGCTGTTATGCATAGGCTACACAAAGACGCAGGGGGATAAACAATATTAAAAAAAGTTAAATGATTAGCAAGTAATTATTATTATCATTAACGTTACAATAGGACACGCATATACTTGGATGAGACTAAAATTTTGTTTTCTGTGCAAATTTTCAAATCTCCAATTTCAACTACTTTTTTTGTCATGTTTACGAAATTAAAGCATTCGCTGCATTTAATGTATTTTGGGGTTTAAATTCATCACAAAAGCCAATGGAATAAAAGTAAACACATTTGGAAAGGAAAAATGCGCAGACATGACTTAATCATCGAAAGTCAACTTCGATTGACCATGAGGAAGCTGAAACCTTTTTACTGAAAATATGTACAAAAGTAAATCCTACCGTGTGTAAGAAGTAACGTTGATTAATGATTATAAATACCTGTCTGGCATGTTCATCTATATCTTTGAATTCGTCGAAGTCAAGTTTAAAATCATTAGATTTTGCTGACGGTTTTGCTTTATCACTGCTCGGTGTTCTGGTTTTGTCATTGTCCGATGTCTTTACTTTTGACGACTTTACAATTGGTGATATATTGACAGCTTGTGTAGCGTTGGTATTTCCTCCAATCTCATTAGTTTTAACTTTTTCGATTGACTGTTCCGTATCAGATGACGAAGATGAACCACATCCCATGGCTACAGCTTAAATTATTAGTATCTCTGAAACAGTTAATGGTAGTTATAAGGGTTTGACTGAACCCAATCATTTGGAATGATAACATTTTTTAAAATTAATTGCAAAATATGTAAAGTTTAAATTTAGATATTTTGATTCATTATTATTTTGTATTACATGTATATGTACAAAAATGTAACTGTCATCATGCATATTGATATAGACAAATAAATGTGAAATAAATATAACTTACCTAAGTTAGTAATAGTCGTCTACATTACTGGACAGTTCTCGATATTAAAGTAAACGACGATCAAATTAAAAGCCGCTAGATCTTTTGAAATCTCGATGTTCAGTATTGTATAAATACATGGTTTTTTTTTTCAGTTTTAAATCCTTAACAACTACATGTGTACAAAAACAAACTCTCATTTACTTCAGTAAATATTTGTTAATTAAAACATGTTTTGAGATCAAAACTTTTAAAATACAAACGGACAAATTTAAATACCTACTTTGTTTTTGTTTGTTCAGTAAAAAATAGTACGGGTCAAGTAGGTTATATCTATTTAAAAAGTATATTGGAACGAGCAGTCAACTGTACTGTACATCACGGACAACTTAAATCTTTAGTCTAGTTTTGAAGATAGATATCATGCTATTCGATTAAAGCCTTGGATGAAGTGGTGTACTTTAACATTACCAAGTAAAATTATAGTTAAGATCGATAGGGGTCTTTAAAAAAAAAACCACTTATTAACATTGAGATGAGTAATGCATACAACATTTAATGGAATCAAGCTTCGGAAATGTTGTTTAAATCTAGTGTGTTACGTTTTTTTGTCTGATTACCGGAGCACGGTGACCTATACCATTGCTTTAAACACGTGAAGAATGACAAAATCTACAACAAATAGCTCCTTAATTTTATTCAAATCTTAGATTGAAAAATGCAATAATATTAGACAACATGCATGGACATTTTAGAAAACTGGGATTAACATCAAATGAAAAGAAAAAAACAACAAGAAATGGAAACACTAAAAATAAAAAAAAAAACAATGTAAGTTTCATTTAAAAGATAACTATAGTTTGGAGGAGTAAAAGGCAACAGAATAAGTATAAATGTACATGTATGAAGATTTAATTAAAACAAATCATTTAAAACAAGAAAAATGTTCATTTAATACTTGTGTCCATATACTTGCTTGAAAGTATATAAATTGAAATTTTTGACTTTTTTGCCGGCATTTTGAAACCGGAAGTCAACTTTAGTTTCATTAATGTATTGTCTAGTCGTAATTTAGGAACTGTCATTTACTTTTTTATCAAATCTAAACATTGGATTTTACATATAGCACACCTTTTAAAGGATTAACGAATTATTGTCAATTTGTAATGACGCCATTTCCGAAATGTGGGGTGGCCATCTTGAACAAATGTTTTTTTTTTTTTTCTGGCCAGCAGCGGATTTTTTTTCAGTATCATTTAGTCAACCTTTATACCAAATTTCATGCTTGTATCACGATTTGCACAATTATGTCCATAATATCTCCCACTAGCAAATAATGCAGCTATTAGAATTCTCTAAAAAAAAATGATAAATCTACTTATAAACATCTGACATTGCAAATAGCAATGAAAACACTTAATGATCTTCTACAACCCATTCATTTTCCTCTTCAATTTGAGCCTTAACAAAAATAGAATCACAATAATGATACGTATTTTGTACTTGCAGCTAGCAATTCTTACTTGTTTTCAATTCATTTTGAATTAAAAGATCAATGCGTAGGTGTCATGAACAGCATAAGAAATTCCTTTTTGTTCCAACAGATCATCATATAGACTATTTGTTAGCAATTATAAGTTAGGCATCATTCATGGACTCCAAATTGCTTGCACTTTGTTATTTTTTAACCATTCAATAAGTTAAAGGGATGTTTATTCTAAAGTAGAAAGTAAAACATCATAAACCGGATTACAATAAAATAAAGTATTATCATCTGCATAATTATACAGAATTCCATTATTCATAAATAACAATGTATTACAAATGTATTGATAAAACATTGAACAGGAGGGATCACAGGATAGAACCAGAGGGGAACCCCCTTATGAATGCCCACCCAACTGCTTATAATACTATTTATCGTTATCTGGTTGTTCCTATTTGACGAATAAGTTTCAAGAAATGAAATCGAATGAGAAGAGAATCACATGCTGATAATTTATTAAGCAGAATTTCCTATGGTAAGGAATCAAATGTCTTTGAAAGGTCCATCAGAATCGCAGCAATATGCTGGTCATTATCTAATGATGATGTACGTCAATCTTCTTCTCGTCTTAACAGTGTGGTCTGACACCCATGGCCACGTTTAAATGCACATAAATAAGGATATCTTTTAAAAAATAGAAACACTTTTTAATAAATTTCAATGACATTGTCAAGCTAGTTGTTTTTTGTTTTTGTTCTAAGGTGTTTACATTGTATTGTAAGCCAGCTTTTTTAGCCAGCTTTAGTCTATCAGGAAATACAACTGTTTCTACAGACTAATAATTTATCAATGATTTTAACTGTGGCACGATTAAATGTTTACAATATTTCACTGCCTTTGTTGGTACATGTACCTTTTTTAATGTTTTTTTTTTAAATTAGTGCTAATATTTCTGTTGTTTCGTTTCTGAAATTCCAATTTTTGTTTCTGCAAGTATGATTTTTACTTGATTAATTGACAAAAGAGTTGCTTAGCCGTCGTATATCACATCACTACCAATTCTATGGGGGAAAATGTATTAAAGTGTTCTAAAACATCTTTGGTGTTGTTTATGATTTTTTTAGATTCACATTTAAAAACAATTTGTTCCGAAGAGGGACTTTTTTTTTTTAGAAAAAAGGCTTTATAGTTGTCCAAAAGGTAATGGTTTGGTTCAACTTAAACAACATTTGAAGATTTGTAACAAGGCTGTTTTCTTTTTTTTCTTCCTGTTTTTGAATACATTTACTTTGTGTATACACTATGTGTTTGCAATATACGGCTCGTCATAGTTCACTATTCATGCATGATAATGTTCCTTCATCCAAGCATTTCTTGGATGTGCAGGATGAAGGTCATTCTTAGAATATGAGCCTGAGGCTCGAAAGTAATAAATTAGCTTAACTTCTCTATGAGGGGTGAAGCTTACATGTAATATCTCTGTTTAAAGAAATAAACTATAACCACCAGACCATAGCTGGCCAGTGACCTTGACCCTAGTATATAAGCACCTGTTCCATAATAACTTGTCATAATTTAAAGCAAGTTTGTGTCGACCAAATATAAAACCCATTGGAAAAAGGGTGGGTCTGACTGATAATCCCTAGGGTGGGAATTAATTACTTTCGAGCCTCAGGCTCATATTCTAAGAATGACCTTCATCCTGCACATCCAAGATATGCTTGGATGAAGGAACATTCTTATTCATATTTCGCCTTCGGTCTCAAGTAATAGATTAGCTTGTTTAAAGTGTAGACACAAACTAAAAACAATTTTTATAAATGCCAACATTTAATAAAGCATAGAAATCACAAGATCATCCAGTAACTACAACTGAAGTGTTTTAGTACTGATATTATTCACTTTCCCTTTTATAGAACTTATAAAAAGTTTTATCATATGTCCAGACTAAGCTGTTGCCATAATGTCTTTAATAGAACATCCTGAAGCTAAATGCACTTATGAAGAGGTTCCTCTAAATGAGTAAACCTTAAAACCTCGGCTAAAATTAGAACTCTCTCTAACTATCTAAACTTTTCGAAAAGACTTAGATGAATTCTCTCACACATTTTGTACACAAAACATGATAAATCATTGTCTTAACAACACAAAGTTTTGGTTTATCAAAACCCTTGATCACCTCATTAGGTAGACTAACAGATCTAGTATTTTTCAAAAACTCATGTATATGAAAAAATAAAGTGCCATGTCTCTGAATGAAAAAAACATAGAATGTAAATCTACAGCTGATAAAGATTGTACTTTGGCAGTTGTAGTCAAGGCAAATAAAGACGCAAGTATAAAAGACAGTCTTCAATGTAAAATCCTCTAATGAATATAAAGAACTTAAAAAGATAGCACTAAATTCATCTCCACAGTGAAAGAGTATCTAACTTTTCAATTGCAGATTCAGGTTTAAGCAACCTTTCACATATGCATGTAGTAAACAAACAAATTTAGTAACATCTACTTCTTAAAGGATCAAGTCTGTTTCAATATAAAACAAGTAAAATTCACATTAAACATGCTGAATACGAAGAGCTTGTGTTTTACAAAAAAATTCAATAATCAATAACATCCTTTTTAGATGGTGATAAGGAATTGGTTCTCTTTGAACACACCAAATAATGAAATTTCTCAAAAAATATTGATAATGCTTGATCATAGATGCATGATCTCAAAAATGAAGTGTAAATATATTTTACAAATGATTTTGAAATCTCCTGTTTATATTAAAGTGATTTCTGAATATAATACTCACGTTTTTACCCTACCGCACAATCAACCCTTCAGGTGTTGGTTCACTTATATTTTTTACAATACACAGTTAAATCAAATCTCTTCCTAGTGAACGGAAAGGCATTCTTCAGTATGTAACATTGTTACTAACTTTTATGTTTAGCAGAACTTTTAACTGTCAAATAAATTAAAATTGGTCTTAGCAAAGAAAACCAACTCTGAGCAGACCAAAAGGAATAATCAAAAGAGCCTTCTGAACTTTATCACTAATAATTTTCTTTATAATTATCCCCAACAATGAAAAAGATTGGAAAATATAAAGTCTTAAATCTGACCATGAAAAGTACAAACATCTCTGAAAGGAGCTTGTTGGTCAAAAGACAACGAATCAATTATCTACAGATTTGAAAATGAAAACGTGATAACAACAAAACAAATATATCTTTTTTCAATTGCCAACCTGTTGAATCTGTAAATTTTTTAGACATATGATAAGCATCAAAATTTTCTTACCAGGAATATAAAGAGCTGTGATAAAAATGTTCTTTCTTGAACACCAAGCCCAAATAATGAAATATTTGTAGTACTGAGCATGTTTTAAAAGTGACAAAGAGGTTATACCTCCTATTGCATAATAAATGCTACTGAAATTGTATTTTCTGATTGTATAACTCTCTGTGACTAAAAATTTCTCTCCAAAAGAAAAAATATAGCCAACAATTCTAAGAAATCTATATGAAATGAGCGGATGTTCTTAAAGAAGCTCCATCTACCAACAGAAAAATTTTCTTCAAATTTGGATCCCAAATCCTTCTAATGAGGCATCTGGTCCAATCCAAAAACTTATTTGGATGGGTCTAAAAATCAATTCTTAATTTCTGATTTAAATTGTTAAAAATTTCACCTATAGATTGATGATAATAAACACTGTAACAACTATACAGTGTTTCAACATTATTTCTCGCCATGTTTCTGCAACATTCCCACAGATACTGCATTAAAAGCATATGTGCCACAAGACCAATATATGATGCAAATCATCTATAATACAGTTACACAATTCTATTTAAGAAGAATTTCCCAAGGGAGATAATTTTACCATTTCTCATCTGTCATAAAAAAAACTTAAATAGCTCAGTATCAATAATGAGACAAAGGAAAACAATGTGCTTCCAAGGAATGAGTACCAACTTCTCAAAATTTATTCCGAAGCACAGCTTATCAAGCATTTGCACCACTTCTTCTGTATTCACAATACAACCATCTAAATTCTGATCCATAATAAAAGAATCATCAATGTTTAAACTATAGCATGTATATACTTCAAGTGACATTATTTCATAAAAATACATAGACAGGTTTTAAAACCTTAGTAAAAACTCTTGATGCAGAAGCCAATCCAAAACAAAGAACATAAATATCATATCAATGTCCTTTCCACATGAATCAGGAAATTGTGATATAATCATAAATGATACTTAAATATGCATCTGTGAAATCTATAGATGTTAGCTCTCTCTCTATATATTAATATATATATAGATAACCATCCCTAAGAATTACATCTAAACAAAAGATAAATGGTCCTGCTCCAAATGCTGATTAGCCACAAGCTAAGTTTGTTTGAATTTTTCAAATAGGTAACAGGCCTTAAAGACCCATCTTTCTTAGAAACTAAGAAAATATAGGAAATAAACTGATTTTCCAATGATCGATCAACCTCTTAAATAGCTCCCTTAGCTATCAATTTTTGGACTTCTGAAATGATTTCATCCTTATGAAAGGTGAAATGTATTTTATTCAAATATGTGGTACATCACTAAAAATAATTTTATAACCATTTCTTATTAAATCTAATATCAATAGATCATAAGTAACATTTTCCAAATCATAATATTTAAGTCATCTACTGTATATAGCAACTGGTTGAGAAATGTGACCTCTTTGAGATTCTCTGTTCCCTTTTTGGAAACCTCTCCCTCTCAATGAAGGGAATTGCCTACTAGTATACGTCCTGTTGACCAACAGAGCCTCCACAGTTAAAAGACTGATATTGCCTTTCCCATAACAGCTGGGAGTAAAATAATTGCTAGACCTGGAACCTCTTCCAAGGAATCTAGAATTTGCTTTAGAAACTTTGTATAATCACCAAGTTTGCTTCATGCAATCATAACTAAAAACGTAATAAATCAACTATCACATCAGAATTACAAATAAGTTTTATCATCTAGATATTTCTGAGCATCTCCTATGCGTTTAAATAGAAACCCATGGTCAAACAAACAAATAGAATTTTACAATAAAATCCTCAACAATAGGGGTGATGATCAACCCCTTAACAAAGTATCTCTGGGTTTCCTGCATCTTTGAAACCACATAGTGGGCATGTCTAGGCAGTGCCATTTCAATCTTGTTATATATCCTAGACACACTAGGATTCTCACAGTTCTCAGGGTGATAGTATTACTTCTCTATGAACTTGATATTTTCCTGATATGATATTTACTGACATGGTAGTATTATTAACAGTCACAGAAAGTCCAGAAGAAAACTTAGACACAGTTTTCTGCCTTTTTAAACAATTTTGGGATTTTCCAAGCAAAATCATGATTAAACTGTTCAACAAACAGGATGAGATAATGGACCATTAATCTCACTAAGAGAAGCCTTAAAGGCTTCTGAAAACCTTAATGCAGGATCAAAAGACGTATCAAAATTCAGTTCCGGCTGGACTATCATCAACCATGGCACAAACTCCAAAAGGAGGTACATGAACAGTATCATTACAGTAGTTCAGATCAAAATTAGAACTAAATCTTCATTAAAGTAAGCCTCTAATGGCAAAATTCGAATAAAGCAGCAGGTTTCTCTACAAACTCTGCTTGAGTTGAAGGCAGAGAAACTGTCTCAAACCTCATGATTCATACATGTTCTTTACTACATTAATAATAATGAGTCAATGCATCAATATGTATTGTACATGCCTATCTTAAATCTCAACAGCACTATCTTGAGAAAAATTCACAAATGAAGGAGATTTTGAAGCTATACAAGTAGCACTAGATTTTAAAAACTTACTTTTGACTCGTTCTGTTGCTTTGTCAATTATTTCCAATTGCAATGCCATTATGATCTTTTATAAAACTACTAGGTTTTATAACTGTTTAAGAAGAGGATTTATTCAAAATACCTCTTGTTTTCCTATTAAATTTATCATCTTTAATTTCTAAAACAACTCAGAGGTGATGAAAATCATAGCCATCACCCTTGTAAGTGTAAACATAATTCTAAACATCTTGCAAAAGCAATACATTTGCATAATCAAATTCAGCCATTGTAATAAAATAATGTGTACCTGTGCAGGTAAAACACGTGTAAATTCTGAAGAGTACTCACGACCTTCAGTGAATAGAAATACTTTTAAATATCTACCTGTTTAACAAACAGGAGTATGAATTAAGTAACAAATGTGCTGTACATCGTACTAAGGCAAATACTTAATGCATATATAAAATTGTCATACATCGTAGACATAAAAATTTTAATTAATTTCCATCGACACTTGTCATACATCGTAGACAAGAAATTTTTAAATTCATTTCCATCAACACTTGTCATACATCGTAGACAATTGAGGAATTATTATTTCTAATTAACAAAATAACATTAGAACTTGTCGTACATCGTAGACAAGTTAAATGTAACTTTAGTAGCTTTCCCCTAAATCTTAGATAAAAATAAAATAACTATAAAGAATTCAAGTGAAGTGTTCACTTCACACCCTCTAGAAAAATAATGACAAGTTATTATGGAACAGGTGCTTATATACTAGGGTCAAGGTCACTGGCCAGCTATGGTCTGGTGGTTATAGTTTATTTCTTTAAACAGAGATATTACATGTAAGCTTCACCCCTCATAGAGAAGTTAAGCTAATTTATTACTTGAGACCGAAGGCGAAATATGAATACGAATGGTTGTTTCCATGGTTGTCTTGTTTTAATCGGTGCATGTTTGTTCAGGATAGTTGTGAACATATCTTCAAACTCATTGTAAGCATTGCTCAAATGTTCTGAAGTAGTGACATTTTCTGTGTGTGGCATTTTAATTATTGTTAAATGTGTAAAATGAAACTACATTCAAATTTCGATAACTTCTCTATTGTATCTTTGGCTGTTTTAGGGCATGAACGGCTAAACTATTACCCTCTAAATTACAAGATTCGTTGTCAGCTCTAAGATGTATCCAAAAATGTAATTAATCTGTCATACATAACATATTGAAGTAACAGAAAAAATAAAATAACAAAAATACTGAACTCCGAATAAAGTTAAAAACGGAAAGTTCCTAATCAAATGGCAAATTCAAATGATAAAACACATCAAACGAATGGACAACAACTGTCATATTCCTAGCTCGGCATTCTCAAATGTAGAAATTGGTGGATTAAACCCGGTTTTATAGCGCTAAACCTCTTACTTGTATGACAGTCGCATCAAATTCCATTTTATTTATAACGATGCGTGAACAAAACAGACATAATAGGTACAATTGTCAAAATAGGGATACAGCCATCAATACCGTGTCACAATCTCCATCAGAACAAAACAAATATATAACAAAGAAGCACAAAAAGGACGATATAATGAATAAAGCGAAGAATTCGTGGGAGGTGTCATGAAACAGGGAACAAGGGAAGCGTAATTTCAATGTTTGTTTTCGATCGCCAGCTAAATTTTAGATTGGATGATTTATGTTTGATATTTCGCAGTCAAAACAATTTCGTTTGCATGAATGCGTATAATTTTAAAAAGAAACATTATATGTTTTCTTGATAACCTGATTTACATGTGCCCCGCATGAAACTTACTGTTTTATTAAAAAAAGAAAAATCACCGTTTGAAATCTATTTACGAAATATTTTCTTCATGTCTTGATCTAAGCTCATTTTAGCATGGGTAGGCATTGTATTTGACTATAATTTACCAATGGCGTTAGCTTGTACACAAACTTTTATTTTAGCAACTAGAATATACATGCATTTATATATGTTATCAATATAAAAATGGAAAAAAAACAGGAATGTAAAAAGTAAGTGTTTGCGCATGTGTCACATATATTTTGTGCTAATTAAAACACGGTTTTGTTTACAAAACGATATATGGACGTCACATTGGATATTGGAATAGTACATGAGCAGTAACAACGATCCTTTAAGAAAAATAAATTTTACTATAGTATTTAGATGTAATTGAAATAAATGAATATGTGAATACTTCAATCTATCACATATTGGTATATGTAGGAATAACTGTTTACGTTGGTGTCTGCTTTTGCGGATACAGTTACGACACCTGAGTCATTAGTCTTTAAAGTGATGTCCCATAATTGATCATTTTCTTTTTTATACACCTTGCCATCGATTAAGAGTTCTTGAATCACAGGAGAAGACATTACAAAACGAACATTTGAATTGGACGGGATATTACGTGCAAGCGGCTTGATAAGATGGCAATTGTATTCAGCTGTAGTGGAGTATGTTTGAGGAAATGGAGTTGGAATTGTCGCTGCTTTTTTGTTCAGAACTAGAATATTCATTGCTTCACTATATGTGTCGCTGCCTTCAAACTCGCTAAAGAGTGTAATTTTGTAGTATCCCTTACTTACAAAACGTGCTCTTACACAAACTGAATTATTCGATTGTTCAACCATGACAAAATCTGAGCTTCTGCTTCCGTCTGTTTCAAATATATCTGCGGAACACTTACAGGTCTTATTCGTCTTCATTGTTAATTCAAATTCGCCGTTTTGACATATTTGAAAAGCTGAAATCGACTCGGAATTTGCAAAACCTCGAAGTTTACAATCATTTGACGGACCATAGAAACCACCATGTTCAGGATAAGGCATAAATTCGTTCTCTATAGACGTACATTCTATTGAATACTCTGTCAGATTAGGCATTACATGTTGTGATTCATCAACTGTACCAAATATCTGCAGCATATACTTTCCGGTTTTCCTTGGTGTGATGGTAATTGTGTAATTTGAATTATTGTTTTTAATTATTACTACAGATTCGTTGCATAGTTCTCTGCTACTACCATAAAGATTCACACTGACATTTGTCAAAGAGATTTGTTTCGATTCCATTGATATTGAAGCCTTTCTGTCAACTTTGACAACCTCATTTGTATGAGATGGAAACATAACACCCCATTCTCTTGCAACATGTGTTGTTTTCAAAGTTTTTGAAAATTCTTCAAGAGATACCGGTTTTCTAAGAAGTTGCCACTCCTTGCTTCCCTCTACGTCATTATTGATGTAAGGAAAATGATCTTCTATGAAATGTTCCGGTTTTGTTAAAAAGTAGAAATTTGAAAATTTCTTTTCGAATGTTCTTTTGTTATCTATATGACCAGCTCCCCATGTCGTCTCTATAAATCTCCATTTTCCAGAAACGAATACAATATTCCAAGCATGATCTGTTTTGTTTTGATGAGATAAGATAGTTCCAAGCTGATGACCATACCCTTTCGAGAATCCACTGATCTTTTGACATTTTATGTTCTTTGCCCTGAAACAAAATGCTATATATACTAATATGTTCATCGAAAACAGGAAATAGAACAAGATTGTGATAAATGTTTATTCCCCAAATTCAAACATTCATTTGATATTAAGGTAGGTCACTACACTACGATCATTAACCTTTATTGTTTTTCTTGTATACATTATGATGATCAGCATGATAAGAGATTGAGGCAAACATATAAAATTTACTGTGTGAACATAATCAAAAAACATTTATAAAATTAACACGATGTGATAAATTGTATACAATGACTTGATTAAATACTATGTGTTTAAAATCAGAAATTAACATTATTGAATTACAGCATTTTATGTGCATCGTGACTAATTTAGTATATTTACGCTGTACATACACACAAAGGGCTTGGAAGAGCCTGGCATATCCTTCACAAACACTGCTTTTTGATTTTAATACATCACTAGGTTCTGTGACTGCGGATGTCCCACTAAAGAAAGCTGTTGCATTGTAGCTACAAGAACAGGTAAATGAAAATCTCAATATTTTAAAGACCTTCGTATGAATTATGAATAATCTTGATTTATTTGTACAAATAGAATATCATGCAATAATTTGTCTCTGTATAAATTATTTTCTCTGGCAATTTATAATCTAACCCTATCTAGACACATTGTTAAAAATAATTAACCAACGCGATGTCGTCTATTCCGATATCTCTGTAGTTGTAGTTTAAAGTACGTCACATCCTTTAGCTCTCGGGATAAATAGAAATGTGCGTTAAAGGTGTTACAAAATTGGCATCCTTATATGTGTAGAAAAATGTGATGTTGAACGCACTCGAATGGAATTACCAGTTATCAAAAATAAAAATTATATTGGTTAATCAATAGGCAAACAGGATGTATCATAGTTATTTATGGGTTATCGGAGTTTTTTCCAATCTCAATAGCTAAATGATCGATTTATAAAGACCTGGACGAGGCTCGGTTCTCAAAAATTCGAGAATTTAACTATCTCTATCTAATGCTGGAATTCTCTAAGAAATAATGTGCTACAATTTACTTTTACTTATTCAATTAATAACAAACATAAAATGTTAAGATGGAAATTACTCCATTATATCCTCCCATGTAAACAATTATTACTACAATGGAACATACAAAATACAAGTATGTGTGACTTGTGTAACTTGACTGAGGTTTACGGAATAAAATTCTGAAATGTCAATTCTTTCAGGAATTTTGGAAGAAAATATATGTACTTGTAAGCAAAATCAAGATTGGGTCCAATATTTAATTTCAAAACTTTATTACTGGCTATAAAATACATGATCCTATGTATCACGATATAAACCTCTTCCTAACTATCTTAATATATTCAATTCATAAAAGTACTCATATATCAAACTATAAACAAAAAGGCAGAGATACTTATGCAGTTTTCATAAATGAATTTTTAAACAAATACGAAATCAACAAATATATTAATGCTAAAAACAGCAAATTTTTAAATGATAAAAAAAGATGCATATGATCATAAATGGTTGGATATAAGATATTTTCATGTATAGACAATTTTAGCAAAAGTTGATAATGCATCTGAACACGTGGCAATAAACCAAAACAGCATGCTCACTGAAAACGAATGTACAGTTTTGTTGTCTCCAAACTCATTTATGCATAATTAATCAAATGAATGTTCAATGAGAATGTCTAGACTTACCACCTACAATTTTTAACTAAAGTTTAAGTTTTTCGTGAAAATCAACAAAAAACATAAATTTTTCAGGACAATTGATCAATTAGCTTTAACGGTTTTCAACAAAAAGGTTAAGATCAATGATCACAAAGTTTAAATCTTTAGAAACAGAAATGGTCAAAACTGTACAATTTCCGTAATCATGTTACAATATATTTTGCAAAATATATGTAATAACAATGATTTGTAAAACTAACAAACTATCCTTAAATATGAATTCACTGAATAAACTCCCTGGTTATCCAGTGACTTATTTACAGGGATACTCGGCTAACTACTGTAGGTCGAGTTATTAGTCAAAACAGCAACGAAAAGTGCAATAAAGATATTATTCTAGGGGGAAAAAGAAACAAAAGAACTCTCTCTTGCTTTTCTTGTTGAACTAAACTATACTATACCGTTCATCTTTAACATAGTCAAGGATTACATATTATGCCTACCTTATATTATTACAGATCCAAACATAAAAAGATCGAATGGTCTCTAGTTCACTTTTGGCAGGTTTTGCCAGGTAGTCAGCAAGTTCGTTGATGGAGTTTTCAGCAGACTTGGGGGTCTACAGATATAAGGTGTTCAATTAAACCAAATTCAAAATATCAATTTGTAGTAATCGATAATTTGTTCTCGTCTTAGACATAACTTAAATTGCGACCAACTAGTAGGTAAAACATGTAATAAAAAAAAAAAGTTGAAACTGTTACAATTTACTGTCGTGAAACTATACTTATTTCGGATCAGTGTGACCTTTGCTCTTATGTTACACGAAGACTCTCAAACACACACAAATCTACCATTTGTATATAATTATGTCGTATTTGAAATGACAGTGTGTGGGAATGGTCTTTCTTATGTTGAATGTAATCAGCAATTCAGCAATATATGTTGACCAGACAACGCCGTGCTATCCCGAGGAGACTGACACACGTATTTTCCTGTACTCAAAGCGAGTGGCAATATATGATAACTACATGTATAGTAAACACAAATACTGATGTAGTTGTCGTTGATCTACTCAGATAGCTAAATGTAGACATGCTATGGATTGCGTTTGGCATAGGAAATGTCTTATCGGGCATTCATTGTTTTGTGATATTGTTTATGCTTTTGTTAATGAAGACACACGTCAGTGAAACACAAAATTAAATGTGGCTAATGATAAAATCAATAATGTAGACTATAAGGGTGTTAGAGAAAAAATTTGGTATCATCCATGATGTGTCGTCACTGGTAGTGTTTCCTACACGCTTACGGATATCATTTCAATCAGTTGAAATATTTTCGGTAGAGGGTAAACCCCACTTGTACAGGATTTATGACAGTCGGTTTTCCATCGACGGCTTAAATGATATGCATGCCACAACCAAATAATATACTTGTTAAGTATAACAGTTTGACATGGTTTATATCAGAACAGACAGACATGCACTCCATATTTAAATTGTTTTCCAGTTCTTTTTAAATAGCTTAAATATATTTATAAATTCAGTATAGTTTAATACCTGCAAGGCATGATCGTCTATTGATTTCAAGTCATTATATGTGATTTTCAGATCAGAGGACACATATTTAGATCTGAAACTAAAATGAAAGATTTGTTTATGGTTTTATAACAGTAATTGCTGTAGTATTATTCGATGATCTGTATTCTTCTCAATTTTATTTTTCTATATTCAATTAAATGTAAGTTTCATTTCTGCTAATTGCTTGAACTTTCTCTGAATTTTTGTTTTGGCTTCGTGTTACTTTCCCTACACGTATGATACATAGTTTTTATGGCTTGTTCCTGTGATATTGATTAGTACTTTTCTTTTGCGCGTTTCCATACAGTTCTTACAACTAAATATGGGTTATTAAAACCAACAGAAATTTTGAGTGACTACGTCTCGTTCAAGAAATTTGCAATTGATGTCTCAGCATATTATGCTCGGATTAAACTGAGAGAACGATAAATATTTGCAATAGAAACTTGCTTTTTCTAACATTGTAGGATTTAGGCGTGTAACCTGTATACAAAGTATGAGTCTCATAAAACCATTGTCTAGGCTATTGAAATGAACGGGGACATATATCATGTAAAGGGATATGAATACATGTGTGTATGCATTGTAAATCGTTTTAAGTAATTGAATATACAAAATGTAGTTCATTTCATTATTTTTATTTTATGAATACTTTCTAGCTCCGCTCCATTAATTCAATTATTTAATGCATTTACCATTGATTTATTGTTGTAGTGAACATAGCTTGACCGTTTTGTATACCTCTAATTTTGAATTATTGTTTTAGGAATCATAGCTTGATAGTCTTGTATACTTTTAGCTTTGATGTATAGTTGTAGTGATCAAAACCTGAGCGTCTTGTATAGCTTTACTTTTAAATAAGTTTTTAAGTGGTCATAGCTTGACCGTCCTGTATACCTTTGCCATTGGTTATTGATGTAGTGAAGATAGCTTGATCGTCTTGTATAGCTTTATTGTTGGTTTATTGTTCAAAGTGATCATAGCTTGACCGTCTTGTATACCTCTACCTTTGGTTTATTGTTTTGGAACTGTATACGTTATTCTTATATGACGACCTTTTATCGCCAACCAGTATAATCGCAGTAAATCTACTTTCAGTGCAAGCGTATAAAACCACAAAACTGGCTGTTCCATCTTACGCCAAATTGAAGTATACTACAAGGTATTCTAAATGTTCGACATCATAACTAACAGTTTACATAAGCCAAGAATCAAATACAATTTAGTTATCCCTTTTCTAAAGCAAAATAAACAATTCAGTTCATTTCAATTTATTTTTCGTGGTAAAATTTCAATAAAATTCTGCAAAATTTTATGGGCATGGCAACGAAACAAAGTGACGTCATATGTATATTTCTCCGTTAGAGATGGTATAAAGGGGGCGGCACAGCTATATATGTCAAAGTATACATCCCATACACTAATAAAGAAACAACCTCAAAATTTAAAACTTCTATTGCTCAAATAATAATAAACAGTGTGACACATGGTCAACATTATTAGCCTATATAATGCATGAACAGACACAAAAGAAGATGATTATATAAATCTCTTGAATCAAATTGAAGGTACATTTATTATCTGTGGTGACTATAATGCTCATCATTATATCTATGAGGAAGTAATATAACTGACACTAAAGGTAACTCATTGCACAATGCTATTAGAAACAATAATATTATAGTTTTAAATGATGGATCAGGTATTAGAAAAAACCCTCTGATCTCGAATTGTCATGTATTGATATATCAATGTCTAGTGTGCAGCTAGCACGGAAATTAACGTGGACAGTAGATAATGAATCCTGATATGGTAATGACCATTTTGTAATTAAATTAACATTGAATTAAACCTCATCATAGCGAACAAGGGTTGATTTGGAACTATAAAAAGCTGATCGGGATGCGTTCGCCAGCTCATGTCTTTAACAATAAAGTGAGAGCATGGTTACCGACAATATTAATGAATTATGTACTTATCTCTCTAACACTATCATTAAAATTGCTGATGAGCACATCCCTTCTAAGAAAAGGAGGGAAAATAATAAACCAGAGGTACCCTGATGGAATGAAAACTGTAAAAAGGGTTGAAAAGGAACGCAATAAAGCTCGTAACAAAGTCAGACATACGAGGGTGGACATGATTATCTATTATACAAAGAAACAGAAAATGATTGTAACGAACAACTAACGCTCAGGGTAAAATAATCGAATATAAATGCCAAACCCATGGTTAAATGAAAACACATTTACGGCTGCCATTAAACAATTCTTAAATAACTTACTTTTGACTTTGATCTACAGTAACTGGTTGTATCGTTGATTTTGAGAAACAGCATCCCATTTTTACGAGTGCATGCAAATAGAGCTATACTCAATCAGCACTTCATTCAATGCACCGATCTGCCGTATCCGATTCACTGTGTAAGATATACAATTAAGCGGTAAAGTTAATTGAAATAACGATTATCAATTGTATTTAAATATGTCTTATTTATACTGACAAACGCAAAAACTTAAGGCCTAATTTATGTACAAAATATTGATCATAAAACAAATTTATAATACAGCAATAACCGACAACCACAGGTTCCTGACGTGGTACAGGCAAATACAAAATGTGGCGGGGTTAAACTAGTTTGAAGGCGCTTATCCTACCCATTACCTGAGTGTTACAGTACAACAAAAGAACAAACTATAAAATCAGTTGAAAAAGGCTTTACTCATCAGATGGATAAAAATAAATTTATCAAAAACACAAGTAGACGTGGACGGGTACTTGTTCATCCGAACAACAAAAATACACTAAGAACAGATCTAAGAGTACTAGCAGTTATTGACAGCTAGTTCAAAGTCAATAACAACTAATACAAATAAGCATGCATCTAAGACAAAATTATCAATCAGTCACATCCAACATCCAATAGATTTAAGCAAAGACGTCATAAACAGTCAGAGAAAAACATGACCTTATGCAATGCCAAGATATAGGTATCGATATATTGTAGAGCCATGAATGTGTATATGTATATAACAATAATATTGTAACTGAGTTAACGTTTTCACCGGTTTTGTACTTGAATAAGCAACACGACAGGTGTCACATATGGAGCAGGACCTGGGAGCACCGGGAATCACCCTTCGTTTTTGGCGGAATTCTTGTTTCTCAGTCTTTAGTTTTCTATGTACTGTGTTGTGTTTGTGTATTGTTGTTTGTCTGTTCGTCTATTCATCTGTTAGTCTCTTTCTTTGTTAGATATGGCGTTGTCAGCTTATTTTCGATTTGTAAATATCTCTAAGACATCTTGGGCCGCTCTTTTGTAAGATTATAAGTATCACTTTTATATGCAGGTCCAAAACACAAACTTGTGGAACAATCTTAAAAAAGCTCTTTTTGTTGTATACACAAAAATTAGGAATTTACATTTTCCTGGAGATTTAAAGTTTAAACTATTATCTTTTGTATGGATAAAACATAGATGATTTTGAAATAAGTTCATTTACAATCCAAAACAAGAATTTGAAATGTGTGAATGAACTCCCAAAACGTTATGATGAATAAAGAATTAGGAAGGTAGTATAAGTAACACTCATGTCTGATAAATTATAATATCGTTTAGTATTTGAAAGCTAGAAATTAAAAAAAACAAAGATATTAGTTGAATATTCAAACTTATTTTTAAACAACATTCTTTAGTCGTTTTAATTTTCACGACGAGACTAGTTAAAACATTTTTTAACCACTTTCAAAACTGATTATAAATTATCTATTCGTTTGATGTGTTTTGAGCTTTTAATTCGTTATTGATTATTGATTTTTCGTTTTGAATTTTCATCAGATATAATCAATGTATTAGTTTTAAAAGTAAAGTCTAGTCGGAGTTGTAAAATATAGATTTTATCGTTTGACAATATATGTAAGTGCACAAATATGAGTTGTTTTAAGCTCAATGATGACTTTGAATCTTGATTTCAAAGAAAACTTGCAATCTAAAAATTCTATATTAACTAGTCGATGGTACAACAACCATTTCTTTTTTTATGAATCTGGTGGTGACGAATATCATTATTTAATATGTAGATGTATTAAGAATGCTATTGCTGTATTGAGAAATAAATACATTTCTATATGTTTTATCGCAGTTCATTTGTACTGAAAAAGGACGTTATCATTTAATTTTTATAACTGTTAGTTTTATTTAGCATATTATCCTGATTGAGCACGAAACTGTCTTCACTCATGTAGATGAGTACATACACAGTTTTGTAATCTATAGAATGAACATTTTTGTTTCTAGTTTACTAACTATTTTGTCATTTATTATGTTCGATTTGTAATTTGTCTTTATGTTATACATAGTTTGAGTCTGAATGTAAACACAAAATTCATTTTTACAGATCCACTTTTTATACGCCCGTCTTTTAGACGAGACGTATTATGGTATACTGTTGTCCGTCCGTCCGTCCGTCCGTCCGTCCATCCGTCCGTCCGTCCGTCGTCCACACTTCGGATAATAACTCAAAAACACTTTCACCAATTTCCATGAAACTTAAGTGAATTGTTTATATCTATTGACGTAAGCTCCCTTTCGTTTTTTTTTAATTTCAGATTTTAAGTTTTGGATTTATGGGGCTTTATTCATAAAACAAGGGGGGATTTTCAACACTCCAGACAATAACTCAAAAAGGATTTCACCAATGTCCATGAAACTTTTGTGAATTGTTAATATCTATTGATGTTAGCTCCCTTTCAATTTTTATAAATTTCAGATTTTAAGTTTTGGATTTATGGGGCTTTATTTAAAAAAAAAAAAGGGGGGGATTTTCAACACTTCGGACAATAACTCAAAAAGGCTTTCACCAATGTCCATGAAACTTTGGTGAATTGTTTATATCTATTGATGTGAGCTCCCTTTCAATTTTTATAAATTTCAGATTTTACATTTCCGTGTTATGCATTTTTATGCTTTAAAAAGGGGTGATTTTCCAATTTCGGGACAATAACTAACACTTTCACAAAATTTTATGCAACTTTGATAAATTGTTTATATCTATTGACATAATCTCCCTTTCCATTTTTATAAATTTTAGATTTTACGTTTTCTTAAGTAATGAATTTTTATACTTAAAAAAGGGGGATTTTATGAAACTTTGGTGAATATATTAATGGAACATCCCTTTTGATTTGTATATATTTCTAGTTGATCATATAAATTCATTTAAAGCATAAAAGACAAGTTAAAAGAGCAACGGGCGTATCATGCGCTAAAGCGCAGCCCTTTATTGTAGTTACTACAATCCCGAATTTCTACTTATTATGCACGTTGTGTTCAGTGGGTTTCCTTGTCCAATCCAGTATTTGTTTGAATTCTTGTTGGATCGGTAATGCATTTTTGTGCATTCTTTTGTTAAATAATGTGTGTTGTTTCGTATTCTTGAACATAGTATTGTTCAACTTTCTTCGACTGATTGTATTTGATTTTCCCCTTAGTTACAATTTTGTACTTTGGGTGCATTTATTCTTTCTTCATTTTCTTTAGCATGTTTAGAAAGTGAGCGAATCTTGCTTATATTATTATTAGGAGTGTGTCTACTTAAGTGTAAAACGTTAACATTCAACTATAAAAATAAAAATTATTAAATTAAAAGCGATTTTTTTTTTGGATAACAAACTTCTCACCGGTTCATTTCTAGTAGATTTAACATTTTTTTTCATTTGTATTGCCTTGTTGTGTACATATACATCCTTTTTTATCTGTTATATGTGTCATAGTTTATCTAAAATGCCTGCTATACGACGGACATATATTTCAAATTCAATTTGAACCATTCAAACCAAATAATCATTATTTAGAAGAAAAATATATTTAAAATTACTCCATTTCACAATTCATGTTATTTTTAGGACATGGATTGTCTAATAGAACCGCCTCAGTGGTCTCTTGTCGGTATATTTCAAAGAATAGTATATGTATCACATATCACATAATCATGTTTTTGTCCGGAATAGCATTTAATTCGCTACTGTAAATTAAACCGCCATCCATCCGCCCATTGATTGTTTTATAAATAATTGTATTATTTAAGGAAGTAGATACATATATACTTGCAAGTTTGTCTTCTTATAATTAAGATAGTATGAATCATATGTGGGTATTAATGTTGAAATGAAAGATATGAGACCAACTTCCCCAAGGAAATTACCTTCACATTAGGCAAATTTTTAATCAAAATCCTTTCAATTTTATCAAAACGTACAATAACAAAAATACTGAACTCTGAGGAAAATTCAAAAAGAAAAGTCCCTAATCAAACTACAAAATCAAATGATAAGTACGGATATATACTAAACAATAATTTATTTACCTTTATGAAGATTGGAAACACCACTATATGTCACATATAAATAAGTACTAATATATTAAGTAAAATATATACCGTTATAACTAAATGCATATGCATATTTTACTTTGTAATTATAAGATACGGATATACTACCAAATAATTTATTTACCTTTATAAAGATTGGAAGCACCACTCCATTTAACACAAATAAGTACTAATATAAGTACATGTTATTTTGTTACAAATATACAGTCACATGAAATAAGTTACATAAAACAAATGAAAAAAAAAATATTTATTGGTTGTAATCATACCTGCACAAGTTTAGTCGATAAATTGTATGACATATAATTTAACAGATAACGTTGCGATATATACAATTTTTGTTGATAGTTTGACTTCCTTAGCAACCATGTATTTATAATCAGCCATGATATCTTGTTCCCAGCTGTAAAACAATAAATTATGTAGGAACAAAAAATTGAGGAAGTTTTTGTAAAACCGGTAAATGTTGATTTCAATAGTTTAAAAAAGGTTCCTTATTGAATTTTATCGGTTTAGTCTTTCGTTTTGAATAGAAGTGTTAACATGAGAACAAATTTTGATTTGTTTCAATTCCTATGAATGGTCCAAAATAAAGCTATTTTCTATTCGATTTTATTGTTCAAAAGAAGGACGAAAGATACCAAATGGACAGTCAAACTCATAAATCGAAAATAAACTGACAACGCCTGGCTACAAATGAAAGAAGAAAAACAATAGAACACTTGACACAACATAGAAAACTAAAGAATAAGTAATACGAACTCAACCAAAAAAACTAGGAGTGATCTCATGTGCTCTAGTAGTTAAGCAGATCGTGCTTCACATGTGGCACCCGTCGTGTTGCTTATGTTATTACAAATCCGGGGCCTGTTTATCGAAGCTCTCTTATGATTAGGACCTGTCCTAAGACCAACTTAGGATACATCTTAGTCCTAAGTGGGTTTATCAAAAATGTCACAATTTAGGAAAATCCTAGGAATTGTCCTAACTTTAGGATACCAAATTAGGTGTCTTAAGATGGTCTTAGGATGGTCCTAACTTTAGGATATATTCGAATTTCGTATTTTATTCATTTTCACACCTTTTTTTAAGCAGTAGTTATAAAGTTGAAATTCTCCATATTTATATGAAAAATGCACGAGATTTGCCTTCGAAAGAATGAATGCGTGACACTTCGAATTCAACTCACTCAAAAACATGGAATGATTTTTACCGATCTAGATTACAATTAGTTTGTTAAATGTTTTATATAATACGTAATTATTATTTGTGTCTTATGTTTTGTTATATACAGTTTAAATGAACAATTATTATACAAAAAATATTTATTACCTTTAATTTAAAACTTGTCTAATAATAAGTTTCTAATTAACCATATTTAAACAAACAAAAAATATTGAATATGATATCATATTTTATTTTTTTCATTTTTCATTTGTATTTTCTTTTCCTCCAATACTTAGGACATCGGTTATGACGTCCTAGCTAAGATATTCCTAAGATAGCTTGGATGTGCATGCTGAACCGTGTCCTAAGTCGGTCCTAACTTTATCCTAAATCCTGTCCTAAGAAATTCTTAGGACGGAACTAAAGATATTTTCGATAAACAGGCCCCCGGTAAATAGTCTAATTCGGTAAAGCGCTGAAAAATCTGAAAAATAACAAAGCATGCGCCGAAGACAAACTGATTAATGAATATTTAAAAACATCCGCTCATGTTCTTATAGATATATATGTGAAAATTTTCAACCTAGTTTTCGACTCCGGAAAAATCCCAAAACAATGGGTCCAAGGAATGATAAAACATGTCTACAAGAACAAAGGTGACAAACGCAACCCCAAAAATTACAGACCAATAACTTTTGTAAGCTGTTTTGGAAAAGTCTTTACAGCGGTATTAAATGAACGCCTTAAAAAATTCTCAGAACAAACATCTCTTCTTAAAGAAAATCAAAATGGTTTCCGAGAAAAATACTCAACAATTGATTATGCGTTTCTTCTGAACTCTCTAATTGAAGTTTTACAACACTCAAAAAAGAAACTATTTTGCGCATTTGTAGACTTTGAAAAGGCCTTCGATACGGTTAATCGTAATTTCTTATGGTTTAAAATGTTGAACAACAATATAAAGGGGAAAATGTTTGATACTATTTTTAGCATGTACCAGAATATTAAATCCAGCTTGAGCTATAGTGGTCAAATTTGTGAACCTTTCGCTTGTGAAATCGGTGTCAGACAAGGAGAAATCTGTCACCGTTTTTATTTTCTTTATACTTGAATGACCTAGAAGACTCGGAAAATGTTTAAGGTATGAACACAATAAGTAAAGATATAGAAGAAAAACTTGGAACTTTAATGAAATTATTCATAATTCTCTACGCAGATGACACTGTAATCATGGCAGAATCACCTGACCAACTGCAACATGCACTTAACAAATTTAAAAAGTATTGCGAAACCTGGAAGATGCGAGTAAATGTTGCTAAAACTAAAATCTTATTTTTTTCAAAAGGAAGAACTACAAACCGTCCACTTTTCCGCGATTCAACAATCATCATATTGAAACTTTAAAACACTTTAACTACTTAGGAATTATTTTCAGCAAAACAGGCAGCTTTAAACAATGCAAACAACATCTAAAGGACAAAGCAACAAGTGCAATGTACGAAGTTTTAAGGAAGGGAAGAATTCACAATTTATCAATTAAATGCCATGTAGATTTGTTTGACTTACTGGTAAAACCTATTCTGCTATATGGATGCGAAATATGGGGTTACGAAAACATAGATATACTAGAAAGAGTTCAAACTAAATTTTTTAAGCTACTTTTACATCTAAAGCCATCTACTCAAAACGACTTCATTTATGGAGAACTGGGTCTGTATCCCCTAGAAATAGATATAAAAACTAGAATTTTATCTTATTGGACAAAGCTAATTACCAGTAAAGAAAGTAAGCTCGCTGCTGTAATGTTTAGATACCTTTTCAAGTTAGCACAAGAAACAACATTTCGATCGCGATCGTTAGACAAGATGAAAAGTATTCTAGACAATTGTGGATTCTCTTACTTATGGTCATTCCAAAACACATCACCTAACATCAAATCGATAGTTAAACAAAGACTAGAAGATCAGTTTACACAGTCATGGTCAGGAAAGGTAAACGATTCGCCGAAAGCCCTGAATTATCGCCTATACAAGACATCACACAATTTCGAACACTACCTTAACGTACTTGATGATAAAGATGTAATAACAATGTCGCGGTTTAGGACAATGAACCATAAACTGACAATTGAAAATGGTAGATGGCAAAACATTCCTTGAGAACAGAGAAAGTGTCCGTTGTGCAGAGTTGCTATAGGGGACGAATACCACTATGTAATGGAATGCAGCAGTCTCTTGACAGATAGAACACTACTTATTGACAAGAAATACCTAACGAACTGTAATGTTTTAAAATTTAATGCTATTATGAACCAAAACAGAAATCAAAACTTCGAAAATTGTGCCAATTTATTAGAATTATAAATGACAAGCTGGATTCTCTCTGGTGTTAACCTGTCGGCTATACTGATCATACCGTTGTAAACAACTCATATTTAATGCTTCCTCAACAAATGTACATATATGCAATGTAATGTAAACTAATGTGTTTTTCTGTATACCTTTGTCCAACTTAGGTGATACCAGAATAAATAATATATATATATATATGGTAGGTCACATTCATGAAAGGGAAGGAAATTGTAATGACGACGTAAGGAACATATCACAAATCATCTGTGAAATGGTTATTCCATAACGGTCAACCAACTCGTGATGGCGTCCGTAAAATTTACGAAGGGATGATTTCAACTTCACCTTTGGAACTCTTGGTTTAAGCAACTTTCTATCAAGAAAATTATGATAGGAAATGAAAGCACGGGAATATCGTATCAATTGGGAGTTATATACCCCGTATGCAGGTGCTGCTGGAATGTTGCTACTTTGAAATGGAAAGTTCACAATTGGAAAGCTGAAATCATTTCTTTTGTCTTAAAGTCTTGTTTTTAACCGACCCTCATTGTAAATTTCTAGATGTAAGTCAAGATATGAGGGCGACTTTACTGTATCTGTTGTATCCTTTATCTCTAGTTCGTGGGATAGATGCGTTCAACACAGTCAACGAATTTTGAATTATTTAGTGACAGAACGTCATCTATATAGCGGAAAGAAGAGATAAAGGATATTGCTAACTTCTTATCTTTCTTCCTAAGAAGTTCCTGTATGAAGTCAGTTTATTGTACATGTAAAATCTATATAAGTTTTGCTTTGTATCTTTTATACAAGACTAATGACATTTAACGAATTCACAAACGCATTATCCAATTTTAGCCTTATACATGTAATTGTGGATTGATTTGAGTTTTTCAGAATAAGTAAATACTTCATTCCTTCAACGATTGTTAACCTTGTCTTTGGTCAAGATTTTCCCTTTTGCGCTGACTCTGTCCCATTGCTTGATTCCTATTGAAAGATACCATGGTTTAGGTCACTCGCTGCTAAAGAAAAGCTGTCAGCGAAATAGAGTAAGAGGAGACAATAATTCAAAAAAGATTTTTATAAGATAAAGAATTGATTTAAAGATCGTCTTTGTTCAAACGTTATATTCAATTATAAATTATTGAAAATCTGAATGAAAGTAAATGTCGCGTAAACTAATTAGCTATGGTTTAAATACACATTTTGAACCTGTAAATGCCACAATCTCATTTGTTTTATTCTATGGTTAACACTAGAGTATGAAGTTCACAGTGTAAAAATCATAAATTTGGTATCTTGTACTGACCATCTCAGTTGTTGATCACATGAAGTTTATGATATAAAATAAAGTTTACTATTTAAATATTTGTCTTATGTCTTATGTCGTTAAATGGTATTTATTTCAGCAATAAAATAAGACAGGTATATATGTGATCTCGCATTAATAGTTCATGACAAAACTATGTTGTTTACCATGTATGTACCTGATCAATAAAACAAATGTAAAATGTTGTAAAAAGTTCATAATTTAAATTTAAAAGATAACTCAAGATGTTTAAATTTTAAGCGCTACTACTGTTTTGACTAACATTTTTCCATGTCCTTCCATGGGTCTTGTCAAATTTTCCACGATTTTTGTTTTCATATCACTTAATACACACCAATTCACATCTCAATGACGAAACATACACAATGAAGTCAGGTAAACCAAATTAGTACTAGACTCTTCTGAGGTATCAGACGAATAAAACAAGTGCTTTCAAAATGAAACACAAACATATCAAGTCGTCGGTGATGGCAAATATATTTGAAAGCCAGTCTTTGACATATATTTAGTCTGACTCTGTGCAAAGACGACTTTTCCTACAATAGAATTTTGGCTAGATGATACAATATTTCATTGCCGTTCTTTTCATTTTAACTCTCAAATGTTTAGATTTTCTGTTTTTAAATTTATATGAATGAATTTAAGAATCAGCTTAAAATTCTTTTCATATTTGCTTTTTTATTCCTGCATTTAAAAAAAAAATTAAATGTAGTTTTGTGGTTTTCATTTGTACAAGTTGGTTGAGGTTTAAATTATTTACTAGTATTCCAAGGAAATCAGGGTTGCTAAAAAAACAATAAACTGAAACATTATCGTAAATGGTTATAAATATTGAACCAATGGGGTAACCGAAGAAAGACATAAACCTATCAGTTGTAATATGATTATTTAAGTATTTGACTCTACATCGTGTTATTCTATTTATCAAAGTCACAATTAAGCTACTTTTTTTTTAATTTAAGACTGTCACTGAATTTGGTTCATCACTACAATCTAAATGTTATGAGGCACACGACAGTGCCATTAGTCGCGTAGGGAATATATATTTCTGTAAGCACCATGTTCTTTTTTATTCAATTAAGCCATGTTGTTATTTGTGCTTAGCTATAGGCTATATGATTTGGAATATTTGCTCAATTCTGTTAAATTACAGATCTACATAAGGAGCAAGAGTTAACTTGATCCTATCCGGAAATAGACGTGTGTTATAACAGATACGTGTGCTCTGACTTTTTTCATGCTTTTGCCTTAGATTCTATATATTATTCTTTGGAGCCATGCTTCAAAAGTCGGGTTTGTCATAACAATAATCATGAAGTCTATGTTTTACTCACACCTCACTTTCGGCTTTATACATATATGACCTTATTATTTGAATTCAAGTCTTTTGTAATAACAGCAATTCCATTTAACATGAAACAAAGAATACACCACAAAAAATAAGGTGGGCTTTTTATCAGCAACTGCACTCCTTAGTTGGAAACTGACCTTATAACTCAGTTTGATATTAGAAAACTTTGAAATTTAAAGTAGTAATATGCCAGTAGCACCTGCATATCGAGGATCTGTCTTCAAATTGATAAAATAATTGCTCACGTGTTTTAGGGTGCAACTTTTAGCCTTTATAAATTAAAAATATGCAACGAATTCCTTTTGGTGTTCATCTTTCAAATATGTCAGTTACAGAATGGTTTTTTTTTGGCAATGTTTTAAGAAATGATTATACTTTGTATCCATGTATTTTTTGTGAAACAATGAATGTTTTAAAACGGCGAATTTTTTGTATAAAGTTTTATATGTAGACTTCGGAAACCCAAAGTTTCTATCGTCTATTTTTTTAAATACGCAAATAAATTCGATAACTGTAACAATACAGAACGAAATGTTATAGCAAACATTTTGGTTGACAAATTATTACTCGTTTTGGCAAAAACAATTAACTAAACATATCTATCATTTTTTACCCCTATTACTTATTATGATGTGGACGGACCTTTGCTTTTTAATCTTTCATTACTTGATTGGATTAAATTATTATTTAATTACCTTCAAACTGTTCATTTTTTAAACATGTATATTTGCATGCTGAAATCAGAACGTGTATGCTTAGCTTGTGTATAGTTACTTAATTGACCACAAACTGGACACTGGACGAGTACATATTATTTTTTATCAATGAAATTTAAGGTAGTAAAGGTGAGAATTGCCAATTTTTATATTTTTACAAAATAAAGCCTGTTCTGGAGATAAATTGAAAGTTTACAAATCAGATGTTTTATGCTATTAAAGAGCTCATTTTTAAAAGAGAAGTATGAAATATATTTTACGGATGGCTACGCCAGCTAAAATTATTGTTTGTCTTAAAAAAAAATCAGTCTCTCTATAAATCTATCATAGCAAATGATTCCTAACAAAAGTTTTCAGTCTATAAAGTCAAAATTTGTCCGATCTGCCTTATTTTGGATCTGTCTATTTTTGGACATCAAGATTCAATACAATCGTTTGAGGGTCAATTTTGTCTACATAACAAAATCTTATTAAAGTGTGTGATAATATTTTGTCAGGGAATTCAATATTTGCTATATCACGGTTGTGTTCAACGTTATTCATGATAAATCCATTATACACATTCGAATGTTTTTTCAAGTGGCATAACATGAAAATAAATAATATATTTAGGTATACATTGTACTATATTTTGGCAAAGTAGAGGAAAATATCATTTTTTGTTTTAATTCCTTACCATTTCAAGGGCAATAAATCATAAAAAAAAAGACATCTAACAGTTCCATCTCTGCTGAGCATTTTAAAACTAAGTCTTGCTAATCATATCTTATGTAAAGCTTTTAACTTTTTGCAATATCTCTTTTTTCAAGTAAGAATGCAACACATACACTAGGGTAATCATTGTAAATTAAAGACACTTATTCGTTTAGCAACAATTAGCAATATCTACTTATTCGTAGATCTTGCCTTGATTGTCAGTTTTGCTATTTGATGATTCTTTCAGTCTATTATGGTTTTAAAAATGTTTGTTAATAACTGTTTTTATTAACAGAAAAATTATAAAGAATCAGCAATATCTTCCATACGAAGTAAACTGATATTTTTTGTTATGTTGACTCATTTGTAGATGTAATCTTGCTGATCTTATTTGTTTGTCGATTAATTGGTATGTTTAAGATGATGTGCAACTACAAAATGATTTGGCAAAATGCGGAAATATGTAATGGCCATACCTCGTCTTACAGCAATGATGTGAATGGCCATGCACGTAAGGTAGATTTCATCATTTCACAGTTTTGCCCTTACGATTTTGTGGACCTATTGAAAATAAAACGACAACGCTATGGCTAAAAATAAAAAGACTAACAGACAAATAATAGTACAGCAATCACAACATAGACAACTAAAGACTAAGCAACACGAACCCCACTAAAAACTGGGGGTCATCTCAGATTCAGGAGATTTAGGAGCTGTTTACCCTTCCGGAGCACATGCGTAAAACATAGATTTTCGTTTGGTGTTTCCCGCTAAAATGTAGCTTTTATATTTACTGTTTTGTAAACTGTTTTGTTTTTTTTATGTTGGACTTGTAGATTTTAAAAGCGACGATTTGTATGTTCTCCGTTTTACATGTAAAAAATTACTTCATGTTTAATGGTCAATTTCTTTTTGTATTAAATGATGAAAATAATAATCTTTATTTACCTGTCAAAACAACTGTATGCGTACAACATATAAACTACACAAAGTATACATATATAGCAAAAGGAAGTTCGAAACATATTACAACACGTTAGATTTTAATTTTTGTGCATGAAATATAAATTCACTCAAACTACATAATTCTCTAAGATAATTTTAGCTGTTAATATCTGAATGTATTTATCATGTATGGGGACAAACATATAAGAGTAAATTAATTGTATATATTAATACATAGGTTTTCTCTAATAATATGGTTTTAGAAAATATGATCTACTTGTAAAACATTTTAAAATGAAATGCATCTCATCTTCAATGTTGTTTTTACAAAAACTACATAGTCTATTATCTCTTGGAATTGCAAAAAAGCTTCCACATTCTAGAGATTCATGACTACTAAGTCTTATTTTGGTAATACATGTCTTATAAATAACTGGTCCGAGACCACAGTTATTTCGTAGTGCATTTCTTTAAGACAATAAATGAAAATTTTTAAAAAATCCCACCTTTCTGAATAATATTTTTACAGTGTGTTGTACTACTTTTGGGACAAAGTATATCAAAATTATAGAAAACTTAATCCCTTCTAACACACAATATGGATAGCTTTATGTTTAGGGGGTCTTGAAATCGTCTGACAGCTTCCAAAATGCTAATTTTTACTTTTTTGTAGCTGAACCAAATCACTACCTGACTTTCAAATTTATAACCCAACTTTTTTTTATAAAAGTGTAATTGCATTCCCCTACTTGCTATGTGAGGCTTAAACATGAAGAAATACATTTGGAAGGGATATAAAAATGTTGGTAAGTAACACACTGTCCACACTAGGGACTAATTATCAGTAAAAAGTGGTTGAGAGCTTACTATCTAACAGTTAACCTTGGTAATACAAAATGTCACCTAAATCTATAGTAAGCAACTAATTTTTAATAGAAAAAAACCAAAAAAACCAACCAATTTGTCTTATTATTTGGACATTTTTGTAAATCATATAAGAAAAAATGTAACATCTACACTACCAATAATTTACCCATACTTTTTTGGTACATTTCTACCCTCGTGCATATCAGTACTGTTAGGAAAGACTGAAAACTTATAATGTTATACTTTCAATGAAATCAGTACTGATTTTGTCAGTACTGTTTCAGTACTGATTTTGACAGTACTGTTTTAGTACTGATTTTGACAGTACTGTTTCAGTACTGATTTGACAGTACTGTTTTAGTACTGATTTTGACAGTACTGTTTCAGTACTGATTTTATCAGTACTGTTTCAGTACTGATTTTGACAGTACTGTTTCAGTACTAATTTTGTCAGTACTGATGTTGACAGTACTATTTCGGTATTGTTATTTTCAGTACTGTTTCAGTAGATTTGGTGTTGTTAATCTTTTTAACTTGAATGTGTATTGTTTCAAAAAATATTTGGAACTGAAAACTTTTAAACTCGGTAAGTATAGTATGCTATATAATAATTTGTGGCATATTTGTATCTTTTGTAGATATCTCTGATTAAGTGTTTATCATTAGAGAAGTTTTTACAATGTGCATATCAGTACAATTGGTATCCAAATATAGGTTTGATAATTCTGTGACAATATTATTATTATCCTTTTTTAGCTGGTTACGTTTTTCTCTTAGACTATATCACCCTGCTGCGCAGATTTTTTTTAGCGACGTGAACATGACCAAGAAAAATTATCAAGCTTACTCTCGTCTATCGAAATACTATTGAAGCGAAGGAGAAAACAACAGAAATGAAGTAAGATAAGCAGTTTATCGGATTTTACCCATTAGGAGCACCTGAATTCACTCCCGGTTTTTAATGGAGTTCGTGTTGTCTTTTATGTATTTTTCAAAGTGTTGTTGTGAATGCCCTTTTGTTTTGTGATTCTTTGCTTACTTCTTGATTTTGGTTGTGACTGTCTTTCAGTGTTTATAAAAATAATACGCATTAGGAGCACCTGAATTCACTCCCGGTTTTTAATGGAGTTCGTGTTGTTTTTATATATGTATTTTTCAATGTGTTGTTGTAAATGCCCTTTCGTTTTGTGATTCTTTGCTTACTTCTTGATTTTGATTGTGACTGTCTTTCAGTGTTTATAAAAATAATACGCACTCGACATCAGGAAGATTCACACTGTGGTTCGAGGCTGATATTTTACAGTATCAATTGTATAATAGCGCATAATTTATATATATCAAACAAGATTAGAATGTTCAATACTGTTCATTTTTTGGTATTTTGCTATTGCTTAAAATATGCTGTAATTAATGCAGTTATATGTTACTATGTTAGGCAATGCATTATAATCAACACTAAACAATGTCTCGATTACCTTATTTTTAATCATAACTGGAATTTCTTTTACTTATCATAACTATTTTTTAATATATAATAAAACATTCAATGTCATACCAACATGTGAAGTTTGTTGCAAAAATCTCTGTCATTTTCATGCCCCTTGGTTATTTTATGACCCTTTAAAGCTCATAAATAAAACAATCAAAGAAACAATTAATTTTGCATGTATCCATCTTTTCTTTGGAATGCTTTGTTGAATGTCAGTTTCCTGGCTCTTTTCCCCAATTCCGTCCCGGATATGATGTGTCTTTTTACATGAACAGTGGTAATTCAAGAGGACACTTTAGTTCTAATATGAGCTCATTATGAGCATCCACCTTTAATGTTTTGGTACTTGTACGAAACTCATGATTCAATGGTTCATGATTAAATGTTGGTTTTTTTTTTCTGTTGAGTGCCATATTGTCTTGATACATCATTTTGTTTATAGGTCTTCAATTTTCACATCGAACATTCCCATGTCTGCTCCTGTATCCATTGCTGTTTATCATTCTGAGGAAAGAAAATGTAATGAGTTTATAAATAATAAAATTGAGAATGGATATGGGGAATGTGTCAAAGAGACAACAACCCGACCAAATAAAAAACAACAGCAGAAGGTCACCAACAGGTCTAGTCTACAATAAATTATCTTATGTTAAAACTTTTCTCATTTCTGTGTTATGTAAAAATAAAAAGAATGCACAATTATGGAAGGGAATGGTATGACATCAAAATTTACTTATTACTTTATATACTACCATAAGTCCAGTAATCACTAATGGACTGGACTTCTGATACTACATGTATATATAATATTATAATCAATCAAAGTTGAAATTTGTTTCTAAATAAAAAAAAAAGAGGAAAATATGATAATTTAATTCATCATCATCAAAGTATTGGTGTTTGCCAGTGGCAAGTATTTCATACACGTGTAGCTTTAACCATCGGTCTATTTATGTGCTCTTTATAATAAGATCCGTGAAACAACGACGAAAGACATTTAAATATATACTAACTACTTTATACAAAAGTACATTAATGTTTAATAGATTGAAGTGGTTAATTTAATGGAAATTTATCGTACATAGTCATATATGTAGCACCTAGCCAGAGATGTTATACATCTATCTATGGTAGCACACAGAAACGTGTCCGATTCCTCAAAAACGCGTCAATGTGACGTCAATGATATGATAAACATGTCAAATTGCACTGGCGAAACCACTTCTGCGGGACGCCGGTCGAGCAGTACCCTCATAGACATACATTTTGTAAAAAGACATTTATAGGCATCACCGGATAATATTAAAACAATAGAATTTACTTACTATTTATAAACGATGATTTAAACTTTACAAAACTATTAAATGCAATGTTAACGTTTTTTTTTCTAAAAAACGCATGACATATTTGCCACTGGACATTAAGTTATCAATAGTTAATTATGTGTTGTAAACTTAGCCTGCAGTTATGCTTGTTATGAATTACCTATGCTGAACAAACTAATGTTTATCAATGACATACAGTAAACGTGGTCAAGCCAAGTGGGTCAAGCACCGGGAAGAAAATACAATATAAAATGTACATCATGTATTAGTTTTCTAAATTGTGAAGTACCTCTGTCTGAACTTTATAATAATAATAATCATATTGATAAAGAAAATCATAAATTAAAGCGCTTCAAATAAAAACAACTTTTTATTGTGCAATTTTTTTAAAAACCAGACCTATAGTCTGTGTCTGCAAGCAGAAGAAAGCGTGCACAGTGTAGCATACCTTGGACATTTGTCTGTACGGATTACTAAACCTTTCCTCCAGATTTTTTTTTGGCACCTGCTTCGACTTTTTTTTCTAATCATTTACAATCCAACCGATCAATACGGGTTCTATCGTATCCCACACCATTAATATTGAATTGCGTTTTTACTTTACAGAGTATCATTGGGGGTATATGAGTTTTAAAATATTCTGGCGTTTTTAACCGGACACATTCTTAAATTATCGGACACGTTTTTGAGATATATGTAACAATAAAAAAAGGTTATTGTCTTAAGTCAGGAGTTTGGTATTCAGTAGTTGGTTTTCAAGTTTGAACGGTTTTACACTAGTCACTTTAGGGGCCCTTTACACCTTGCTGTTCGGAGAGAGCTCATGCATGCACGGTGTTGAAGACCGTACTTTGACCTATAATGGTTTACTTCTACAAATTACGACTTATATGAACAGGAGACTTTTCTCATTGGCAGTTATACCACATCTTCTTATATATTAATACAACACTGAGCCACCCAACCCATCCACTCCAATTACTCGTTTGTGAGGGCTGCCTAGAGTCAGAGGTGGATTAAGGGGGGGGGGGGGGGGGGCAGGGGACCCGCCCCCCCCTTTTTGGAAAAAAATTGGTTGCTTATATAGGGGAATCATTGAAGCGTGACAGGAGCCGGCCCCCTCTTAAGTCAGTCAGTGGGCCCCCACTTATGTAAATTTCTGGATCCGCCACTGAGAGTGGTTACACCGGGCCAAAAATGCATCGGACTGAAACAACATACTGGTTGTGTGTACACTGACAATCAAATTAAAATTAAAAAAATGTATAAAATATTGTAAAAAATATTTTTTCATTTGAGTGCATTTACGTAACAATAACACAACGTAACCGTAGACATAAATTACAAATATAATTGTTACACTCGTAAGTATTCTATGTAGTTCCTTAGTCAATCCTAGGTCTGCATTCCGGCGATATAGCCTAAACTTCATTGTATCAATAACTTTTTTACGACTGTAACCATAGCCAGTACCAAAATAAAATAGAAATTTAAATATTTCTGACATCTTTATTTACAATATAAAAAAAGGAAGACTGTTGAATGATTTTCAGTGGCGGATTCAGAGGGGGTTGTATAGGGCGTACGCCCCGCCCCCCCCCCCCCCCCTTTTGCTCGGACTTTTTTTTTTTTTTTTTTTTTTTGTAAAATGATTAATCAAACTAGACTTCGTGAACTTTGCCATTTCCCGAGTATTTCATTTTATACGACAATTCTTGTTATAAAGACATTTTTCGCTGGCCGGTATTTTACTGATTGTCCAAGTCATGTGATTTGCTATGGTGGAGTTGACCAGTGCGTTGAAAAAAACGACACTCGGTCATTTTGAAATTCAAATTACAGTAATACACATTGCTTAGGCTGAGGTTGTCATGACAATCAGGAAACCTTCAAAGCGACACAGGATTGAGCAAGAACGTATTGACTTCTATTTCACTATTCCACTAAACAGAAAGTAATGGTAAATACTCTATAGACTATTACACTCTCATGAAAAAAAAGTTCCACAATATTATTTACCTACGAAAACATGTTTAACAAATTGAATAATGATCCCCAGTCAGTATACACTCTAAGACATAAGCCCGAATTTCCAGCTACAAAGTAGCTGTGGTCTTATCAGACATCATGTCAATGCCAATTACCCCAGACCATGCATCATGCTGTGTTTGTTGATCTTAATCCCCTGAATAACTGGCCACTTGCATATCATATTACTTAATATATATTATCTTCAGCATTTATTGTATAGTACAGTTATAAATGTGTGTATAAATGATTTGTAGTGAATATTGATATTGATATAGAAAAAGAAAGACTTTAAAATCCTAAAATTTCAAATTTAATGTGAAAGCTGCAGACAGATGTTGACATGAAAAAAGAAATCTATTAAGGTAATTATATTATATTAAATATTAATGTTTATATTGCAATATTGCAAATGGGATTAACTTTTTAAATATAATTTATATATTTAATGCCAGGTCCATTACTAGAGTAAATGTTTTGGTTTTTGTTTGCACAGTAGCAAATATTACACATTTTTTTTTAATATTGATTATGTAATTATGGTTGTCAAGAATAAGCAGGAGATGTTTAAAACTCATGTTTAATTTTTGAGGAAAAAAGGGGGATGGTAATTTGGAGGTATAATTAATATTGTCATTTTATTATCCTATAGATTTTTTTAAAAATTAATTATGGACAAATGACATTTAAATGACACCAAACGCTACCCGTTGTAACATGTCAAATGACGTATATCTGACTTCTGCTTTTTGTAGATATGGAATCTTGCAGTATCCCTTCATTGAGTTCACTACCAATTCACCATGATGAAAATGACATAGAAAACAAATGGGTTTTACTAGAAGATTTTCTTTTGTTTTTGCGTAACCAACACCGCCCCACAGATAAAATTAAGGACATAAAAAAATCAAATGTGCAAAAGGAGTTCAAGGGACATTTTAATGGTTTAAAAGAAGTTGATGGTCATTTCCGTATAAGCGTAAGATCTGTATTAAGATATTGTTTCCACCACACCGAACACCTCTATATCTGTCAGAAAGTTGTGCACCAAATTGAAAAGAAATGCTTTGGAAAAAATACATCAAGTGAACTTACAATAAAAGATATCTACGTCAGAGTTGTAAAAACCTTTTACCGAAGTGAAGATATAGAAAACCATATTCTACAAACACTAGAAATAGACGACTCTCAAATAGACACTTTATTTAACAACTATAAAGATGACTTTGATAATTTGGAATGGAAGAAAATCTGTTTATTTGAACACCATTTTGGGAAGAGCAATTACTACCATGATTCAGATAATTATGAAAAACTGGTTGAACAAAAATCAAAATTCTTAGACAGTTTGAAGGAAGCTTGTGAAGTGCAGTCTTTTCTTTTAAAATCTTCAAAATTAAGCACTGTTGAAAGAATTCAGAGAAGGAAAAAAAGTCAATGCGAAGAAGCCGTCTCAGTAGTGGGAAACAAGAGGCATTTTCCAGAGGTTCTAGATGCACAACTTCATAATTTGATACCGGAAAATTTTGAAATAGACAAAGTAATCTCTGTTGACTGTACACGTACTTGTAAGCATCCTCCTGCACTTCATCTTTTTGTAGAATCTGGAGATTTAAGTGAAGAACAACTTTCAGATATTTGTCTCCTTTTTGATGCGCATATAAGAAAAAAACACAACGATAACTGTGCTGAAATTATTTTTCTCAGGGAAGGTGCATTTGAATTGTATACTGACAAATTTGGCAGAACTGTACGATTTGAATTGCGGGACAACATAATGATGAAAACACTAAATGAACAAATATTTCATGTATGGCAAGTAGCTGTTACAGATTTTGAAAATGATTTTTCTTCATCAAACTGTCTGTCCTGTTATGGTACAAGCACAATAGAGCCATTGGACTGGACATCTTTTGATATATTGAAAGAATGGACGATGGGTGTACCCGTTATTGGTCAGATTATATTAGAGAGCTACATCAACAAAGAAAGTTTAAGAAAATCAGAAAATGTAGGCCAATTTTTGAATTTAAAGCTTAGGAAGTTATATAGTTTGTTTGACTCCCTTTTAAATTTGACAAACAAAAATTATATTGGACTTCTTCAAGATGTCAACTCACAAGAACTTGCAATGAACTATCAGTCAATCAACACAGTGTTTTCTGTAACATCTTTCTCTGGAGCAACATTAAGTCTACATGAGAGTGAGCAGAGGATGAAAGAAAAAGCAAATAGCGATTTCTGCTACTTCAATACCTACCTGAGGAAATATGAAATGTTGTATGAAACTGCAGCAGGAATGGAAAAAGTCAAAGTCAGTCTCCGAGATTGTATAATTATTGTTATGATGGAACAAGAGCTTGAAGTATCTTTTTCACATCTTGCTGTTGTGGACTCTCCAGGTTCACCTGTTTTAACTCCCTGCACATCAGAGGAAGATGTCAATAAGACCATTGACTACTATAACCAGGTATAGTCATAATTATCTGGCTGAATTACAAATACATATTCTATAAGACTATTTGTTTAAACATGTCATGATAAGTCTGACATGCGTCATTTGATAACTTTTTAATTTTTAAGAAAACTCTTTCAGTACCTGTCTATAAACTATGGAGAAGTATTATCTAAAACAAATTTAGCATAGGGTACATATATATGTCCCCTTATCATCCATCCCTCTTTTTAATTGATATAAAGAATGAGCATATTTGAATTACTTATTAACTGGAAAACTGCAATGCATATTTTTTTGAAACCCTGATATACTGTAATCCAGTGGCAACTATTTCAAACCTTAATGACTGTATTCCAGTGGCAACTACTTCAATCCTTTATGACTGTAATCCAGTGGCAACTTCTTCAATTCTTTATGACTGTAATCCAGTGGCAACTATTTAAATCCATTATGACTGTAATCCAGTGGCAACTATTTCAATCCTTTATGACTTTAATCCAGTGGCAACTATTTCAATCCTTTATGACTTTAATCCAGTGGCAACTATTTCAATCCTTTAAAGGGATATGATATGTCTTTTCAGGTTGATGACGATGAAGAAGAAAGAGAGAATGAGTTGGAAGAAATTTTTGATGGAATAGATATAGAACTTGAAGCTCTTGATACAGACCTTGAGATCGACAGAACAGACATTCCTGATTTCCAGAACATGTCACTAGATGATTCATTTGATATCACACCCATTGTATATGATGAAGAAGATGACAAACAGGACCATATTCTTAGAACTTTAGGCTTTGAGAAATTTACACCACCTATGATGTTGACACGTCATCCGCCACCAGCTACTGGGAGGGATGACGACATTGGAAAGTTGAGGCAGATACTTGATGACATTCTTGTCAAGACAGACCATGCAAGTAACCTTCATAATCACGAAAAGATTCTCTGTGGCCCTGACAACAAAATAGGAAGTAATTTGATAAAACTTAGAGAACAGAACAAACAATACGAACATTTTCTGCCAGAGTTCCCTTTACTGCATCTTAGAAAATCCAAAATAAACAATCTTTGTAGTGCATACCAACATGCAGGTCTCATTCATATACTTAAATATATGCGTGATGATGATGTTAAAGACTGGAAGAAACTGATCAACTCTGACCACATAGATAAAGCAACGAAGTACATTCGACGCCTTTCTTTGTCACTTCATTTGGCATTCATTTGTTCCTTCATGCAAACTCTTTCCTTACAAGAAGCAGAAGCCTTTCAAAAAGAAATTCTGGCTAATAATGCTGTAGGATCTAAGTGGGAACTTCAATTGGAAGAGTTTATGGAGAAAGGAAAATCAAGAAATGGAACATTTGCCTTACATGCTGATATGATGAAACATTGTGACGAAATAAGTGCCATCGCATTGTCAGAGAGACTTGGAGGGAGGAATGGTTACCATTTATTGCTGGCAGCTGTGAAGTCATCATTACCATTTTCTTTTCTGAATGGTGCATCATCATATGCAGCTTACTGCACTAAACTGCTACATGCACATCTCAAGTGTGGTCCATTCTACAAGAATATGAAAATGGCATTGTTTACAACTCCCCACAAAGGTAGCAATACAAATTTTGCCCTCGATGCACAGAGAGAGATGGATCACCAAGATGTTATAAAAGCATTTAGGTCCGGCGCTACAATGGAATCTGTAATACCACGCATGTCATTGATTGACTCTCTAAATGATGTTCACAGAAGTATTACAGAAAGAGATAATACACATAAAGAAAAAGAAAAGTCTTTACCAGACATACTAGGCATAACTTTGAATTCAACTGATCTGGTATACATTCTGCGAATTACAGGTCTTATATTGCGACGAGGAGGAATATCAACTATACCAAACAAGAATGTATATAACATGTACGAAGCTAAACCTGATAATCTTCCAGACTCAATTCTTGATCAACATTCAAAAGAAGCTGGTGAATTTTTAATTAAAAAGTATGTTGCCAACAATAATTTATTTGCCTTTGACAAAACAGACATTCCTGATTTAAGCAGCATAACAGGTCCAAAAACTTTGGTACAAAAACTTAAGCAATCAAAAGGAGTTACAATTCGCCGAATCCCACTAAAGAGACAACAGACAGCAAAAACAGAAAGAGAAATTAAAGAAGATAAAAGAAATAAAGAAGTTGCAAAACAGTCCAAACAAATTAATCATATATCATCACAGATGAATCTTTGTCAATCTATAGTAAAGCCAGATTGCTCTAAACCCAAAGTACAGAAATCACAGGGCATTCAAAAAGCCCTTTTAAGTATCTTAATCCAAACTTATACCAACATGGAACAACAACACCTTGATGAAGACAACGGAAAGGACAAGCTTGAAAGTGACGGGGTAGTCATTCTAGGTAGCAAAGTTATTCCTCCATCTTTAGCCACCTCTTCAACATATGCTACATTAGAATTCGCAGGCATCAAATTTTCATCTTTTGCACATACAGGAAATGAATATCTGAATTATATTGGAAAAGATGTTATAGGCAAGATTAAACATCAACTTCCCCTTCTAAAGCATCTTGCGATCTGTGAAGAAAAGTACAATTTCACCCCTGATGACTTTAAAGCAGCTACTAGGGCTCAGCGGAAAACAAACCAAAAACAATCAATATCACACCTTAAGACCGCAGATGAAGTACTAAGTGCTGACAAATTTGATAAAACATCCCTAATATCAACAACAGAAGGAAAGGTCATTACAAGCACTTATCTAGCTAAGAACATATCTCAGTTGGACCTAAAGCAAACTATCACTTTGGACATAGATAGTGAGCTGCAAATGACACCGTGTAATTGTGAAAAAAGGAAATGTACATGCACTCGGTTCTGTACACCAATTCAGGCTGTATTCAAAGAGGTAGGTGGATATCAAGGGCATGAGTTATTGGACAGCATCCGTCAAAATAAAGGAGAAGCTGAGATGTCACAGGTTGACTGGCTAATAGAATATAGCAACAGCCTCAAACCTAAAGAATCATGTGTTAGTATTGTTTCATCAGGAGATATTGATGCCGTTGTAGTTCATTTATTTGCAGTATCGCATCTCTGGCCGAGAACAGAAAATGGGAAATTCAAAAATGAAGTTTACGTCATCCTCAGAAAACCGAATCAGATATATGACATTTACAACATAACAAAAATAATTCTTATGATAGAAAATTTCACATCAGAAAAGTTTATTGGAATGAAGATTGCCATTATATTAAGTTTAGGAGGGAATGACTTTTTGCCAAAGTTCTACCAGATATCTCATTCTTTAACAGTTGACCTTTTTATGAGAGAGGCAACATTCAGAGAAGGTTTGGTTACCATTAATACTGAGGAAGGGAAAGTTGTTTCTGTAAATTTCGATGCAGATCACTATACAGAGTTCATCAAATACCTTTACTGTCCAAAACTGTATGACGCATCAAAACTCACGTACGAAGAAGTACGTCAGATGTCGATAAAAATGCCAACCTTGAGGAGTAAAGGAGTCCAAAGAAATGCTCAACTGTGGATGCCACCTAAAAGTGTTGTTCAAACACTTGCGAAAAATGTAGATTGCCTCATCAAGTATTACCTATCAGCAGGTCTTCATTTTGCTCCAATGCCAGAATTTCTTGTTGAAGGATGTCTGCTAAAATTGCAGTCTGGGGAAATTGAATACAACTTTGGACCTGAATCTTTTGCTAAAGACATAAAGGGAGAACTTTCGTTCCCTGAAAACGAACTACTGCAGACAATGAATTCAGCCAAAAAGAAAGTGCCAAAGAGAAAAATTCTCAGGACTCCACAAAAGTCAAAGAAATGGAAGCTAAAACCTCAAGCATCTACTCCAAAGTAAGTTTAAATTCGATCATTATACCTTGTTCTTGAATTTTAGAAATCTATTTTGAATTTAGAAATAAAGCTCTATCATAGGTAGATCATAGGTACAGAACAATTTTTTTTGCCCTCCCCCTTTTTTATGAACTCTGTTTGTTTTGTTTTATGTTTATTTCACGCTGTGGATAGAAAAGTTGGAATTAATAGCAAAAAACAAGTAAAAGATATTTCTTACACATTAATGCCTGTCATGCCTGTATAATACAGAAAAATATAAAATTTTGTAAATTAATAGAAAAAAAAAATATTTTCGAAAAAGGGGAGGGTTTAAAAGTTGTCAAGGACCCTAAGTACCTATGACATAGATCAAATACTTTGGCTAATCTTATAAAGTTTTTTTATTAGTTTTCTCAGAATTCACTTTAAAAAACAGTTTGAAACTTTGAATTGATGTAGTCTAAATTAATAAATATAAAGAATAACAATTTACAGTTGATGAACAAAATTAGTGCATATAAATACCGGGAAAGCTGTCCATATGAATTTTTGAAATAAACTAAAATATTCATACTTTTACCTATTATTAATTTTTATTTTTAATGATTTTTTTATTTTTAGTGATAACTTTTCATTTAAATTTATTTTTTTCAGAAAGAGCTGAAAATATGATGATGAAGCCTGGACAAGGAAAACAGAGAAATATTGATTTATACATAAACATTTTCTGATAAGGATCTTGTATATTTTGTGGTTTACTGACATCTGGTTTTAATTAGTGTACCGTAAAGAAAGTGTGACCACATAATTTATCTATAACAGATTAATGATAACATGCTGAGATAAAATTGTAGAAATATATTGGTAAATCCGGGCTTATGTCTTAGAGTGTATAATCTCTAGAAAGATTTCAAGTCTTAGGTACGAACCATTTGATTTGAGGAGGCAGTCTGAGATATTTGAGAGAGAAAAAATGACTCTGATTCTTGCCTTAAACAAATTTTTGGCCGTATCTGGATTGAAAACAATAGTCTTGTCCACTTTTTTGCTATTAAAAACTAAAATTTCCAACAAAAATATTTAGCATGAAATGAACATGATGAATAATCAAAGTGGTGGATATCACTGATGGAAAGATTAGAAGAGTAGTTTGAATTATTTCATATTAAGGTATGGTGGGGGAAATGAACATTTATAAAGCACTATTGCTGAAAATTGCATTAACAGCAGGTCTTTAGAAGGAAACATGCTTTTCCAGTATTGTAAATTTCATCTAATTTCCATGTCTATTTTTTACTGACAAGTCCTACATCAAATAAATCAGTACATAGCTTTGGATCAATACTATCATTTTATGATAGACAATTAATAGGGAGAATACAGCATAAAAAATGTCCAACCCTTACACTTTACAGCAACTATAAAATATGCATGCCCCAAGCCAGGAACCGTTTAAATAGTGCATATAACACTTATTTTATGGTTTTTTTAGCCAAAAAAAGGTCCCAAAAAATTTCCGACTCGCTCTGCTCGACAAAATTTAATATCTTCTCCCCCTTTCAAAAATCCGGGATCCGCCCCTGATTTTTACCACATCAAATGCACAATGAGCAAACCCATATATCGCATTGCCCAGATCGCATAGTATGCTAAAAAAATATTTAAAAAACCCAGAAGTAACAGAAATGTTGTTGTTAAATCATTTCAAACGAGATCACTTATATATAAAAATATACATATTATATGCAGCAACAACTGAACAGCAACAAACACAGCAGTCAATGTGGCGAGATGAAATAATTTTGTAGGCACCTAGGACTTATATATATATTAAAATGTTTCCCAAATTAAATGAAGCATTGGGCCCTATGAAAAAATTCTGTCAAATAGAAAACACACATTTAAAAGGGGGTTCCAAATCTGGAGATAGGGTTTCCAAATAGATTTCCCTTTTCAAATTTATGCATTTATCGTTAAAAAGGGGTCCAACCTTCGGACCCCTCCCCCTTATTACGCCGAGGGGTGTACCGCACCTCCCTTTATCCAATCATATGTTTAGAAAGTCAGGCTGATCATTTCACAAATATCAATTTGACAAATATTAATACTATAATCTATTTAATAAGGTTTGGCAAAGAAGTAATAATATGTATATCCCAAACAACCCGCGATTTTATACCTATTTTGACATTTACAGAAAGTTCTGTAACCAGAGGCGGATCCACCCATTGTTTTAAAAGAGGGTTCCAAACACAGGCACTTGTTTCTATCCATACGAAGGTCGACTATGGATAGTCGACCTTCGTATGGATAGAAACAAGTGCCTGTGGTTCCAAACACTCGGGATAAAAGGAAAAAGGGGGGTTCCAACTCAGTCGCCTAAAGATTTCATAATTATAGCGAAAAAAGGGGGGAAATAAAATATTTTAAGTAGTATTATATAGAATAATGCATTGAACGTCCAAAATAATTTGGTGTTCCCACCCCGGAACCCCAGGGGTCCGCCACTGTGTAACGCGTATTTTTGCTTTTTTAACTAACGTAATATGTTTTGAATTAGCTATGCTACACTTTTCTCAGTTTTAAAATATTCAATGTACTACTATACCTTGATCTACCTTCAATCCCATTGTGGTATTCAATCCAGAAGAAGTTTGAACTGTTGAACTGTTGAAATGTCAGTGCGAGTGCAAAAATAACGTTTGTAAACAATGAATGACGTCATGTGTAAATCCAATCACATAAACGTTTTACAATAGGCAATTGTATGTTCCATATTGACGCGCTTTTGTGATTACGATAATAACATCAACGGCAAAATTTGAGACAACATGCAGTAGATCAGCCGGGAAGGATAGGATACAGAAATACAGCAGAGAAAATATCGGTTTACCAGCCACTTGCAGAAATTCTTAAAGTTACAGAAAGAGACGATTGTTACGACAAGTCAGAGATGGCGGATCCTTTTCGAATCATCTACGGATTGCTATTGTTCATGTATGTATGTATGTACTGGTAAATGCCTCCGATATCTGAAGAACCCCTCGAAAGCTGCGCGGGTACAGTGGCATCCATGTACACTCCCTAAAGGGATTAATGGAGATGTGTCACTAACGTATATTTATACGACAATTATTTTTACAAGGACAATCAATCCCCACCCATGTTTTACAAGTCAAATGTATGTCTTCTTCCATCACAAGTTTTATTCCGTGAGCATCCTGTCAGATCATATATTTTGCCGGAATCAACATTCTGTATACTGTGTCAACAGAATACAGAATGTTGATTCTGTATTCTGTTGACACAACATTCTATATTCTGTTGACATTTATACAAAAACAATGTCTTTCCCTTCAAGAATTTAGTTCAAATTTATGTGGTTCATAAGGGAACAGAACATTCGATTTACATAAAAATATATATATTTGTTTATAAAAAAAGATGCCGTATTATTGCCAACGACACAACAACAACAGCAACAACATATATTTTATTTGCCAATCATGGCACCCAAAATGAGCGGAATAATCACAACTCTCCACAACAGATCAGATGACCAGAAATTAACAAATATAGGTCACCATACGGCCATCAATAATGAGCAAAGCCATATCGCATAGTCAGCTTAAAAAGGCACCAAAATGACAAATGTCAAGGAATTCAAACAAGAAAACTAACGTTCTTATTCATGTACAAAAATGAACGAACAATGAATATGTAACACACCAACAAACAACAACCACTGAATTACAGGCTCCTGACTTCGGACAGGAACATGTATATACAGAATGTGGTGAGGTTAAACATGCTAGGGTCTTCCCCCTAAACCTGGAACAGAGTTGTAACAGTACTACATAACAACAAACAATAAAATTCAGTTGAAAAAGGCTTATTTAACTTTAAATAACAGATGAATGCAAATAGAAATACATCTCAGTAACAAAAACATAATGGACGTTACCGTTACTCAACAAAAAAAGTCACTAAATACAGATCTGAGAGTACTTGCAGTTACTGACAGCTAGTTCAAAGCCACTAACAACTAATAACAAAAATCATGCATCTAACTTCAAAGACTTAGTACATACTTTTTTTATACTTATATTTAATCTTAGTTTTTTCCTTCTGTTAAAAAGAGATTAAATAACAGACGCAATGTTCAACAAATTTGTTTAAAGATGGCAAATTTGTGTTACATTCGTTTAATTTATAATAATACACACAAACTAAAGAGACAGAAAGACAAAGTTTGCCTCCAACGACAAGCAAGAATAAACCAAGAAACAGAAAACAGACAATTTTCCAATGTCCTATTTGGCTGGCTTTCATATTATTCCCATTGTTGTTATAAAGTAGACAGAAGCAATGAAGAATCGATAATAGTGTGGTGCTTGAATATGAAGAAAAGAGAATAACAGGCAAAATTAATAATAAAAAGTGAAAAATGATATAGAATATTACAGAATACAGAAATGAAGAAACCACTTCCAGACCAGACCCTTTTATAAGTTGCACATTTTTTTTATTTTTTTTTGCCTTTTAAATCTTTCTATTCGGACACCATATTGGTCCGACACCCCAATAGCCTGACGCCCTATTAGTCCGACGACCCATTGGACCGACACACGAATACTAGTAATCCGACACATAATTATTGAGCAATACTTTGTATGAATAATATTTATATTTTAAGAGGATAATCCCCATAGTTTAAAAAGATCCTACTGAGATTCCTCAAAATAATAACATATTAGAGTACATGTATTAAAAATTTGATTAATGTCCAGTGGCAAATATTACATGCATGTTTAAAACAATTGCTAAATAAGTACAATAGGTAAGTCCTGTAAAAGATGTCATCTGGGGTGAAAGAAGGTCAATGAAACTTGGACTGCCACTGGACAACGAAAGCATATTGAAGGTGGACAGGAATTTGCCCTGCTGCATATTCAGACAAAAGGCCACCGACGGCCTCTCAAAGAGTTGTTGCAATAGTTATTTACCTGCAGAGATCATGGCACTCTCTTTCTATACATGCTATATGAGGCATCCGATTAAAGGTGACCAATCTTACATTTGTTGAAAATTAAACATCCCGCACAATTTTACTACCAATGGTTTTACTGTTTTTACTGTATCACATAAACATTATCCGTTGTGATGACTGACTTGCACTTCTGGTGACATTTTCTTAGTGAGAATGTGTTCACATATGGAACATATCTTGTCCTTATGTCCCACGTAAGTGTCATCAATAACTCCTGAACCACTTTACAGAATTTTGTAAATCATCGATACAATCTTTATCTCATGATGTATTTTTCAAAGGACAATTTACAAAGTGTTACGTCCATAATTAATACCATAACATGCATGTTGGGAAAAACAACTTTTTATAAATGCATGCAAAGTATTTGATGCAGTATGATCTATTGTTATAGGTATCTAAAAATGGATCCCACCAGAACACAAAGACTAAGTCTATGAGGAAAATAAAGTTTTAGATCAACGACTAAAAATTGTCATGAACAGATAAAATATGAGATAGAGATAGAACTGGTATGAAAGGTGACAGTAGAACATTGAAATAATTTGAAAGGTAGGTATATAATATAGTTTTACACTCAATTATGATTTTTTTTAAAGTAAGTATTTGCAGTTATTCCTATAATTTTATTTCAATATCATGAAAAGTTGTAGTGTGTTCATATGACAACATACCAACAACGAGCAAGTTCAAAAAAATAAAGAGTAGAAATACAATTCTTCAACAATTGAAAGATATCATTAAAGTTAACAAAGAAGTCTACGGGAAGTACATATCCGTACACACAACTTCTCATTTAACTGTTTCACAGATTGCATTGATATTGTGCTCGAATAATCAGATTATATTAATACATATTTTTGTTGTTGCCGATCCAAAGATATCAGAGTGTTACAGCAGGACATAGTTGAACTTAGGAACCTAAAGGAAATATAAACAAAGATCTCTATCTCTGTAACCGAAAAACAGATTTAAAAGACAGTAATTTATTATAATGAGAATTTCCACTGGTACTAATAATGAAAAAAATCACAAAAAGAATACTTTTATTTAATTTTTAAATTATTGCATATGTATAAAATGATAAAAAGTTGTAGGATTGTCACTGAGACAACTATCCACCAAATTTGAGACGATGTGAATGTGAACAATCATATACAACTGTGCAGACTTCAACAATGAGAAAACCCATACCGTATTGTCAGCTACAAAAGACCATGACATAAACAATATATGAAACAATTTAATTCAGAAAAATTAACGACCTAATTTATAACAAAACAAATTAAAAATGTTAAAAGTGCAGCCCGTATTGAAAACATGGACATTTGCCATGAACCCAGACTTGGGACGCTTAAATTCTTCTCCAAATCGTATAAGATCAGGCCCTGAAGTCATACAAAATTTTCTCAGTGCCGGGAGAAAAAAAATCGTGGTCGAAAATTGAAATCCAGCATTTTGATTGGTTGATTTGTTGATTTTGGAGTTTGAGTATATAACTGACTCGAAAGTTTAATGACTTCAAGGCCAGTTTTCAAGTAGGTAAATCAAACATTGTTCCATTTTTTTCTTTCATTTTTCTCCCTGTATAATATAAACCTTGTATAATTAACGTTATACCACCTTTAGCAATGCATGTACACTGATTCACATTATGTCATGGTTGACCTATGTTTAATCTTATTATTGGACTTTAACAAAATGATAAATGTTATAATCCACTTTTTCCTTTCCAGAAACAAGTTGGCAAAGATATATATCACATGCATAGGAAGAGCAGTGGAAAATAACATTGAAGCAGAATTATGAAACAGTTATTTAAAAAAAAACATTAAATTGAGAGAGAGAAAAACACATTTTTTTACTTTTTAATGCTGTTCATTCTTAAGATTACTGTTTATTGTATTTCGATGGAAGTTATTGCAGTTGATAAGAAGATAGAACAAAAATTTGAGTTTTTCAGCTTGTTTTATTCAGTCAATAAAAATTAATTTTGAAAAGCAAACCATATATGTTCAAAAATCAAAAAGGTTAATTATGTACCAAATGAGCTCCGTCAGACATTAATCAGTCTTTTGGAAATCTTTCTTTAAATTTTTATGCTTATTTTACAAAATGTACCTTTGTTTGTATGTCTGTTAGATTCAAATCAATCAGAGATTTCTGAGAAACTACAAACCAAGAGTTTCTGAAAGTCATCAGTCCTCATGTGAACATGCTATACTGAGTAATGTAGTTCTTACCCTTTCAACTCCCCGTTAACGGGATGCCTAAATATTGTAACACCAAATTTCAAATATATTTTCTTAAAATACGCTCTGCAGTTTTATAGGAAAGAGTACAAGAGTTATGCATACATGTATCTAAGTTACTATTCACAATACACTCATTACAAGTGAATGAAATTGCAGCATGATTAATGTATACAAAAAAAAAAGAAATCTGTCAATAAATGTATTTAACCATTAAAAATCTTACAATGAGCATATGATTGGAAATTTATTTATGAGAAGTTAGACTTAAAAAAAGTGGTCGTTTTCTGAATATTCGCTCCGCTCACAGTAAAAGGAGAAAAACATACACTGTTCAGTCTGAAGGTACCTGTTCATGTAGGGGGACATGTCTTATAGCAGATTCTCTCCTTGTGGTGAACTAGCATGTTAAAAAGGAGCTAAGTGCATTATTGGTCTAGTTCTGTACAAAATATGTTAATTACATTGTATTTATATCTGAGTATCATGTCCTCTTCCTGCACTTAACTTGCCACTGGATCACATAACATCAATCCATCCACCCATCTTCTCAAAAGTAATATATTGAGTTCCAATGTTCAATATGTTCTGATTTGACTCAAGCAAGACTTAGATATAAATACATGTAATATGGTATTGTCAAATAGCAGTATTAATAAGTATTAAAAACATAAACCTTGTAGACCACACAAGATGCAATTCTGACAATAAATATGACATAAAGCCAGAATATAAAAAAAAAAGAAGCTAAAGTAACTGTCGAAGAGCTGGATCTAAAGCTGAACCACTTCAGGACAACACAAATCCGAGAAATAAAAAAAAACATAACGAAAACATTAACATGTCACAATATAGAAAATGAATGGAAATGGGGTAAGTGTCAAAGAGAACAATTAACCAACCCCAAATATACAAAACAACTAGGCGTCACTATACAGATTCAGTCTGATTTAAAAAGTGTTATAATGAAACAGTACTGAAGAAATTAGTAATGAAACACTACTTACGAAATCAGTACTGAATCATTACTGACGAAATCAGTACTGTCAAAATCAGTACTGAAACAGTACTGTCAACATCAGTACTAAAACAGTACTGTCAAAATCAGTACTAAAACAGTACTGTCAAAATCAGTACTGAAACAGTACTGTCAAAATCAGTACTGAAACAGTACTGTCAAAATCAGTACTAAAACAGTACTGTCAAAATCAGTACTGATTTCATTGAAAGTATAACATTATAAGTTTTCAGTCTTTCCTAACAGTACTGATATGCACGAGGGTAGAAATGTACCAAAAAAGTATGGGTAAATTATTGGTAGTGTACCAAACATAAAATTCCATATTGTCTTTATCACACAATTCGTTAGACTGACCAAAAGTTTAAGGATGTTTTGTACTGTGTTTCAAAATAACCAACCTTTTTAAATCTATAACACATTAAAAGTAAGTAAATAAAGAAACTTAAAAAGTAGAAAAAATGTTAATCTCCTTGTTTTAGGGATATAAGCAATCAAAATTGGGCATGAAATGGTTTACTCTCGATGTTTCATAAATTTTACATTGGCACCTTTTACTTTCACAAACTATGAAGAAATAACAAATACTTTTAGACTATCACAATTATGTTATACATGAATACAACTAGAGGATTCTATATAACTGACAAAGAACTATAGAAGCAAACAAAAAAAAAATCGTTTTATATTTTAGATTATGAATGAACAAATACATGTAACCATGATCATGGCGAAAAGACTCGGGAAATATTGGTTTCTAGATAGTATCTTTAAAAACTGTTTCCTATTTCTTTAAAAAAAAAATACTTATATATCCCCACAAAACGATAAATTTCTCCATTCTTTGTGTTGTTTCTGATTAGATTTTCCCTGAATGATTGATTAAATAAAATAATTACTAATAGATGAGCATATATTCAATGTCAAAAAGGTTATTATTTCAACTTGGAATTATTTTTAATTATGAAATTTGCATAATTCTTGTGTTTGAAATTATTAATAAATTCCATGTTTATTCTGTACATTAATGTTCGTTGCCGCGCACAAAACTTTCTATCACAAAGAAGATAGAACATTTTCAATAGAATGAACTGTGCCGCGCACAACACTATCTATACAAAATACATTGTATGGAAAGTGTTATTGAAGCGCTCAAAACATTATACTAATTTCGAGCCAATGAAATTATGCAAATTCCATAATTAAAGATAATTGCAATTTCAAATAATAGCCTGCTGTAAGCAAACATGCATATCAGAATAAGACATATAATTAACAGTGTAGAAATTTAATATTTTTTTCAACCTGAGTATCTAGAATTTCGAGGAGACTTTCTGTTAAAACTCGTCCTATAAGTTACATGTATCATCGGTCTTCTAGAAACTCGTTTAAACTGTTTACTGACAAATGATGTTATCCAAATGTTATGTGATTCTGCCTTTTAAAGGTCACTCCATGTATCAATATTTATACACATACCAATATTTCTTCCAATTTGCATAATTTTTTCAAATATCAAAAAATTTAATTGATGTCACCATATGAAACATATACAAACTGTCCACCAAAAAAAAACCCAAGCAAAATTATTATTTTTTTATTAAGATTCACCCGCTCCATGTGGACGAACTTGTCCCAAGTTAGCGGTTGTCTTTTGTCACATCAACTTATTTCATTTCCTAATAAATCTTTGGCAGATCTTTGATAATATCTGTTATTTTTAATTCAGTTTCATCAAGGGCATACGATACAGATTTTATCCCACGGTGATTTTTAATACGTAAATTTGCATACATATTTTGTTTAACCTAGTCAATTTAAATATGCAATAGACAATATACCTTCGTGTACTTCTTTAAATATTAATTACACCTTATGTAAGAATCCTGGATTTTGATTGGTTAAGAGCCATTTTTTAACGCCGCCGGGGTATTTGCGAAAAGGACCTTTTTTACCCTCTCTGCCGTGGTATTTGCCAAAAAAATACTCTATCCGACTGGACGCTTGTAACTTCACGATCATCAATCGTTTTTGAACGTTAACATTCGGTGTAATTAAACAGATATAGCATGTTCTTGAGGGTTATTTGCGAAAAATACCCCTCCTTAATATGATATATCTGTTTTAAAGTGGATTTCATATGATTTTCAGAAAATATAAACATTTTTGCTGTACATTTATCTGATTAAAAACAACACTAATTAAACGGTGACGTTTGCATTAAAATTGGTACAAAAAATATTCATACGAAATCAAACATAAAGTTTTTTTAAAAACGAGGGTGCATGAATTTGTTTTTAAGTTAAATCAGTCTGTATAATAAAAATAGCCGAAAATGCAACTTTTTCCGATGTGTAACCGTATGATGTCGAGAAAAATAACATTTTACGTTAGCAATGGCATTACCTCAGCTATAACTGTATCGTATGCCCTAAAATGTTGGTCAATTAGATACATTCACATTTATAGAAAGCATCTCATAAATGTAAGCAGTTTGCTTATTTGTCGTACTTTCACCATGTTTGAAAAGGTGGCAGGTTATCTGTATGGAAACATATTGTTTGTCCATTATTTTTGAATGATGCCCAGCAAAATATTTTTTTTTTTTTTTTTTTTTTTTTTTTTTTTGCAGATACTTTGTGACCAGTGAGAACTCCACATTCATTACACAGGTGGTAAAGTTCAGGATTTGAAAGCTGTATATCACATGTAACCGTTTGATCATAAACTATAAGCTTCTTATATGGATTGTAGTAATCATATTCTCTTCCGGACTGAATTTTCACTATAAATCGTGTTGAACTGCTTTTATCCGGAGGAGTTCCTTTTCCTATGCCTACTAGTTTTGGATTGAATGATCTTTTATATGCCCCATATGGTTTTTCATGTTCTGTAGGTCTTCCAAGATTATTTGGTTCTGTATCCTTCATTTGAACTTCAACAACATATGATGCATTTAATAGCTTACATATGTGTTTATGTTGTATCCAGTGGTTAGTCTGGCACTCTTTAGAACAATATTTTGCCTTCTTGCATCTTGAACAAAATTTCATATGCTGAGATATTTTTCGACAAAAACAACAAGCTTCTATCATACAAAATATATCTTGTGGATGTTGTATTCCTCTTTCGTTGTCATTCAGGAAATTAGTACTAAAAATAAAAGGTTCTCTTGACTCTCCATTCATTTCACCATCTCCTACAGCGATGTGTTTAATTTGTTTTTCTATTGTTTTTCTGCGTCGACATGTTTTTAAAGAATTTTCTATAGAACTAACTGTATAAATGCTTGGACCAATATGATCTCTAATGGTGTTTCCATTAATAAAAACTGCTGCAGTGTAGTTGGTTCCAATTCTAATCCCACCACATTTGTTTTCAGATATATCGTTATCTAAAATATAACTGCAAGACCTCGATTTGACCATCAATCCCCACAGCCAGTTGGATATTATTGTATTTCCTTTGACTTCAAAGTAACCACCATCGAATGAAATGCCTGATAAACCATTTTGTCTGATAACATTATCATTCAGCACAGCTCTAGAAGCACCTTCTTCGTTCATTTCCATTGATTCATCTTGTTTAAAATTGCCACCACTCCAGACTCCTTCTGCTCCATTTCCCTGAATTATATTGCCACTGATATATCCATATCCGTTTGGTCCAATAGCAAAACCATGAGTCTGATTATTTGATATTGTATTATTTATTGCTGTGATTGCACCTCCGTCTTTTGCTTCAATTCCCATTTGCCTCATATTACGTATTGTGCAGTTCCTGATGTCCGTTAATGTCCCATTTCCGCATGACAAAATACCTCCACCGCCACATCTGTCTAAAACACACGATTCTACATACGCAGTTCCTCCGTCTGATACACAAATCCCTGCAAAACCAGTTTCCCCTACACTTTTATTTCCAAAGGCATGCGAAAGGCTTAACTGATAGTTTATTTTGCATAATGATTGATTTATGCAACCTTTATCACCTTTGCATTTAGGAAAATATTCACAACCTTTTTGTCCGTTTGAAAATTTGCACTTATAAAATGTTGCGACGGAATTCTTGCTAACTGTTATCTGACATCCTCCTTTGAGAAATTTAATATTTTCAAAATGCGCATGAATAGTTTTTTCAGGTTCAATATCTACTGCTAAAACGTCCTTTGGTAGTCGACAAATATTAAAACTTCCTCCTGTATTAATTTCAACACCCTCTTCAACGCCAATGACTAAAATGCTTTTGGTTGTGGTAAGTTCTTCCCTCATTTCATAACGTCCTTGTCTTAACATGAGGGTTGTAAATGGTCTATCTGTTAAAGACATAATTTCGTGACATAAATTTTCTGGTCTTTCAATCATTTTGTAATTTAGTATAGGATAACACATTTTCATCTTGTGTTCAAGAAGACAAAGCTTATTTTTATGTGAAGCAATGCAAGCAGAGGCCAAGCCAACAGATTCCATATTCGAAGAACGTGATCCAGTCTCTATCAACCCGGAAACTGAATATGCTTTCCAGCAGTATCCTTTCCAATTATCAGGTGCAATCTCAATGCATCTACTGGCGTCGACCAAGGCCTGTTCATAGTCTTGCAGTCTTATGTATGTTAAGCTTCTGTTTGAGAAAAACCTCATGTCCATCTTATCTGTAGGACAAGACCGTATCCCCTCAGTATAACACTGGATAGCGTCATGGTATCTCTGTTCTTTAAATGCTTCATTTCCCATTTCCCTTAATGTTTCAGAATTGTACGGGACTACAGCTGATGTTTCAAATATCTCTTCGCTATCTGTGTGTAAAACCGATGCCAAACATTCCAGAATCTTCTCTCTGTCTTTCTGTAGTAAAGGAATTTTTATGCTCGTTAGTTCATGGAAGTATTTAATGTCAACTTTTAAAGTTGGAATTATTGTAACCATTTGTTCTTGATCAGCCAGTGCTAACGCTTGTCGCTAGTGTATACTATGGTAAAGAGCTGTAGTTTGCAGTATCTTTAACATTTGGTCATTAAAACAAATATTCTGCCTGGATTCATCGCCTTTCACAAAATGTAATAAATGGCCTTTTTAAGTATTGGTATTTGCTGCTAACCTACTCCATGTAATCAGAGAACCGCGTGTCGTACCGTTAAAATCATCCAGTAGTATATTATTTGGAGTCACGCATGATGTTAATGCTTTGTTTACCATACGCAAAGCATGTTGAAGAATACATTGGCGTCGATCCTGACTCAAGTTATCCCTTATAACTTCTTGAACAAGTCTATGTACAGAAAGACACATATCTTTCATAATCTGGAATAATGAAAATTTAGTTAAAATTCTAATTATCTGCCCACATCCAACATCATCATCAAGTGCTTCGGTGAGATTTTTGTCTTCGACGACAGGATTTTCAACATTAAATATACTTTTCGGGATATCATCAGCAAACAAAAAGGACGCGATCTCCATAACTGTAATAGCTGTTGTTCCTAATCCGTCCTTTTCCGACTGTCTGGATATGTATTCAATGTTCATTTGCCAAGTTGTTGCAACTGCAAGTCTATCCTTGTTTATTTTCATCGGTGATTGAGCTGCCTTCAGCAGCTTTATCCTTTTTTTCTTAAATCGTTTCACATAGTCTTCTACAGAACATTTTATACTTTTGATATGAGCAGCAGCTTGTTCTAAGGCTAAGGGTAATCCACCCAGCTCCTCAACAAGTAATACGATTGCATTGTCTTCTTTGGTGTCCCTTCTATCAGTTCTTCGTTTTACAAATTCTAGTCCGTCTGCTATCTCAAATATCCCAAGATTAATACAATTTTCCAGTTTAACACCCATTGACTCTTCAATCTCGTTTGGTTCCCGTCTCGTGGTAATGAAGATGTGTCCCTGAGTATTCCTTTTCCATGAACCAAATAATATTTCTTTTGTATAATCAGAAAGATCTTCTTCATCTGCATTGTCAATGACCAAGAGCCATCTTTCACTCAGATGTGAAAACCATTTCAAAGTTCTCTTAAGAGTTTCTCTGAAGTCTTTTCCTGTTTCATTCACATCAATAGCTAGTGTTGTAATAGAATCCTCCAAAGAACTTTCAGATTCAGCTGACATCCAAAATACACCACCTTGGTAAAACTCATGAGATCTCCAAGCAAATTCCGTTGCAAGTGTTGTCTTCCCACATCCACCTAAACCAGATATAACCATTGTATGGTGTTCGCTTCCTTTATCAACAAATCTACTTTTAATTTGACTCATTTCATTTTCTCGGGCAACAAAATATTCTGACCGATTTGGTGGGTAAAAAAAGATTTTACCTACAGGTTTAGATCGAGACATATAGTTTTTGAAATCTCCTATATCCTCTTTAATTTCAATGATATCGTTTTTAATATTTGATACATCTACACTTGTCGATTTAACTTCACCTGCCAGTGTTTCTACTCTGTTTATAGTTGATTTACTTTCAGTTTTCAGATTGTCTACATCTCGATCAATTTCTCTTATATTGGTAATCGCTCCGTCAATATCTTGCCTATGTTCTGTCTGGACGTTCTCGATAGATAATGTCCTTTCATATATGATATTAACATCTTTATTCAGTTGAGTCCTCACCTGATTTCATTTTCAACGCGTATTCTGCTAGAACCTGTGTTTGTTGTCTTAATTCATTTACCACGATTTGGTCAACTGCATAGCCTTGCAAAAACAAAAATCCTGAAATGAAACAAGCATATATATACTTAAACCATTTTCAAGAGACATTAAACTAACACCTCTGTCTTGCAATCATTTATGAACAAATGCATTCATTCGCGCTTCAATCTTCTTTTTTTTGTGTGTATTAAGATAACCAATTTTATTTGCTAATTAAAAATTAAGCGGAATAAAATAATTTAAGACAGCAGAGAAGATAATTCTGTTTTAATTGGTTATTACTAACCGACTTAAATAAAAGAGTGAGCTATTAATACTGTAAATGTATGATGTCTCTTGTCTGGTCAAAGGGTCAGAGTGTCCTACTTAATTAAACGATAAATTGTTGAAATTAGATAACATGTTTTCACGTGCAGAGAAAGGAGTAGGTCCGGTAAGGACCGATTTTGGCCTCAAATTTCAGGTTCATCTAACGAAAGATTTTGACCACTTTTTAAACACTTAAGTGTCTATTTTATTTGAATTAATTAGTTTATGTGAAAGATTTTAACAGATTTAGTCATTAAAAACGATCCGATTCAAGCTCAAATATGAAAAATCTATCTGATATGCCGAAAAATGTCACTTTTCAAATGGTTTTTGGTAAAAATGAAAGTGGCCGCATCCGTGTTCATCCTCAACCTTTATATATGTTATGTATTATCATAAAATACAACTTACATTTCAATATTAAGGATGAACACGAATGCGGCCACTTTCGTTTTACACGAAAACCGTCTAAAATCTAACTAAAATGCTAGAATTATGAGGATTTCAGTAATTTAGCATGACTTAATGGTGCTAGTACCGGATATATGTGCATTGTATTGTCAAAAACAGCCCATATTTATGTAGCAGAAGCATTCTACTGTCCAATAAATAGCCGAAGGTTTACATTTTAACAATTTTGTAAAACTGCTATATTTTGGGGCCAAAAAGGGGTCTTACTGAACCTACTCCTTTCACTTATGACCAATGCATGATTGGATATCATCTTTCTTATTGGTCAATGATCTTGCGGGTCAGTACGAGTTCACGTGTAAGTGTATTGTGGTCACTTCCTTTTATCATCAGCATTTGATGTGTTAACTTGTGATTCTTATCAAACAATTTGTTCACAATTCCCACCCACATACCGCCCTTAATGTTATCCTTTGAAGTAGATATGTATATATGTTTATTTATGGGGCAGATTTTTCTCCCCACTTTTGCTATTCTTTGTCATTTATTCAAATGACATGATATTAGTTGATGTAATTTCGTATTAATTATGTATTATTATTTCATATTAAATATGAACTTTTATGTCAAATGTTTTATTTGCAAAATGTATTTTTTGCATTTTATGATTTTGAATAAATGACCTTTTTTCGTCAGTTTAGTTTTTATATCATATAGCAAATCAAGCTCACACTCTGGCTTGTGTATACATAGTATGTTTATGATATCTAGCTGTCTGTCTTAAATAAGAATACTTCAAAACTACTCCAATATATAGTATCAATAAGATACGTAAATGCAATATACTACAGCAGGTAGAAAAAACAATACAACTTCATTTTTAAGTAAGTAGTCATTTATATTACTTTTGACTCGTCCATTTTGTGTCGTTTGTTTTCTCCTATAATTGAGTGTGAATTCAAATTACTATAAGACGTGTCACGGTACTTTTCTATCCCAAATTCATGTATTTGGTTTTGCTGTTATATTGGTTATTCTCATCGGATTTTGTCTCATGCTTAGTCCGTTGATGTGTGTGTTACATTTTTAATGTTGTGTCGTTGTTCTCCTCTTATATTTTATGCGTTTCCCTCAGTTTTGGTTTGTTACCAGGATTTTGTTTTATTTTGTCCATAGATTTACGATTTTTGAACAGCGGTATACTACTGTTGCATTAATTTAGACAAAAGAACAAAATATGAAACCGCTCTAGTTTTGTCGTATCTTTAATTTCAAGATCACGTAAATATATTATATGCAAGTACACGATACGGAAAGGGTTTCTTATTGAAAGATCCTCCTTCATATACAAAACAAAATGATCTTAGAAATGAAAAATAGAAATACAAGATATAGCTACCTTTTTCTCTCGTTTTCTGCTTTGTTTGTGTAAATGATTCTTATAAGTATTGTAGAATAAGACATTTTTATATTTGGATATTGATGTCTGATTGTTATTATTATTCAAGACATTCATACAAATTAAGTATTTGTTAATATGCAATATAGGTTAAAATTCATATTTGAAGTACGCTGGCATTTTTGTTCAACGCTTCACAACAAATTTGAAGGTCTTCTTTAACTGTAGAAATAGTAACTAGCTATATAGTATACGAATACGAATATGAAACATCTAAATAATCCAAAAGATATAAAATGCAAAGCATACTGAGACCTTTTAAGCTAGATATCAAATATAGATAAGACAGATCAAATTCTCCTAAGATGTATTTAATGTGTATAGGTATCAAAAGTGGGAAAAAGGAATAAAAGATTATTTTCTAACACCTCTTGCTTCAGCAGGGAAATGGTTGATGTTAGGTGTTAATAGATGTCACATTGATAGGGCTAGCAAAAATGCAGAAAATATGCACGAAGCTCTTTAGCCCATTGAATATTGAAATCCATTAATCCGTTCTTAATTCATGTAAAGAATAACGTAACACATGTACCGCAGGACGACTTGCTCTGTAGTATTTACAGCATCAATTTCGATTTAAGGGTTTCTCGATCTGAATTTCTAGATACCCTTAAGAAATCTTATATGCAAGGTATCAAATATAGGTATAAGCAAAGGGTTGAATTCATTTTTGAAATACGATGACATTTGAATAAACTTTTGATTCAAGATATATCCAACAGTAATTGTATCAAATTGATCTGATTACCATAGTCGAGTTTTATGAAGTTCGGTGTTTGTCTTGTTGGCGCATAACTAACTGTTTTATAAGAAAATATATCTGTGCTGTTCGTTCGTCTTAAAAATTATAGCTTTGGATTATAAGACTTGTAGCAAACATGTAAAATTGATGTAACACATACTAACCATTCTGTTCCCATTTAGTTAACTCTGCTAACACTTTTGTCTCGTCGGGTTTTCTCATACTGAGACATTTGATGAGTTGATGCATCAATTGAAAAGACGTCTGATACCTTAGAGTATCCCATTCGTCAAAGTTGCAATGTGCCCAAGAATTACGCACATTTAAACGTATCTGAAAGTATATGGTTATGTAGTTTTAAAAAAAAGATTAATAAAAAAATTAGAAAATGCAATGCTTAAATACATATATGTCGAACCAAACAACAATATACCTTTCTATTATATTGTTTTATAATGCACACTTACAGAATACCTAACAAGAAGTATTCCAAACCCACTAAGAAGGTCATATTAGTTAGGCTTCATTTACAAACGATATTTGAAAAAAGGTGGGCGATTTTCGTTTCGATAAAAATAAATCAGTGCTAATTAAACAACAGATATAGTATTTGGGTATATGGTCAAAAAAAAAACATTGATAAAAAAACGACAGAAAAACAACTGACATATTCCTTACATTATCAAAGTCATATTACTAACCAAATCGTGGGTTTAATCTCTTTTATTCACAGCAACGGTTCATGAGCTTCAACGCTTGCTATGTGAAGCAGTTAAAATTTGCCTATAAAACAGGTCGTCATCGATTTGAGAGTCAAAAAATGTTGTGCAATACCCGATTCCATAAATCACTACATCACCTGTTTAAACGAATGATAAATAACTACTTTTGAATTTTGTAACTTAGATGTACTGTGAGGTCTTTTAATAGCAATTCAATAATGTGTATCAATGCTTTTTTCACAAAAATCCATATGATAAATTATTGTACAAGTTATAAGAGATTTTTTGCCCGTTTTTGTACAAATTGTAATTTGTACAAGCACTTTTTGTACAAAGTCAAAATACAAATTATAATGTGTACAATATTTTTGTACAAATTATAATTTGTACAAAATGATAACTTGTACACAACATATATATAGCATGCGAGATATGACTGTTCTGGGGGATTTTTTTGTCTACGTAGAAACGCTGAATTTTAAAGGGACCTTCCAAATTTAACTTTCCTTAGAGGTTGTCATTTTTGCTATTTTACTTTTGAATATTTCAGAAGGAACACAAATGGTACATTGAGATTAAACATTGTGGAACATAACCACCGGATCAAGTTTCCTTCGAAGCAAATAACCAATGATAGCAGAAAATTCCTATTCTAATCCTCGCCCAATACATATGTTTTTCGCCGCTATTCTCAGTACAATTTATTCGATTTATTTACGTGAATTTCTCTAATTCTTCGTCAATTTATCCCTTTCTGCACCCATTGTATAACAAAATTTAATCAAGGTTCGTTTGATCTCAGTTCTTCATTGGTTAAAATCAGATTATGACGTAGAATTTTCTTGTTTTCCTCTGAATTTCCTATTGTGCCGGCATGAAAAAAGGCGTCCATGCCTGATGACGTCACATAGAAAGAACACATCTATTTGCAGATCAGTCGCAAAGAAGGAATACATTTGCCTGCGCATTGATTAAAAATCATTGAAATGTAATTTGCGATTTATCTACACTTTGGACAACCAGTTAATCTTACTCAGAAATCTAAATTGTAAGGATGGATATGTGCTGTACAAGACGTTACAATTCTAGTTGTTTTTATATTAAACAAAATCTTTTTAAGTTATTACCAATGTTATTTCAATTGATTGGGCGGAGCTTACTTTTTAATTAGCATAAGGAAAGTCTATTTGAAGATGTGCGTGATAAGTATGATGGCCGTTATAATTATAACTGACTTCTAGTCACCTATCAGTGACACCAAACAGATATACAAATGAAATTGAGTGTATGGTATCGGACGAATAACTAGACACTTTATTGATGAGTTTATCCTGAAATACTTGTCTATAGAGGTACTGGTCTTAAATAAGCGAACCAGTTAAACCCCGCCCAGTCAAGTGAAATAAATGAAGTAATAGTTGAAATGAAAGAACTAAAACTTATATTTTTTTCAAATACGTTACCATTTGTTTCCCATTTTGTCAATTCTGCCAGTACGCTAGATTCGTCTATTATGTTCAGCTGAAGGCATCTAACCAGTTGATGCAACAATTGGAATGCTGTTTGATATTTAAGAGAGTCCCATTCACTAAAATTACAATGTGCCCATGGGTTACGCACGTCCGAACGTACCTTGAAAAGAAGTAAAAACTAAAGCTAATCAGTTTGAGTTCATGATCATCATTAATTGTATTTGACATCCATGGTAATGGTAAACACAGTTTTTTTCTCTTACATTTGCACGACTTTGCCCCCAGCAGAGCTATAGAAAAACAGTACATTAACAGGTGTCACACGGACTCTGTTTAGATGATACACGGACTCTTTGTAGTTGTCACACGGACACTTTTTATGACTAGAATCACTCGTGCATGAACAGTGAGTTCATGGGCACTTTATATTTCAATTAGATTTGAATATTTCGGTTCACCGACATATTTTCTGTCCTTTTTAAAATAAAATATAAACGTTAGCATCAATATATATTTTTTTTAAATCCAGTAAAATACTATTCATAACAGTACACGAAGGGATTAGCAATTTAACTTTAAAAAATGGGGGGGGGGGGGGGGGGGGGTCCTAAAAAAGATATTTTGATCATAGAAAAAACTTACTGTGGTCAAGCAGATTACAAATTAATGTTCTGCATGATTTCTGATTTTCCGAATACCGTATGTATAACAGTGCTAATTTCAAAAACAATATATATTTGAGTGATGGCGTTTAAAAAAAAAATAATGTTCATACTCAGAAAAGAACATAACGCCTCCATTTATGAAGCAAAATAATCGGTCAATAAATGCATTTTCTTCAATATATAAACATGAATAGTATTATATTTCAATAAAAAAAAGACAGGAAATATGTGAATAAAAATCAAATCTTATCAAACGATAAAATCCCTATCAACTCACCAATGCACGATTGATCCTATAAATAAAAAGTGTCCGTGTAATGCATGTCCGAATAGTGATCAATTTTGGACGGTAAGCTGCGATTGAATCATATAGTAAATAACTCATCATAGATACCAGGATTAAAATTTTATATGTACGCCAGACGCGCGTTTCGTCTACAAAAGACTCAGCAGTGACGCTCGAATCAAAAAAATGTTTAAAAGGCCAAATAGATTACGAAGTTGTAAGTCTTTAATCCCGTTCTACACTTGCAGAGACGAGCATGACTTAAAAAAACAATCAAAGTATATGCCTAAATATATCCAATAACAAGACAAAATCCATTGTTTCAAAACATTTCATTTACTAATGAAGTCGGAAATTCGTTCTTTTGATGCATTTATATTGTTATTGAATTTATTTAGAAGTTGAATTCATATACATCAGGGGCGGATCCAACCATATTAAAAAAAAAGGGGGTTTCGTACCTAGGACAAAAAGGGGGGCAACTATATGCCCCCATTCAAATGCATTGATCGTCCCAAAAAAAGGGGGTCCAACCCCTGGAACCTCTCTACGCATTCCGCCACTGAATATTACTCATGTATTTGGGCAGAAAACGTACGATTTTTACGAATTTTGTTTAAAAGGGATGGTATGGCATACCGCATTTTTTCATCAAAATAAAGATCAAGCCTGTTTATTAAAAATCAATTTAGCCCCCACCACCACCACCCATCCCTTCTTTCCGTTCCCCCATAAATTTCGAACATTAGCTTACTCTCCACTGAAATCTGTCTTTAATATATTACTTTTTATGAAGTTGCATTTTTAATGTCTCAAATGTGTACAACATACATCTTTTACTGGAAATGGTTTTTTTTTTTTATTTATTTTTTTATCAAATTATGAGTTTATTGATTTTTTTTTCTTCAAAAAAACTCGGCTGAAGGTAAATGGAAAAAAATGTATTTAAACTATTATAACTTACTATAGCTTTATGGCCATTTAAGTTTCTCAAATGTTCAGTCTTGCAAATTGTACTATTACTCTCTTGAAACGTCGTACAAGTCAGATGAAAAACAAAAGTAACAAAACAACAAGCCGGTAATAACCTGCCGTATAGTTTTTCTGCACTTGTAGTCAGGTTAAGGTCCTCGGCTATCGCCTCGGACCTTGACCGGACTACTCGTGCAGAAAAACTATCCAGCAACGGTTGTTACCGGCCTGTTTCTTTGTTACCTTTGTATTGTACCTAATACGTATTTAAATATAAGGGAAACACTACCATAAAGTAATAAAGGAACAGAGTTCCGATGTCCTTTGCGTTATACATATTTCATCTATCCAAGGATCAAGGGCAAAAACTAAAAAAATAAACCTTTTTTTTTTGTTCTCTTAAACATTTTGTTCATATCTTTTAAAGAATTAAAGGCTTCAAAACAAATGCAAAACAAATAATTCATATTTCAAAGGGGCATAACTCGTTAAAAATTTATTATCAGAACTTATTTTCGAAAGTGTCAAGGACATTACTGATATAAACCTATGATATAAGTTTCATAAAATTCGGGCAAGAACTGCACACATGAGAGCGATAACATTGCATTTTTCATATATAATCAATATTTAAAAAAAAAACTATTAATCGGCACTTACATTTGATTTTCAAGAATATTGAATATTATAAATTTCAGAAAACTCGGGCAAAAATTATACACATTTGAGCAGTCACAAGGCATTTTCCATATAATTACTATTTCTAAGGGGCATACCGTTTTTTTACAAAGGACTAGGGGCAATAAGGCCCTTATTTGGCCCAAATATTACTCAAAATTTAAAGTTATCATACATAATATTATTAGATTTGTCCAAACAAGACCAAGGTACAGGATATTTAGAAAATTAAAACAAATTCAACAAAGATTGAGTTACCATGTTAATAAACCATGACAAATTTGCATAGTTTGTAAAATTTCTCGATTTTCCTTGTTTTTCCATCAAATTTTAAGTATAATAATTTAGATTGGAAAAGTATGTGCGCACCCAATAAACAACTTTTTAGTTGGTGAGATAGTATATCAATAGTCATAATAAAGCTTCTCTTAAATTATTTTGTTGTTTCTTGGCTGTGCAAGATATTTTAACAATGGAGATAATAATGAAAAACTGGATAAACTCTGTATTTTTCATCATTTTAGAGAAAAATGGTACATACTATGAAGTGATTATGACGTCATTCAATAAAAATCTTTATGTTTTTATTTGTATTTCTTGACCCAATGCATTTCAAAACACAAGTACAAATTTAAAATAGTTGTCAAACAATTTATTTTCTTGGGCCAAAACTGGGCCTTAGGCTAATGCTCTACTCCTTACATCTTCGCCAGGATCCACTCCCGCTCTCTTCACCCTTGGCGGATTGAGCCAACATTTGTGAAAACAATGTTGCGCCATCTGTCGGAAGATTTAAGTCACGCCCATTCCGAATACATTATTCTTGACCAATGGTAGCACTTGAACTCTTCAATTTGGAGGTAAAATCACGGGAGTGTCTAGATTCTACACACTTAATTGGTAAAGCTGGAAACGAAAATATACGCCAACATTCATGTATTTGTGCATGAAACATACACAGGAACTTCTATTAGTTGATTAAAAACATTCAAGTTGTCACTAAATATAGTCGTATGTTTAGGGATGTAAAGACTTGTTGCACAATAAACACGTGGCAATTGTTTACAAACACTTTCTACATTTACACGTGATCATGTTAAAGGCCCTTTTTGATTGGATGCAGCGAGTTTCGACTGCAACCAATAAAAATCCTTACCCTGTGTCTCCGAAATTTTATCTCAATCCGCCAAGGGTGAAGAGAGCGGGAGTGGATCGTAACCCTTGGCTAGCGAAGATGTACTCCTTATTGATCGGCACTGGTTTTTAAATTATTCCAAACATAAACATATATGATATGATATATGATTTAAGTCTCTTAAAATTCTGTCAAGAATTATAAAATATGAGAGTGTAAAAAAAAAATTCTCCATATAAATATGTCCGAGAGGCATAACTCTTTTAAAATATTCATCGGCACTGATTTTCAATCTCGTCCAACACATTGTTGATATAAAAATATGATTTAAGTTTCATAAAAAAAAAATCTGAGTCTGGTCAATAAATGAATACACGAGAGCGCTTACGATGGAAATTTTCAATTATTTTTTAATTTTAAAAACAAATAAATATTCTTCAAATTGCTTATTATAATTTACTTCGTTGTCCACGCCGGAGGACATTTTAGCGCATTGATAGGACATTTTGGCGATAAAAATCTGACGTTTAAGCGCCAAAGTATAACTCATTTTAGCGCAAGATTTTTTACCTATTTTATCGAAAATTCAAATTATCAAAGCCCATTTAAGAGCAATATGATCTTTCAATATTCTATCTATCCTTAATGAATATATATTTGTATCCATATTTCACTTTTCCGCATCAATTCGTTCCAGCAACATTTATTTCCACGATGAAACAAAGTGAACATCTATTGGTTTTCCCATTTGAATGGCTTTACACTAGTAATTTTGGGGTCCTTTATAGCTTGTTCGGTGTGAGCCAATGCTCCGTGTTGAAGGCCGTACCTTAATCTATAATGGTTTACTTTTATAAATTGTTATTTGGATGGAGAGTTGTCTGATTGGCTCTCATACCACATCTTCCTATATCTATATAAACAACTTAGATATTCAGTCAGCATAAATCACTGTTTATGGTTTAATAGGGTAAATATTACTCAACCAGACAAGTTTTCGCTAAAATGGGCTATCGAAAAATACAGATAAACGGATAAACCCTGCGCTACAACGGGCTCTAATGCCAGTCGGTACTAAAAATGTCCACTAGTAGGTAAAACTGTTTCGCCAAAATGTCCTGCGCCTATTGTCCAAGCTTCAATAAAGTATCCCTGTCAAAAACTTACTGAGTATCCAGAAAAAATTTAATACACATACTACAATATATATATATCCATTTCCATTATATCAATCTTTTTAAATCTATGAAAAATACATTTTGAGATACTGTTTTGTTCTCATTCATAACTCGTCATAGTTCCATTATGGATATAATTGTTTTCTCTCAGTTGCATTAGCATGGAGATAACAATATTTTATTTAAAGCTCTGACGGCATCAATTGTGGGTTTGATGGTCGCAATTACCCGTTAACGCGTCGCCAGTAAACTTAATTTGCGACCATCAAATCTCCAACTGATGCCGTCGGAGCTTAAAATACCGCGCCCTAAAATACAATGCAGTTATCTTCTAAGTATATATTCACATGGAAAAATTGCAACACCGAATTGAAGTACAAATTAAAAAAAAAATATTCTTTATTTTTTGTGATATAATTTGTTGAAATATAACTAGTTAAATGTTATTTAAATTGCACCTGAGTTTAATCAATAAATATCGACTTGATAAGTTCTTATCTGCACATGCAGCTACTGTACCCGTAAACAATAAAACAGATATTTTCATCCTCATTGTTTTCAACACTTTAAAATAAAAAAAATAAACAAGTTTATAAAGTTATGTGATTGACGCCTTGTAATGGGTCCTCCACCACTCTTAACTGCAGCAATATGGCAGATTGTCAGCATGAGAGAAGCAGGTATGTCGCTGTGACAATTGCACGTATTAGTTTAAGTTTAAACAATATTTTATTCAAATAAATTGAATTGGATTGGGCAACAGGCATAGCCTATGTAAGCCCTCTCCACAAAACAAGGTACAATATATTACATTCAAACAAAGCAACACATACACAAACATAAGGACAAAACAGAATTAATTTTTCAAAAATACCTCTTAGCTGACTGGAATGATATTTCAAATAGTTAACTCAGATCAAAAGTATGACTATTTTAAAATGCTTCAAGAACTCAGAAAAATTATGAAAAAATAAATTATGAAAAAAAAAGTTTTAGTATTCTAGGTTGTATACTCCAACATTGATTTAGAGGTCTCACATTAAATTAAATGGTCTCCAGTCAGCTATCTAAAATAATAAATTTAATAACTCATTTTTAAAACAACATGTTTGATATCATGTACTTATTTTTACTAAATTATTGCACCTGAAGAAAAACGACAACGAGTAGTAACCATATTGATACATTAAAGAATTATAATAATATAAAAAGAATTTAGAATGTTAATAATAAAAGAAAAAAAATAGATTTAAGAAATTAAAGATATACAAATTGAATATATGAATGATATAGAAATAAAGGTGCATTTATTAGCTTTTTAGCTTTAATAATAATAATTTCAATGTACTGTCGTTTCATTATACTTTTGTTTCAATTTTAATTATTTTTCAGCTGGTTCGGGTCTAAGAGCTTAATATAATATAAAATACAGACATACAAAGTAAAAGTTAATTTGGTTTTGGACTATAAAATACATTTCATTATACAAATCTCTCTGAATTTTTTATATATTCATGAACAGCCTTAACTATCTGCACATTGTCTTCAATACTCATAGATTGATCACCAAATAGTATCAAGTTTAAATCAATATCAACTCCATAAGCAGACAGTTTATCAAGGAGTGTGATCCTGTTAATAGTGTATGATGGACAATCAAAAAAATAATGTTGGTTGTCTTCACATTTATATAAACATTTAGGACAGGAAGGTTCTTCTGTCAAAAAATCATGAAACAAGTGAGAATTTTTAAAAATTACTTGCATCGTTTCGTAATTGACAATGAATAATATTAAATTTTCTTATACCTGAACAAAAATATTTAGGAGGAATTTCTGGTTTATATATTTTATCAAGTACAGATTTGAACTGGTTAATCGACAAAGCATTTTTAGCATTAGTATCTAATTCATTCCAGAGTTTAACAACAGATGGTATGAAACTTTTATAATATGAAACTGTTCTGCACCTTGGGATGGTATAATTCTGAGAGTCTCTCCTAAGATTGTAATCATTCGGTGTGAGAAAACAAGGTTCTAATAAATCTATCATATAACTTGGAGAAAATCCATTTTTTATTTATAAAATGTAGTAAGTTTATGTTTCTTCCTTCTGTCTGATAATTTTTTAAGACCTATTTCAGTGTATAATTTTTTAAGAGAAGTTGTACGTCGGAGACCAGTAATAATACGAGCAGCTTCAATTTGAACACTTTCTAATAAGTTAGCTTCTTGTAAAGTACAATTATCCCATATAATGTTTGCATATTCTAGAATAGGGCGAATAAATGCTGTATAAATTGTAATAAGTACATTTCGATCCAAACTATATTTTACTTGTCTTAATAAATGTAATCTAGAACATGCTTTTTTATAAATTGCATTTATATGTAATTTCCAATTAGCCTTACTCTCAAAGTTGAGACCTAGGTGACAGTGACTTTTAACTTCTTTTATTTGGTCCCCTAAAATACCAAAGTATAAAGGGGGAGGATTGATATCTTTTCTAGAAAATAAAAGGGTTTCTGTTTTGGAGGGATTAAAGGTTACAGCCCAGTTTTCAGCCCATGTTTTAATTCTCCCAAGATCATCAGTCAAAGACATAGAAACAGTATCATAGTTATCATCAATAATGGCATATAAAGAGGTGTCATCTGCAAATAATCTAGTGTGATTACTCATATTTTCCACTATATCATTAATATAAGTTAAAAAAAGGAATGGACCCAGTACCGAGCCTTGGGGTACCCCAGCACTGGTACCTTTTTGAGATGAATAAAACCCATCCAAAACAACTTTCTGGCATCTGTCACCTAGGTAATCTCCAATCCAATCAATTAAATTACTATGGATACCAAAAACTTTCAATTTATATAGTAAACTTTGTCAAAAGCTTTGGAAATATCGCAAAAAATAAAGCGAATATCTTTTCCTTGATCAAGATTGGAAATAATAGTATTATATATTTCTGCTAGTTGATTTACAGTACTATCACCTGGTTGAAAACCAGATTGAAATTTACATAATAAATTGTGATCTTTCATGTAATTAAACAAATGCTTGAATAAAATTTTCTCCATAATTTTGGATATGATACTTGTAAGCGAAATAGGTCGGTAATTAACTGGATCATGACAACTTCCCTTTCCCTTAAAAATAGGAGTGACATGGGAAAGTTTCCATGCACATGGAACCCTTTTGAGTTTTAGTGAAAAATTGAATAACAAAGTAAGTGGTTTTACAATACCAGATTTAATTTCTTTCAAAATTCTAGGTGAAACACCATCAGGACCAGAAGGTTCATTACAATTTAAGTTTTTTAATTGATCAAGAACTTCTTCTTCTGTAATAATTATTTCCTCCATTTTAAATGGTGGGTCTGGTACATTATTTGGAAGTTCAGGCTCAACATCAATTTTAGAAATATTTGAAAAATGAGAGTTTAAGAGTTCAGCTTTATTTACTGGATGTAAAAATATTTGACCTTCAGATTTCAGAAAAGGTGTAGGTTCACGAGACTTTGATAATTTAGAAATAGATTTTACAATCCTCCACCACTTTCCTGGTGGTATATTTTTGTCAGTAATTTCTTTTGTAAGTTTTTGTTTATATTGCTCTTTTGATTGTCTAACCAAATCAATCACCTCATTACGTAATTCTCTAAATTTTTGCCAATGAATGCAATTATTAGTATTTTTAGCTTTGTAATGAATTCTATTTCTATTTCTTTGTCAAGAATAAATCAATACATGTGCCTGTATCAGTAGTAAAGTTTGTCTTTTCAAAGACAAGATTGTACATATTCAAGCGTTGCAAAATGTTTCTCAAATTGTTACTACCGGTACTTCTACATGGCATATTATTGCTTGATAGCATATCTACATTGAAATCACCAGTCAGAAAAACAGGCAAGTTTTTATCTAAAGCTTTCGACACAGAATCATAAAAATAATCCCATAGTTTCACACGAGAATTTGGGGGTCTGTAAAAAACACCAAGTAAAAAATGACAATGTTGGGTTGAGATTTTCAACCACAATAATTCCAAACCTGGCTTTGCCAATTCAGGTAGTTCTTCATAGTATAAATAATTTTTAACATAAATTATGACACCCCGCCTGCTCGTGTTCTATCTAATCTAATAGGCTTTTGAAAACCAGCTAAGGCTATTGATTCATTAGATATGCTATCATCAAGATGGGATTCAGAAAGAGCAATAATATCATATGTACCTAGTTCACATTCAATCAAATCTACCTTAGGTGGTAAGCTACATACATTATTGTGAACTATTTTAATATTACGTAAATCTGTTGAGCGATGTGGACCTGGGTTCCGCTCAATACCATACCGTACAAGGAGTACTGACAAAAGACGTTCATACACTTAATAGTGATCATTATTTAATCGTATGTGTCAAAAATCAAAAGTATATTTGGTAGTGTCCTCATTTTCAGGAAGTAAACAAATATATAAGCATAAGAACCAACAACTAAAGTACCAAAACACAGGTTGTAATGCACCAAAATTATACAAAATAATATCATTCTTGTCAAATGTAACATATATACAAGTATTAATACACAAGATAAAGAAATATAAAAAAAGGTGTGTTACTGTTGAAGTAAGACACAGCTGTAGGCAATAGTAGTAACTTATAATTATAGCTATATTGCTAGATATGGAAATCAGATAGACCAGTGTGACCTTGTCAATATTTAGTTCGACTATAAATAGAGCCATGTGCTTTTAAACACGTGTTAATGTTTACAAATAAGATATCAACCAGCACATGTTTATTAATTAATCAAATTTTAAATTACGAACTGTTAAGTATCCCCTGATTCTAAGGTTGGTTCATTAGAGGCAGATGATGATTTGACAGATGTTTCCTCTAGGATAGTCGACTGGTACGTTTGTGATGGTATTGGCACTGATGGTGACTCTGATGACTGTTTATTGGTTTTAACCGCTTTTGCATAACTGAATGGTCGTTTGCCTGTTTTGTTATCATCTGGTTTTGAGGGTTTATTGTTGATAGGAAGATGTTGTTGAAATGCAGTCGGAAAATCAGATGGTCTAGTGCATAAAAAAATGCGGTCGTCTGGCATTTTAATAAAAACTTTCCCATCAAAGGTCCAGGTTTCTTTTATGAAGTTGTTATTTTTGAGCCAACGTGCATTATAGGCTAGTTCAGATCGCTTGCGTGTAAGGTCTTCATACATTAGGTAGTTTGTACCAATACTCTTGTTGAATTCGTGCATTGTTTTTTTGCATTTTAAGAGTTTTTGTCTGCTTTTGTACGACACAAACCTAACAATAATTTCTCGAGGCTTTTGCTTACTATCATTAGATCGCGGTGGACCTACTCTGTGTGATCTGTCTATTTCACCAGGTTCTAACTGAGAATTAAGCACATCATTAGAAAATTTAAGAACTTCTTCATCAGTACTTTCGAAATTTTTTTCGGGGATACCTGCTATACGAATTGACTGTCTGCGAGTGTATTGTTCGAGGTCATCGTTTTTCCACTCCAATTCCTCACATTTTGCTTCGGATTTTGTTAGTTTATCACTCATTATTTCTACATTTTTACGTAAAGGAGTTAGGATGTCTGCTATTTGAGCATCAAGGGATGGTAGTAGATGTTCAACGAGCTTTGATTTCAAATGGGGTATGTCACACAATGAGGCAACAAACTTGTCCATGATCTTTTGGTCATTGAGGATGCCTACGAATACATCCAACAGAACTTCAGGGTCATCGTTTTCAATGTCACTACTACCAGTCCGAAATCGTTTTGCGGAATGGTAGCCACCACGGCCCTGAGCCTGATCTTGACCCTGGGAAATTTGAAACCCCCGTTGATAGCTCCCCCTTCCTCTAGTACGTCCCATAGAGAATGTTAGATGTAGATATGATGATCAAAGAATATTTTAACTGTCCAATATTAATTTTAAATTATCGGGATTGTATGATCATATTTTCCAGTGAGAGTCTATTTACAACGATTTCAACAGGATTCAACAGGATTGTCGAGAACAAAGAAATTCTTCCGAAATTTGACCAATTGACCTGTTACTCACTTTTGCGCTGACAAAAATCCAAATTTCAGTTTTCAGCATAATAATTGCATAATTAAATCTCCATTTCAATGAAAAATGTAAGTTTTGAATCACATTTTGTCACATACTATCCCATTTTTCAGCTGGAGAAATTTTAAAGGTCTGCCATTTTGTTCTGATTACAACTCAATTGCACGTATTGTTGATCATCACCATTCCACTATATGTCGTTTTGAGAATAAAAATCAGACAACAACCGATGTTAAAGACCTTCCGTGATCTGCTAGGGAAAATCAAGTATAATAAAGGTACATTGTAGGTCAGACGGAAACCCATTAAAAACAATACAATCCTAAAAAGAGAGTGGTTGCCACACAGGAAACTTTCAACAAGAACTGTTCGAAATCGAGTCATCGCTACTGGTTATCGTGTGATAAGACCATTTCGGGGACCTTTTGCTACGAACAGACATACAGTGGCCCGTATCTAATGTAGTGCAGAGCTAACCAAAGTTGGAAACCGACCGTGCAAGGGCTGCATAGCCAGTCAAGGTCGTTAAACACTTCCATATATATATAAAGTTGGAAATTAGCATCATGGAGGAAGATCCATTGTTCGGTTAATCTTGAAGTTCCTTGTTCCGATTGTAGCCTGGATTTGAACCATATCGAGCATATATGGGACACTATTTTGCGTAAAGTTCGCGAAAGGACACCCCAAGTTCAAACACGTCATGAAATAAACAATGCCCTTCATCAGGAATCGTTGCGGTTACCTCAGCAACAAATTAGTCGACTGGTGGCAGGAATCAGAAGACGTTAAGAGGCGGTTATCCGTTTGAATGGAGGCTGTGAACAAAGTTCTAATTCTTTGGCGTATAACGATCAGCCATGATGTCAACAATCATCTTAAGATTAATTTTGAAATGTCTGACATTGTAAAGTTCGACTACAGTAAAAGTTGTAATACGCATTTTTTGTACAAAAAAAATACTTCATGTTGTTATCAAAATTGTGGTTAGATAAAACATTTTGTTTCATACATTTTTTACTTGCATCAATGCCAATGTTATCATTAACTATGTTTCAATATTATTTTACGAATATTTTATCATCTTCTATCTAAAATAAGAGGCTGATTTTTCAAGGTTTAAAAAATCAAGGTGTTGCAATACTTTTTTCCATGTGTATATGATGTGTATTTGACATTATATAATGTGTATATGACTGACATATGTCTGGTTTTTGACAATACTAGTATGTCAAAATTACAATCATTATATGAAGTGGTACTTTTACCCCTTTATATCCTCTTATAAATGTACGTAATCTTATGTATTCAACCTCACTATTCGAGTAACCTGTTTGTTGTATCCGCAATTGATTCCTTGACCAATATAGTTGAACCCTTGAAAATAACAACTTACCTTAAGAGCAACATTCTTCACTGGCTTGGAAAATGTGTCAATGTTTATGATTATCCCAAGTAGTGCTGACAAGTCACATGATTCATCAAAAGTCGTGTACTTGGCCATAAAGGTTTTTAAGAATAATTTTGAGAATTCTACATGACTGGTCACTTTGTAGTCGTATTTACCAACATCTGTTCGACGAACTCGTGCACGTGGTATCAAATGGTTGTTATTGATTGCTTCATAGTTCAAATTTTGTCCTGCATTTGGATATTGTTTAAGTTGGTCAGGATATATCTGTGTTTGAATTCCATGCGTTTTTTGTATCATACTGTACAAGTTGCGTGTAACTGGTTCTGCAAATTTTCGCAGTGTTGGAGATAAAACAGACTGAATGCATATACCAATAATCAGCCATCTTTTCTCATTGTCTTCAATATCAGCATTAATGATTACTAAAAATAAATGCAATGATGAACATAAACTATTACCTTACTTCCTATACATTTCTATGAATATAATTGGTTTAAAGAAGAGACCGTCTATATTCCATATAAGGTTAGTAGGCGTTGCTTTTTTCAATAAACGGTAAGTAGTGGTGTATCGTCTCTTTATAAAAACATCACGCTGCTGTGGAAAATTGTTAAAGGTTTCAAAAAACGAAGAAATTGATGATGACAGATCGAAAAAAAAATATATATTCATAAACTGATACCTTGTTCCCACGTACATTTAATTCGAATTGAATTCAAATCGAATGCGAATCGAGTTCGGTAATCGCGTATTACACAATTCTCTAGTTTAATTCGAATCGATAGATTCATAGACTAATTCATTATCACAAAATTTTGAATAATAAAACTCCAGAGTATTTAAGAGACTTATTGCCTGATTCAGTAGGAAGTAGGCATGATCATAATACAAGACAAAGAAATAATATTACCCAAGTCAACACACGGACCCGTTTATATTCTGAATATTTCATCCCTGCAACAACAAAACTATGGAACACTCTTAACTTAAACATAAGAAAATGTGAATCTCTATCATTATTCAAAAAACAAATTAGTACCCAAAATAGTAAGGTCCCAACGTATTATTATATAGGACATCGTTTTGGTCAAATTCTTCATGCTCGCTTAAGAATGGATTCAAGTTCTTTGAATTCTCACCTTTTCGTTCGTAATTTAGTAGACTCTCCAAATTGTCGTTGTGGTGATGTAGAAACAAATACTCACTTTCTGTTATCTTGTCCTATATACATTAATTTAAGACATGAACTATTAGATTCTATTTCAGTTCTTCCTGTCCAAGTAAACACAAAAACTTTGCTTTTTGGATCAACGGTACTCTCAGATGAGCAAAATAGTATTTTATTCAGTTTGGTGCAAAAATATATTATTAAAAGTAAACGTTTTAACCCTTGATGTTAATGCCTCATCGCTCAATAGGTACCCAAGCATTTCACACTGTATAAATTACAATTATTCACGTTTATTTATTATTATTTTTATTTTATTTTTCTCATGAAATTTTTTTTTCTTCCTTTTTCACCTTTTTCATATTCATATATTTATTACAGAGCATGCCAGTATTTATATTTATGTATTGTTCAATAAGTGTATTATGTCTGTAAAGGGAGACAGATTTGTAAAAGCAAATTGCTTGTTTCTGAATCCCTAATATTATTTCATTGTATAATATGTTTAATGTTGATTTATCTGAATAAATATTGTTTAAACTAATTCGAATCGAATTCGAATTTGCTAATTCGCATTATCCAATTCGCATAAGAAATGTGTTCTCGGTAAAACGAATCAGTTAATTCGAATTAAACGGTTGTATGGACACTTTCTTAAATGTATTTCGAATTAAATTATAATTTATCAAAGAAAGGGAAGCAGGTACTGCTCTGCATGTTCCCGCTGTTGCGTGTATTCTGATATAAGATAAGTTTTTAAGTTTTAAAAAGATACGTTTTAAGGCACAGTTTAAAAAAAAAATGATCAAGCCTGGTCAAATCAGAACTTAAAAATTGGTATTTGCTTTTCCGCTAGTACAACATCAGGTATATATTCAAACATCATATTCAATATGCATGTAAGTGTAACCTACCAATTCAGAAAAAGATGTGATCTGAAAATTCAAAGGTAGCTGTCAAAAAATAATGTCTATACTTTAACAACTTGCAAAGAAATCCCTTAGCCTTCACTTTGTTACCAAAAAAATGTGTTAGAGATTAATAGATTTATTAAAAAAATATAATATTTTAGGGAAACACTATTCATCAAATGTGTATTTAGTAAGAAAATTATGATTTACACGCACCTTTCTTAATTTTATAACAATTACAGAATTTGGCGCGCTTTGTTTATTTTAAAGGAGCCAGAACAATGACGTTACGTCACAGTACATTTTACAGCATCAGAGAAAACAAACAATGGCACAAAAGTGGCCCCTTGCCCTTAGCACTGTACCACGAAAAAAATGGCCAAGAAGTGGCCCATGGCACAGAGATAGTTAACGGATTTAGGACAGTGATGCAACGCGCATTGCAATTTTTATTAGTATTTACGTTAGGACGTAAAACGTTTCAAATGCAATTTAAACTAAATCGAATAGTGTGAACGTAGCATGACATCGAACTCGGACTTCTTTTAACCTCCTATGTGCCATAGGGCCGATTTGGCCGATCTTGTTATGCTCCCTTTGAGTGCCAAAGATCGGCCCAGCCCAAGTTTTGAATTTGGTTTAACGTCACAAAGTATGTGACGTCACAACCAAACCTACGGCAAGCGACGCTGTCAAAAATGGCCGCACCGGGAAATCAGCCAATTTGGCTCCGTGTGTTTCCACCAGAGGCAGAGCAGGACACGCCATTTCACGTAGCTGCATCTGGACCAATCAGGATGCCAGCTAGAGATTCACCTCCTATTCTCTACTTTTATCTACTCTTTTCTCTGGAATTGATAAAAGAATTTGTGAAGCAAACAAACAGGTACAAATTTCGAAAGATTTTATTCAGAGATTTTTTTTCTTATTACTCAGTTTTCAGCGATTTCTAGTTTCGGAACCAACGGAAATGTTTTTTGCAGGAAAGACGATCGATTATTTTTAATTATTTAAAGCAAAAAAAAACAACAAAAAAAACACACAAAAGGACGAGTCAATGAGTCAATGAAAACAAAAGTTTTTCATGGGAAAAACGAGTAATAATATTCCAATAAATTGAATTAAATATGTTTTGGATGGGTTTTCACTTAGATGACAATTAACATAGAATAATTTTTGTCAGCTAAAATTATTCTTTTATTAAAGATTCTTTCCGACGGACATAAAAATTGGCAAACGGGAAAGACGGCTTACATTAGGATTATTTCCTCCGGGCATACATGTAAGTTAGGTTTATAAGCGTGTTTTTTTTCTCATTCTTTTTTAAATTTAATTGAACATAAACTCTCAATTACAATCATTATAATGATCCTATATGTCGTATTAGGTCACTAGCATACTATATATGCGTCGTTCGTCGTCGTCTGTTAATTTTTACAAATATGTTTCCTCTGAAACTACAGGGCTATATATGACCATCTTTGGCTACAATAATCGTTGTGTTATCTTGTTTCAAATGTCCCCCGCTTGTTAACCAATATTGCCGACTTGGCTAAAAATAGAACTTAGGAGTGAAATGCAAGTTTCGCCTTTTATTTTGAAACAACTATAAATAGAGAAAATCTGACAGTGGAAAAAATGTTAAACATGTTGAGCTCTACCTATTGTTTATTTGCGTCAAAACTGTCACACAACTTCCGACAGTAGCTGTTGCCCTTAAATAAGAACTTCACCATTTTTTTTCATTTTTTTGTCTATCATCTCGAAAACTTTCATACATACATGTAGACGGAAACTATAAATAGCAATAAATGATCTACAAATAAGTCAACAAGACAAAAATCGCCAGACGACTCCTGATTAGAGCTATTGTTCTTGTTGACGAATTTTGCCATATTTTATTTTGGCGTTATTGCTCACATCTCAAAACTATAATAAACGCAAAATTATCTTGAAAACAGATAATATATTAGTTACAAACTTTTTAAAGCACAGCTGATCAGCAAGACAAGATCTACAAATAAGTCATGATGTTTAAAATCTTAAGTTAACTCTTTATTGGAGTTGTTGCCATTAAAGAATCATTTTTAACATTTTTGTTTGCATTTTTAGCCTATTTTCTTGAAAAAGATTAAACATGGATGAAAACTTTATAAAAGAATAATTATCAATGGGAAGATCTACAAATAAATCAACATCACGGCAATTGACAGTTAAATCTCAATAGAGTTATATAAATATCAAATAATGATGTAGCCATTATTCAGAGTGCAGGTGAGCGACACGATCTCTTTATAGCTGTTCTTTTTCAAATAGAACATTGATATGTTTCACACATATGAGTTGAGTTCAGTTTTTTTTTTCTTATACCTACATGTACATCTAGTATGCAGAAAATTAACGTTCACTCAATGTACTCGGTACCTACTAATTCCTAAGATTACCGACAGCCGGACAGGCTTTAGCTTATCACCAAAGTGACTATTACAAGTATAAGTGTGCCAGTTTCGAAGTACATGTAGATAAATGAATGAACATATTAATAATCTGAACATTTATAGATATAGGAATTTGTGGTATGATTGCTAATGAGACAATTCTCTATCCAAGTCACAATTTAAAAAATCAAACCATTGTAGGTCTAGGTACGGCGTTCAACACGGAGCTTTGGCTCACACCGAACAGCAATCAGCTGGTCTGACTGTTTCATGTATTTTAAAAACAATAATGGACATTGCAAAACTTATTTTTAAAATGCAATTTGAGACATGAGCAATATTTTATTAGTCGTTTGATGACTGTTAACATTGTTAAGTGAATTCACATCTTATTTTGAGGAATGGGAAAGGTTTTTTTCTTCATATTCATGTTTTGTTATTATTCAAGATGATAGATTTGTAGTTCCTTGGATCTGTAGTTTTTCATGACAATGATTTCATATAATATTGGTTTCTATTCTAAACTATGCTAACAAAAAAATATATATATAATTAGTTTTTTTTCGGCTAGTATGGTCTTTATTATAAATATTTCATTATATATTTCTAAATTAACTTAACCTACCTGATGCATTTTGGCCAGATGTGTATATTTCCAATATCTCTGTTTTTAACTCCTCTTCTATGCCCCCACCAGATAAAAACCATGTGTTACTCGCCATTCTCTATTTATCTAAGAACAGCCTTGCTCTGAAATCAATAAAATTATTTTTACATTTTCGTGTTTTCTCTGCCATACGGCCTATAATTCCAGTTGGAAAGCAAGTCTTTGGAAACGTTCGTTGTCGTCAAGCTCTATCAGCAACAATAGCAGGGTTAACTTATTAGGTGGCGCTACAGTCCGTGACGTCAAAGAGTCCGCCAAATCAATCAGTTAAAAAATATTTACGTTTAAAGAATCATTTAAACTTTTCATGCTTTTATTATAATTGAGTTTTAAAATTTTTAGGTTTTGCGACCAATATAGTTTCAATACGACACACAAACATTGTCAAAGATAGCTTGTATTTGCTATTTCTTTATCCTGTCCGTTTTAAAATTTATCGTCAAAAATATCGAATTTTAATAACTTGACATTTGCGTATCCAAATACGGAAAACAATTTCTAATACATAAACCTTACTATTTGTGTTGTAATTAGTAGCCTCCATAGATTTGATTTTAAAAGATAAAAGGGTGAAAAATAATTCCTTTTTTTGTGTATTCATTCTGAATTTATTTACCATAAAATATTGCAAACAGGGAGGTGAACATGTCACATGTCCCCAAAATTTCGATAAAATCAGAATTTCAATGCCTTTGAGTGATACCTTTTTAGAAACTGTTGACATACATCTTCAAATAAAAAACGGGTGTCTTTCGGCTCATTTTTTCGTAAAATCTAATCACAAAGTTTGCGCGTGCAATAAGAAGTTGCAAAAAAACATTACAATACTTGCCGGACCAATGTGTGGTATGGACAGGCAAATACGGACTGACATACAGAAAACAACCTATATTACATACATTGCATAATATTGATGTTCATATAAACCCAATACGAAGGCTATTTTGATACTCAGCTATCCAAAAATGAATTTTATTGCATGTACTAGCTCTCATATTTGAAAAATCCACAGGGGCCTTAATGCGAAACTACACACCTAACTGTGGAGTGCTACCTAAATAAAACCGCGTAACCTATTTCGGAGAAGGCATGAAAAGCTACATGATCGGCCCCCGATTTGTTTTTATGAAATTTATGTTTTTTAATCTGCCATAAATATCGAACTAACATAAACACCCTTTGAGTCCGAATAATTCAAATTTTTAACAATAAAAAAGACACGTTTTTTTTTTTCTTTGCCTAGTAACGCAAAAACAACAAAATGGTCGTTACTTAACTGTAATATCGACGAAAGAATTAAATAGGAGCGGACGCTCTCTCCAAGAAAATATTTTAAGATATTGTCAAAAATGTAATGTTGTGCCGTATTGCAAAGGGACATTTTGGGGCGAGCGTCCGCTCATATTAAAACATTCAAACTGAGCTAAACCTTCAAGAAAATGATCTGATATTGTGCCAAGTCAAGAGCATGTTTTTCAGTGGTTGTCGTTTGTTGCTGTACAAAATGTATATCATTTTTCTTTATCGTTCATTATTTTTTTCATAAATCAGGTCGTTAGTTTCTTTATTTTTTTTAATGTTTTACATTTGTCATTTCTGTGCCTTTCATAGCTGCCTATGAGGTACTTGGTTTCATCTATTTGACATGCAGCCCAGAATGCAGTCATCATGGACCAACCCATAGTAGAAGAACTACATATACAGCCAGAGAATCAACCACCTCCACCAGCACCTGTTTAGAACCAACCACCAACACCTCCACCTGTTGAGAATCAGCCACAAGTTTTACAGAACCAACCACCTTTGGTTCCAGTGCAACCACCACCAGTTCAGGCTGCAGCTACAGGGCAGGGTAACAATAGACCCGCGCCCCTAGGTTTTACTAATTCTAAATAATGGTAAACTTAAAACATTATAATGGCGACACTGATGCGGTTCAATGGTGGGCAAGTTTTCTTGCCTTCATTACCCTTCAGAGAATGGCAGAATGGGAGGCAATTCTTGTCCTACCCTTTTATTTGTGTGGCATTGCCGAACAATGGTTTGAAATGATCGACACCAATACAAAAAATTCTTTGGCAAACATAAAACTATCATTTCTTAACCGCTTTAAACGACACAAGCAAGAATACATTGGTCTTACTTATCTTAGACAACAAGAAAACGAACCTGTCGATCAGTATCTACATCGAGCCTTGAACTTTAATAAAACAAACAGTGTGTCAGAACAATTTTTAGTAAAACTTGCGTACAGAGGTTTAAAACCTCAGATTCAACAAATAGTTGTACCACAAAATCCGGTGTCAATGTCTGACTTACTCAGCAAGTCAATAACAGCCGAAATTACCGTTAATATGGTACAACCTCAACAATCGAGTATTGAAAATTCTATTCTTAAAGCTGTTTCATCTATTGAAGACAAAATAATGGACAAAATTTCTCAAAGATTAGACTCTATAGCAGCGATTAGTTCAAATTCCAACAAACAACAGTCTGATTATGTGCCTTATAATCCAAGAAATAATCATGCTAATAGTTATCAAAATTCACAATCTTTTCAGTTGCCTACTTACAATGACCACCAGCCAATGATGCCAGTTCAAAGACAAAGACCAGTAACGAGTAACGGTCCACATGGATCCTGTATTGGCTGTGGTAAGTCATGTAAATCAAGGTCAATCTGCCCCGCTTACAAAAGTCATGTCATAAGTGTGGCAAGCAAGGTCATTTCAGCTATGTTTGTTTAAGTATTAAGGGAAATCAAAATGTGTCACAAGGAAATAGGGCATAGGGATTCGAGCCTTCCTTTAGGCAGCAGTCTAGGGGTAGGCACAAGGATGATACAAATCAATTTCATGTAAATGACAAAATTAGTACAAACAATCAGGTTTGCACAATTATTTCTTTGGACTCAAACAAATGCACAACTTACGTTACCATAGGTACAACCAGAACCAAAGCTTTGATAGATACAGGTGCAAATATTTCTGTCACAACTAAAGGTACACAAATTTCCCAAAGGTCAGTCACGAAAGCTTTGTGACAAAGCTACTGGTCCATCGAATAGAAGAAATTGGCCCAAATTACACATATGGTATCAGGAAAATCTCAGACCACAAAAAGCAAGCTTCATTAGTCAATGCTACCAATCTGCAACCATATATACGACCTGATCCTACTCGGCAGAGACTCTCTCAAGAAGCTCAAAATATTCCCCCAGATCCAGACTCAGACTCTGACTCAGACCCAGAAGTTGACCAAGATGATGAAGCAACCTCGAATGTAGATGTTGAAGTAACTCAACAACCCACCCAAACCACTCAGCAAACTCCAGACCCTGCTACAAGGTACCAAATTCAAAAAGTTTTACGAGGTCGACGAAAACATGGACGCAGAGAGATGTATATTAAATGGCTTGATGGTTCATGCATTTGGGAACCTTATACATGCTTCGACCAAGAGATGTCAGATTTCATTAATAGTAGATGGACAAAACGAGGAAAACGCAGGAAATCCTACGTTAATTGATACTGGTTTACTTGTTTTCTACCTAGTTGTTCTTTTATTTTCAATCTGATTTTATTTCTCATTCTGGTTAGGTCTCAAGTCATTGTTTTTCTACATTTCATGCAAAGAAGTCTCTACTTGAATTTAGTATTCAAATGTGACCACGACCATACCAGGACCAAGAAAATACAAGTGAAGAAAGATGCATCAGTATCACTACCTTGTTCATAGAAGATACCTCAGTATCACCACCTTGTTCATAGAAGATACCTCAGTATCACCCCCTTGTTCATAGAAGATAACTCAGTTTCACCACCTTGTTCATAGAAGATACCTCAGTATCATCCCCTTGTTCATAGAAGATACCTCAGTATCACCCCTTTGTTCATAGAAGATACCTCAGTATCGCCCCCTTGTTCATAGAAGATAACTCAGTATCACCCGCTTGTTCATAGAAGATAACTCAGTTTCACCACCTTGTTCATAGAAGATACCTCAGTATCATCCCCTTGTTCATGACATAGAAGATACCTCAGTATCACCCCTTGTTCATAGAAGATACCTCAGTATCACCCCCTTGTTCATAGAAGATACCTCAGTATCATCCCCTTGTTCATAGAAGATAACTCAGTTTCACCACCTTGTTCATAGAAGATACCTCAGTATCACCCCCTTGTTCATAGAAGATAACTCAGTTTCACCACCTTGTTCATAGAAGATAACTCAGTATCATCCCTTGTTCATAGAAGATACCTCAGTATCATCCCCTTGTTCATAGAAGATACCTCAGTATCACCCCAGACCCTGCTACAAGGTACCAAATTCAAAAAGTTTTACGAGGTCGACGAAAACATGGACGCAGAGAGATGTATATTAAATGGCTTGATGGTTCATGCATTTGGGAACCTTATACATGCTTCGACCAAGAGATGTCAGATTTCATTAATAGTAGATGGACAAAACGAGGAAAACGCAGGAAATCCTACGTTAATTGATACTGGTTTACTTGTTTTCTACTAGTTGTTCTTTTATTTTCAATCTGATTTTATTTCTCATTCTGGTTAGGTCTCAAGTCATTGTTTTTCTACATTTCATGCAAAGAAGTCTCTACTTGAATTTAGTATTCAAATGTGACCACGACCATACCAGGACCAAGAAAATACAAGTGAAGAAAGATGCATCAGTATCACTACCTTGTTCATAGAAGATACCTCAGTATCACCACCTTGTTCATAGAAGATACCTCAGTATCACCCCCTTGTTCATAGAAGATAACTCAGTTTCACCACCTTGTTCATAGAAGATACCTCAGTATCATCCCCTTGTTCATAGAAGATACCTCAGTATCACCCCTTTGTTCATAGAAGATACCTCAGTATCGCCCCCTTGTTCATAGAAGATAACTCAGTATCACCCGCTTGTTCATAGAAGATAACTCAGTTTCACCACCTTGTTCATAGAAGATATCTCAGTATCATCCCCTTGTTCATGACATAGAAGATACCTCAGTATCACCCCCTTGTTCATAGAAGATACCTCAGTATCACCCCCTTGTTCATAGAAGATACCTCAGTATCATCCCCTTGTTCATAGAAGATAACTCAGTTTCACCACCTTGTTCATAGAAGATACCTCAGTATCACCCCCTTGTTCATAGAAGATAACTCAGTTTCACCACCTTGTTCATAGAAGATAACTCAGTATCATCCCCTTGTTCATAGAAGATACCTCAGTATCATCCCCTTGTTCATAGAAGATACCTCAGTATCACCCCAGACCCTGCTACAAGGTACCAAATTCAAAAAGTTTTACGAGGTCGACGAAAACATGGACGCAGAGAGATGTATATTAAATGGCTTGATGGTTCATGCATTTGGGAACCTTATACATGCTTCGACCAAGAGATGTCAGATTTCATTAATAGTAGATGGACAAAACGAGGAAAACGCAGGAAATCCTACTTTAATTGATACTGGTTTACTTGTTTTCTACCTAGTTGTTCTTTTGTTTTCAATCTGATTTTATTTCTCATTCTGGTTAGGTTTCAAGTCATTGTTTTTCTACATTTCATGCAAAGAAGTCTCTACTTGAATTTAGTATTCAAATGTGACCACGACCATACCAGGACCAAGAAAATACAAGTGAAGAAAGATGCATCAGTATCACTACCTTGTTCATAGAAGATACCTCAGTATCACCCCCTTGTTCATAGAAGATACCTCAGTATCGCCCCCTTGTTCATAGAAGATAACTCAGTATCACCACCTTGTTCATAGAAGATACCTCAGTATCACCCCCTTGTTCATAGAAGATAACTCAGTTTCACCACCTTGTTCATAGAAGATACCTCAGTATCATCCCCTTGTTCATAGAAGATACCTCAGTATCACCCCCTTGTTCATAGAAGATACCTCAGTATCGCCCCCTTGTTCATAGAAGATAACTCAGTATCACCCCCTTGTTCATAGAAGATAACTCAGATTCATCCCCTTGTTCATAGAAGATACCTCAGTATCATCCCCTTGTTCATGACATAGAGATACCTAAGTATCACCCCCTTGTTCATAGAAGATACCTCAGTATCACCCCCTTGTTCATAGAAGATACCTCAGTATCATCCCCTTGTTCATAGAAGATAACTCAGTTTCACCACCTTGTTCATAGAAGATACCTCAGTATTACCCCCTTGTTCATAGAAGATAACTCAGTTTCACCACCTTGTTCATAGAAGATAACTCAGTATCACCCCCTTGTTCATAGAAGATACCTCAGTATCATCCCCTTGTTCATAGAAGATACCTCAGTATCACCCCCTTGTTCATAGAAGATACCTCAGTATCACCCCCTTGTTCATAGAAGATAACTCAGTATCGCCCCCTTGTTCATAGAAGATAGCTTAGTATCAACCCCTTGTTCATAGAAGATAACTCAGTTTCACCACCTTGTTCATAGAATATAACTCAGTTTCACCACCTTGTTCATAGAAGATAACTCAGTATCACCACCTTGTTCATAGAAGATACCTCAGTATCACCTCCTTGTTCATAGAAGATAACTCAGTTTCACCACCTTGTTCATAGAAGATACCTCAGTATCACCCCCTTGTTCATAGAAGATACCTCAGTATCACCCCTTGTTCATAGAAGATAACTCAGTATCACCCCCTTGTTCATAGAAGATACCTCAGTATCACCCCCTTGTTCATATCATTTGATATCGTTGTAGGCCACTCTTTGACTATTTAGAACAGTCTCCTTCTCACCTATATAGTCCTTTTAAGTATGTTTTCTGTTGGTGCCACAACCTCAACTCCCCAAGACGTTATCCAAAGACTCAACTATGGAGTAGTGTTTCGCCCAGGTTCAAAGATGTACCTAGCCACGAAAGCATGGCTACACACATTCCAAATAGATATATACCAAGAGCCAGAGAAATTCACATTTCTAAATTGCCAATTTGTTCATACAAGAACCACTCCAGTATATGTTCATCAATGAACAGTATGAGACATTATATACAGCATTTACATGAATCCATGGATCATGACTTGAAAGAAGCAATACACGCAATTAGGATATTAGTTCCTTAGACTTAATTATTTGAGTCAAATAGAAATGGTCGTGCCATTCTCCCTTTTATTGGCTCAATGGCCAAAGGTTTATTTGAATTGGCAACAATGAGTGATGTTCAGTTGTTGGCCAATCACATAAATGCTTTAAATGCAAAATCAAGAAGTATCACTCAAGCTCTCCAGCAACATAGTGATCACCTTTCATCTTTTGTGAAAGTGATCGATAAAAGAACATCCAATTTAATGTAGGGTATTAAAGACAATTCATTAGAAATTCAGACAATTGCCCATTCATTTCAACTAGCAATAGTTTCGTCGGAACAATCCATGGTGAATATTTCACGGATTCTAATCACCCTAACTAACAATTTTAATGTCTTGAAATCTAACTTACTTCAGTTACAGAATGCTTTTTAATCCTTGGTAGAAGGTCGAATTTCACCTTTTCTCATTCCAAAGCATGATTTTTCTCGCACGCTTCACCAAATTCAGAGCACATTAACAAGAAGTATCCTGGTTTCTATTTAACACATTCTCATCCTTCATACTATTACATTACATCTAACTTTATATTTACCCGTAATTTCTCATCTCTTTTCTTCACGGTGCAATTTCCAGTATCCTCGCATGCACAACCTCTTCAACTCTATAAAATCATATCTTTACCTGTACCAACGCCTACTAATAAGACTACTAAGCATGCTACTAAATTGCTAGATTTACCACAATACCTTGCACTAACCTATCAGCATGATTATTACCTTCCCTTATCAACTGATGACCTAACTAATTGTGTGCATGGACCTATTGCGTTCTGTACTTTTAATAAGGCACTCATTCCTATAACTGTTCCTGATTATTCCCTTGCATTGTTCCAAAATAATGTCAAACAGGTATCAAGACTTTGCAATTTTAGGTTTCTAGAAAATCACCTTTCTCATGATATTATTGAGTTAACACCAACTTCGGTGATTGAATACGACAGAGAAGAATTGGACTTAGTTTGTCCTCAAAGCCAAAGAAAGATACCTGGGTACACATTCTATGTTATCAACATACCCTGCAAATGTTCATTGTCAACTAAGAAACTATATTTTTATCCTAGATTAGTTGATTGTTATGAGTCAAGTTCAAATTTTTCTATTTCTCATCCATTTAATTTAGCCCTTGTACAGGAATTTTTCGATGAAAAGCGATTTACCTGACTTTTAGCAGATGCCCTCTTTACGACGATCTGTACAATTAGCAATCCCAGATTTTTCTTTTTATAACCATAGTATGTCAAAGATTTTAGCAGCAGACACAAAGACCCATTTAATTTTAAAGAAAATAGCTGTTGCTGCTAAAAAGGATAAAATGATTTTTAAAACTTTAACTGAACCCCTGTTGTCTGGAGATATAAGACTGCAGTCTTCTTGGCTGGATACAAATACTATTGTGAGTTTTTGTTCACTTGGCATTGCTATTCTTTCACTTTTCGCTTTCGCATTTTTATTTTGTAAAACAGGAAAGATAGCAATGACCATGACAATTATGCAACAAATGACGCACACCAAGTCTCAGAGTGTACCTTCTTTTATTTATGTTAAACCCACTCAGCTTCCAGAAATGAAGCAAGATGATATTAGGGATAGAGTTAAGTCATTTTTCTCATCAGAATTTTCATGGGTACACGCTTCTGTTATTTTGAGTATTTTAGTTTTAATCTTTTTGTTATTTGTAATATGTTATTTGTACAAATCAAAGCACAATCGGTGTACCTCATTAGTCTTGGAAGTAACCTGTGGCGGCGAATGTGTTGTCATCCCAATATTAGATTTATCCTTGTGTCCATCTTACTACGGATTTTCAAGACCATCGGTCTTATATTTGACTGTTGCCTCATTCCCCTCATGTAAAATGTTCGCAGTGTGGTCATCATTTGAAGTTACAAACAAACTTACTCAAAATTTTGTCAAAATTCCGACCACACTTACCCTATGTTTTCACCAATCTAATAGAATTAAGAGAGTTGTTCTCCTCTTATATTTAATGCGTTTCCCTCAGTTTTAGTTTGTTATCCCGATTTTGTTTTTTGTCCATGGATTTATGAGTTTGAACAGCGGTATACTACTGTTGCCTTTATTTGACACAGCCATTTAATGCCTATATTTATGTGACACATCAAGGTTTCGCTACTATGTTGAGTCAGCCAGTAAATGTTTCTAAGCAAACAGTTCAAGCATTAGCAGCAGATTCAGATTCACTATATCCTAGTCTTTTAGCATGAATTTTCAATTCATTTCCTAAGTTAGTGAACAGCTAATTTTCAAAAAGGTTTATTATTGTACCTTGTTACAATTCAATGATTCTTAATGTATATATATGTGTAAATATGACCCTTGATTTTTGATTATTAGACATGACTTTATCTAAAACCGCCCTTTTATGGCAGATATTATGAACTTGATTAGCATGACTTGCATTCAAATTTTGTTTAATATATTACTGGTTTTATATATTTTTTGTTTTATATATATGTATATAGAACTAGTGGCATCATTGGCAACAGCAACCTGAAAAGTAGGCACCATTGACAAAAACCGTTGGGAATAAAAAGCATTATTCTTGGATACATATCAATTTACTTGGACACTCCGTATCAAACGTTGGATTGGACCTTTTCAAACTACACATGGACACTCCGTATCAACCGTTGGATTGGTCCTATTCAAACTACACATGGACACTCCGTATCAACCGTTGGATCGAACATATTCTCGAACTACACACGAACATAGGATTGAATTCATATCGTAACCAAACCATACCGTTGGACATCCCAAAATTAACCATGAACATGATGACCGTTAACCCTCGTTCAAGCAGATGTGTGTTTCTCAAATGAACAATCAAAGACTTTATTTTTTTCTATTGATGACATTTAATAAAAAAAAAAGTTTAATTACATAACACATGTAACATTTTGAAGCTTTGGGGTCCAAAGCAGTTGGGCCAGGGGGAAGTTGTCACAGTGTAATTTTGCTTAAACATTCTTATTTGAATTTTTATTAAGAAAAGCCTTATTTTAATATTTGATTTTTTATATTGCAATAATTTTACATTTAATGAAAAACATTTTGAAGTTTTGTTAAAAAAGGACACTTTATTTATTCTTTGTTATATATAGAATTCTTAACTTTATCTATTCTATGTCTCATTTAGAAATTCTTAAGGACATAAGAAACAGGTGTTCAATTAAGAATTAACTTTTCTCTTTGTCAAATTTAAGTGACACATTTTATTATATAAGATCCTCTTACACTCGTTTGTTTAAAAAGATGTAAATTCTTTATTAATCAGAATGTCTACATTAGTTTCAATTAAGCTCTTACGTAACGCTTCTCCGAGCGATATAGGGGATAATCCTAACGCGTGGTAACTTTAATTGTTGTGTTACCATGGATTAATAAGTAGAAACGAATTCTGATTGGTTGAACCTGCATAATTATCCAAATCTGTGAATTGTCTTTATTGACTGGAAGGCGTCACTTTCCAAATTGAACGCAGTGAATAAAGACTATTTCTCAGAAATCAGATTTGACTATTTTCAGGCCTGTCAGAAGACTCTTGTCAACAAGATAATTTTATCTTGTCACAGCAGCTGAAAATCAAACAGGCATAATCACCCTGCATCTGCCTGTCACACTTGCTTCAAAAAGCTCTACCACAAATCAAGAACAAACACACACAAAAACATTTCCTGGTTTAAAGTTTGTTTTTTGTATTTCAGTTTAGTTAACTTAAACTGATAAAATTCGAAAATATCCTGAATATAAAGAGCATAGTCAATTAAATCATAAAAACATTACCATGTATGCATACTAAGCTTTGTTGTTATTAAAGATGGATACAAATTTTTATTCATTTAACTTTTATAAAAACTTAAAACTTGAGATCAACCAAGGTTTTTCGTAATGTTCTTGTTTTTAAATGTTATTCTATGTTTTGTATACATATGGTATACTTATATTTATCTCTCGATCATTTTTTCTGTTTTTTCGTCATAAAAAGTAAAATAACAAAAGTACCGCACTTCAAGGAAACTTTAACACGGTTAGACCCTTATCAAATGACAGACCGAAAATTTCGAACAGATGTAACAAATGGAAAACACCTGTCATATTCCTGACTTGGTATAGTCATTTCCCTATGTAGAAATGGTCGAAAAAAAAACCTGGTTTTATGTCCCACTTTTATGACTGTGACATTAAATGCCATTTATTGATAACAACAACATGAACATTGTGTGAGCAAAATAAATATAACAGGTAAAAGAGGCATGTGGGTTTGAATAACCCTTTTGTTTCTTCCAACTCTTTATTACTGTGTTTATTACATTTCTACAAATGTATTACATTTATACGTTTGTTATGCCACATACCCCCTACATAATATATTAGATTTCCCCGTGCCTGTCTACTATTCCCGGCTATCAGCACGTTGGGGGTAGTGATTGGTCACAAAAATTACACACAAAAAAATGATGACTACTGCTCAAAAAGCAACTGAAGCCCCAACCGCAATGCTTCATTATTGTGGTTTCCGTGTTTATATAAATAAGTTGTACTGTGTGATGTGTTTTCAGATTATTCACTTAAAAGCTTCCCGTTAGTTCTATAGTTTGAGCGGGCGGTTGTATCATTAGCGAGCAGTAGCTCACAGAATCACTTGTTGACAAATATATTCTAACCTATACACATATATATCATGTGATCTCAATTTTTAATTCATATATTAATTATGTTTTATGTGTCTTTATAATACTGTGTTTTTCAGAAAGTTTGTCAGTAAAGAGGATGTATACCATTGCAGTACTGTAATGTAATAAAAATCATTAAAGTGGATTTTTCTTTTCTTTGAAAAGCCAAAAAGAAATGGTATATCAATGGTGAACCAAGCGTTGCATCAAACAAATATCCTATTCCCCTATTTCGTTAAATTCAGCTAGATAACAAATTATTCTAAAACCAGTTGTTGGCATAACATGGGTTATGTTCTTCTCATATATTTCATGATGGTGTAATACTAAACCCCATAACAGGAGAGATTGTGCCTGATATTCATATGATGAATACAAAATCTTTCAATCAGTTTAGTTGAGGTCTGGAGCTGGCATGTTAGTAAATGCTAGTAGTCTGTTGTTATTTATGTATTATTGTCATTTTGTTTATTTTCTTTTGTGACCTCTTCTGACATCGGACTCGGACATCTCTTGAACTGAATTTTACTGTACGTATTGTTATGCGTTTACATTTCTACGTTGGCTAGAGGTATAGGGGGAGGGTTGCGATCTCAAAAAACATGTTTAACCCCGCCGCATTTTTGTGCCTGTCCTAAGTCAGGAGCATCTGGCCTTTGTTAGCTTGTAGGATTATTAATTTTAGTTTCTTGTGTATAATTCGGAGTTTGGTATGACGTCCATTATCATTGAACTAGTATAAATATTTGTTTAGTGGCCAGCTGAAGGACGCATCCGGTTGCCGGAGTTTCTCGCTGCATTAAAGACCTATTGGTGATCTTCAGCTGTGGTCTGTTCTATGGTCGGGTTGTTGTCTCTTTGACACATTCCCTATGCCTATTCAATTCTCTATTTTACATCATTCCTTGTCTGGCATTTAACATCGCAGTGTTTCCGTACCAGTGAAGTGACCGGTAAACACTTCAGTAATTGCTTGCAAGACAGAAATCGTTTGTTTTTGCATCCCTTGCAATAGCCAGCAGACAACGAGGCGGGAAATCAAGTAAATGTAGACAGGTACAGATTTTGGATAGTTTTGAAAGTTGCTTTCAATTTTCGAGGAAAAGGTGTGATAAGTCAGCACCATCGGGACTCTTTTGTTGACCTTCTTGTCTTTCCAGTGTACACGTTCATCTCGGCTGATGTTGTCTGCACGAGAGAAACCATTATCAATAACATTGAGAACGGAAATAGGGAATGTTAAAAGAGACAACAACCCGACCAAAGAAAAAACCCAAGCCGATGGCCATCAATGTGTCTTCCAAGCAGCGAGAAAATCCAACATCCGGACTGAAGGCTAACAAAGGATAGAGACTCTGGCATGTCTTTTTTTTTTTATCTAATTTCTTGTAGGCGCCTTTTTGTAGTACCATTGGTGGTGCAAATCCGTTTTATTTATTATATTCATTTTCCGACAGTAGTCCGACAGATACATGTAAAATTCCTCTGACGATATAATTATAAATATATTGATACGAAGTAAGAAAGATGTTACACGTAAAACATCAAGAAATACATAACATGTAGAATAAATTATATTAACAAAGAAAATTTTGCATAATTAGCTTTTATATTTGAATCTATCAAAGTAATATATAAATATCGTACTAAAATATTATACTAATAAAGAAATGTAATGCCACCGTCTTTGTCAACCATACTCTTCATATACCTCGAACGAAACATATGTATATTTATGACAAGATATCATATTTAAATTATGTGAAAAAAAATGTCCATTCAATGCCAGAACAAGTTATTGTATTAAACCATCAAGGAAGGAACAAAGCATGTGGCATGTGAGAGGTATGTGGTCTGTACTATATATCAACTTAGCCAATACCCCATCATGAATCCATTCATTTAAAAAGATTTACCAACTTTGAAGATAAAATATTTATCGTATGTTGTACCTATACCAAACCAATTACAAACACGTATTCCAGGATCTTAATATTAACAAAGTTGAGTGTAAAACTCAAGATTGCACCTCTGTTCTTTTCTCTATAATTTAGCTGTCCACGTTCTTCATATTGACCTTAACATTGTCAATAAAACTTCTTGGTGAAATGTGTTATATAATGGCCGAAATCCATCAATTTGAAACACCAAATAAAAACCGATTATAATAAGGATAACGTCATGTAATTAGCTAAAGGAAAAATAAACGTTGAAACATTGTCAGAATATTTTAAATCTGTGTGGTCGTTGATGTAAATCTTAATCTATCTATAGATACACATCATAGCCGATCTTTGATTACGTCAAATATTGCTGCGGTGTCTCAATGACAAATTATTTGTTGATCTCGCAGACAAAGCTCAACACAACATCTCGTTTGTGTATGTTAATGTCATTACATATACTGCTTCACGACAATCTAGATATTGATTCGTTGTTAATTACAGATAATTTAATTACAAACTGTACTAACAACCTTATATCGCTTGGTTTTCCAATTTGATCATTTATCTTTTTCTGATTCGAGAACCCACTGGTGGGTCGTGTGTAGAGAAAAAGCATGACTAGCAAACTGTTAATTTGATGATTGCTAGATCAAGTATACTATTCCTTATTCTGAAATCGTTACTTAAAGCTTTGCAAATAAGTGACAAATAAGAAGCAGATACTTTAATAAGCCATATACATGCATATACACCATACAGAAAATTGAAGATATACTGGAACGTCTAGAAAATAAGGGAAAGTTATATAATAATAACTAATAATATATATATATGCATATTATCTATATTTTCAGTGTACTTTGACGAATTCATGTGACATTTCGTTGATGAAATCATAATTAATTTATTGATGAAAGTAAGAAAGATGTTACATGAACAACATCAAGATATTCATAATGTGCATAATCAATTATATTAACAAAGAAAAACAATATAATTAGCTAATATCACCAATTGAATAACTTTAGAGTTTGAATCTATCAAAGTATTATATCAATATCATGATGAAATATTATATTAATAAAAAACGAAATTCCACAGTTTCTGTAAACAATACTCTATATTTACCATGTATACCTCAAACGAAACATATTTATACTTATGATAAAATATATTGAAAAATAAAAACGAAATTTCCTATCGTTGCCAGAACAAGATATTGTATTGAACAAGAATGGAACGCAGCCTCGGAAGTCTTGGTCTTCTAATTGCGTTTCTTTTAATTTTCTGATTGGAGCTCCTCTGATGAGTCATGTGTAAAGAAGACGAACCTCTGGCAAACTTGATAATTTCTTTGTCAAGTATAGTATTCCTTATCCTGATATCGTTAATTAAAGCTTTTCAAATAAATGACTTATTATATGCAGATTATTTGATATGCCTTATATATATATATATATAATGTTGTTTATGTTGTATTTAGACGCCTCTGTATACAAATTGCGTTTTTATCCAACGCAATCATAGGTTTGAATGTTGTTTTCAATTTAAACTTGTATTAAATATATGAATTATTCATAATAACTTGTTCAAAAGGTAAACACAAATATTGTTAATGACTGCACGAGAATTGGCAATGCTAAAGACTTTATGACAGTAATTTTTCCTAGGTATGTAAGATCTTGGTTAATCCAAGTATTTAATAATGCCTTTCCGTTTGATTCCAGTTTAATCTTTCTCCTTGGTGAAAAAATTCCTTTGAATGTGCTTTAGACCCAATCCAAATGGCTTCTGTTTTTTCTAAGTTTGCTCGTAAACCAGAACACTCAGAGAACTTTTCTAAAATATATAGAGATTGTTCTAACGATTTTTAATCACCATCTAAAGTTAAAGCTGAGTCATCTGCATATTGACTAAGCAAATATTCAGAGTTTTCTATCTTAACACAATTAAATATCTGGGTTATTTTTCATTGCTGCACCATCAGTTCCAAAGCCAGTATAAAAAGGTAAGGGGATAAAGGATACCCTTGACGAACCCCTATTTCTATATTAAAGAAACTAGAGCAATGAACATTATTTATGATACAACTTTCGATATTAAAATATAAAGATTTTACCCAATTACAGAAATCAGGAACAAACCTTAGAATTCAAGTGCTTTATTTATGAATGGCCATTCAAGAGTATCAAATACTTTTTCAAAATTTAAAAGGAGTAAAAGTCCAGGTATATTTCTTCTTCAGTTCTTTCTATCTGGTCAAAAATAAGTCTTGTACATTCCCAAATGTATCTGCCTTTATTAAAACCTAACTGTGTTTCACTTATACATGTAATATGTTTGAGCAAAGGTTTAATTCTGTTTGCAATAGATGTGGAACATATTTTCATATCAACATTTAAAAGGGTGATAGGTCGCCAGTTTTTTTTAAATAAAATTTGGATTTCCCTTCTTTTGGTATGCATCTAACAATGCCTTGTCTTTGCAAAATTGATAAAGAGCCTTCTTCAAAGCTTTAATTAAAGGAATTAAGTAAATAGAACTTAAGGTAATCTCAGAAAAAATTAAAACACTCTGCTGTGTACCCATCTACCCCTGGTGATTAATTATTTTTCATGTTTTTTAAGGCATTCGGACATTCATGAATTGATCATCAACCTATACACAACAAATCTAAGGCATACACAAATGTAATAAGTGTAAAAAATATTTTTGAAATAAATAAACCCCCTATATTGAACCCCACAGAGGTGATTCCATGTGTTGCCATTCAGTATAAAGGACAAACAAAGTCATACTTTGCACTCCGGTTCTCTTCTTTTAGCTTAAGAATTATGAAAACTACAGTATATGTACTTTTGTCTCTTGTGAGAGAATGAAAAGGAGAAAATATTTGAATAAAATAGCAAAACACATCCTGGGTATGCGTTCCCGGATTACATTTATCCTTCACTGTAAAGAAGTTTTTATTGAAATATTTAGTCAAATGAGCCTATTGCCGAATTTGTATTTACATGTAAGTCTGATGCACGGCAGCAAAATCAAAATTGTTTTCATTTAATTAAAAATTTTGCCCAATTGTAGTCAAACAAAATGTTGTTGTTGGAATGCTGCCAAGTTCTTCTTACCTAGCCCAATATTTATGAGTCTAAATGCCTGTAACTATTGTATTATATGGAGATGATTCTGTTGAACGCATCTATTCCATCTATCTTGAGATAAAGGACATGATATATACAGTAGGGTCACCGTCTGGCTCGTATCATGACTTGTATTTTGAAATTGACAATGATGGTCGGTTTCACCTTATGCTTTTTTACAAAGGACCATACCCATTGACAGGTGGTTCTGAGGGTTCATACGACCCCCTTGAAAACAAACAAGCACTGTTTAAGTATATATTCTGTTTGAATTGTGACTGTTTAAGTTGAGTTATTTAGTCAAAATACACCATCCCCTCTTGGAAATTCCTGGCTACGGGCCTGACACACGACAATTATTAAGTCGGCGGTTTATCCCACGATCATTAAAGACACATCTTACCTCTGTTTGATCATCTCATAATTTAGTGTTATTGTTTGCTGATGTATTTTTAATTTATGGTTTTATATTATATGGTTACTATATTACTAATAACCTGAAGTTTTTTGTGATAAAAAATATCCATAAAAATTACCTTTACTATAGGGTCGATGGTCGATTAATTGTATGTGTTATATTGATGAGAAAACAAAGTCGAATGAACAAATATGTTCTTAACAAAACATGTTTCTTTTATAGGCAATGAAACATGTTTTATGTAGCTGTAATTGGTCTTAACAGACCTTTTACATCTTCACTTGGGTTGGGATGATTTTCATACCGATTTTGTGTTATTAAAATCTGCTGTTACAACATTTTATAAATTATTTAAAATTAAGGAATTTATCTTACTCATTCAAAGCTCTGATTCCTGATTAGAACCGTTTTGTTATCACATTGTGATCCGTCAAATTATCGTAATCATGATTCATTATACATCGTAATTATTAAACCGGTACAAACATACCATGATTGGTCGTTTTTATTAGATTTTCTTTTGAATTTCGTAGTTTTTCTTTGACCATGGTGAAGGTTGTTTTTTCTATGACTCATGTGTTCAATTTCCCCTTTAATAACAGATATATGTAACTGGAGATACGTAGTAGATGCAGTGCGGGAATTCTCGCTACATTGAAGACCCATTGGTGGCCTTCGGCTGTTGTCTGCTCTGTGGTCGGGTTGTTGTCGCTTTGACACATTCACCATTTCTTTTCTAAATTTTAGATATACTGAATATGATGGAGGTCTAGATGGGGTATTCAGAACAGAGAATTATGGTAAAGAAATAGAATAACTGTAGAAAAATAAGCAAATGAAGTAAAGAAATGATGATAATAGGGTGCAAAAGTATAAAGAATAACCATGGAAAATAAATGAAGAAATATATTATTCATCACAGAAGAAAAGATGTAAAAAATAAAGAAACATTATACATGTATCTATAGAAACCATTACTAAAATCATAAACAAGCGTTATGTAAAAAGGAGTAGGTCCAGTAAGACACTTTTTTGGCCCCAAAATATAGCAGTTTTACAAAATTGTTAAAATGTAAACTTTTAGTTATTTATTGGACAGTAGAATGCTTCTGCTACATAAATATGGGCTGTTTTTAACAATACAATGCACATATATTGGGTACTAGCACCATTTAGTCATGCTTAATTGCTGAAATCTTCACAATTCTAGCATTTTAGTTAATTTTAGACGGTTTTCGTGTAAAACGAAAGTGGCCGCATTCGTGTTCATCCTTATGCCCGCGTCACACTGTCCCGATTTTTATATACGATGGACAACCGAATACGAAAATTGTAAGTTCGTACGAAGTTGGTCCCGATCTCGTTAAAATACCAAAAAGTGACCGAAGCAAGTACGATGAATAACGAAGTCTATACGATGGTGCCGAAATTATATACGATAGCAAAAGATGGACATACGAAGGTTAACCGAAGACGGGTATTTAAGCTTCATATCTCAGCCGAACCTACACGATGGATCACGAAGGCTGTACGATGATTACGAAAGCTACACGATGGATTACGATGATGGCGCGATGGCCATACGATGTCTAAAAGACGTCGTGTACAGCTTACGATGCATTTAAATTATATGCCGATGGCATCACGCGTTTTAAATTGTTTGATCAATAATGAATATATATTATATTGTACATTTAATTTCTGGTTTAATCATAAGACGGATGCTCATTTTTTTACCTGTTTGTTCTAAAGACAATATTAAAGGTATTTCCAGTTACTGAATGTTTTGGGTGATTTCTAAAATAGTTTATGTATCAAATATGCATATTAAATTTACCGTTTTCTGCATGTGTCATATACAAATATAGTGTCCATATTTGTCCCCAATGTGTTACATACGAGGGGATGCCACGCTCGACATTGCCTTGTTTGAACTGTAAAATGTGTGCACTAGTCTAAATAATCACCCATAATTATGCCATTGTTTACTGATCTATCTTAAAGGTAAGGTGATGGGTTCGTTGATCCCTTTTATTCAAAAAGAGCTCTTTCCAGGAGAATATCATAATAATATAGACAAAAGGAAGGATGTGGGGAAAGCAACAAATGCGGCAAAATATGACATATAGAAAACAAAATGGTTATGGAGTAAACATTCGTGTGACAACTCAGACGATACATAAAAAATCAGAATAATGGAGAAAAAGTTGGTTTCCCTATATACGTGTACCTGCAATGTTGGTGTACGAGGCGCGTTTATGATTTTCATTATCTTACTTGATATGAAAAATTGACAAAAAATAATATTTTACTTGTAAAAGTAAATCCTGAGCCTGTAAGAGCTGCTCTTCTTGTTCCATTTGAATTAATAGAAACAACGCTGTCGCCTTTTTTGTTCTCAAAGGGGAGCTACCATTTGATTTTTATGGGGGGGGGGGGGGGGGGGGGGGGCTAGGATGAAATTTGAAAAAATAGGCAGGACAGGAGTTTTGTGTAAAAAAAAAGGCAGGATGAGACGCTTGCAAAAAAAAAGAAGTCAGGACGACAATTTAGGTAAAAAAAAGTCAGGATAAACTAAAAAAAAAGGCAGGACCAAACAGAGTGAAAAATAAAAAGGCAGGACAGAGATTACAGCTAAAAAAAATGCAGGACAAACTTTTTCATCCTAGCCCCCCCATAAAAATCAAATGGTAGCTCCCTAGAGTCATATGATATGAGCTCCATGTTTTCTGAACGTCTTTCTTAACTGTCGTATTAGACTGACCAGTGCATATCGCGCATGGCACTTTAAATGTATTTTAGCGCGAAAATTAACTTACATTTAGCTGGATTTATTGCCGTCGTAGTTCCATCTTGTCGCCTTCGTACTTTTATTCGATGGCAACACGACGGGATTACGAGGTCTTCACGAAGTCGTGTTGCCATCGTAAGACATTCGGGTAGCTTCGTGATTCATTCGTGTAGACATCGTAATGTCAAAACTGCCCGATGGAAACGATGGAAACACGAATGCAATACGATGTTCAAAGATGCATTCCCGGTGACATTACGATGATGAGGATGGTGATACGAACTCAATACGAACATCGGACGCACCTTCGGGGATTTTTTAACATGTTAAAAAATTTAGAACCCTTCCCGAAGTTGTCCCCGAAGGCTAGAAAAAGTGGCCGATGGTTCTACGATGGTGAAAGATGGCACTACGAATAGCTCGATCTGGATACGATCAGTCCCGATTTTGAAAGTTTCCATAATCGTGTTGCCATCGGCGTAAAAATCGGGACAGTGTGACGCGGGCATTAATATTGAAATGAAAGTTGTATTTGATGATAATACATAACATATATGAAGGTTGATGATGAACACGGATGCGGCCACTTTCATTTTTGACCACAACCATCTGAAAAGTGACATTTTTCGGAATATATGTTATATTTTTCATATTTGAGCTTGAATCGGATCGTTTTTAATAACTAATTTAGTTAAAATCTTTCACATAAACTAATTGATTGAAATGAAATAGACACTAAGGTATTGAAAAAGTGGTCAAAATCTTTCGTCAGATGAACCTGACATTTGAGGCCAAAATCGGTCCTTACCGGACCTACTCCTTTCTACAAATTAAAAAAAGCAGAAATTAAGTACCCTCTCATCCAAAACCTCATACATGAATAACGCAAGTTCCACAGTATAAATCCCTTCTCAAAATACTCCGGTTTGAAGTACACGGATATTTGTGAACCCATTTTCCGATTTATATTTTTTTTTAATGAGAGAGACTTTAACGTTTTATTAAAATGTCGGCATATCTAAAAAAAAAAAAAAAGTATATCAATCTTGACTTAAGCCTTTTGTATTTATATTTCAATGAACAAAGATATCAGAAGGTCGGATATATGAAAAGCACGCTCAAATTAGAACTTCGCCTTTTTATTCCCATTTGGTTTTAAAAAAAAAATTCATACCAAAATTATATCCAGAGTGAGTCTATCCTCCAAAGCAGTGGTTAGTCTGTGATTGTTATAGTCAGTCGATTTAGATATGTCTTAGTACGGCCAGGGGATCTCAAATGTCAACCACGAGAAAGGTTGGCTTGCACAGTAGATACGATGGCCGTTGAATTGCAGTTCAGTTTACCGCATTTTCACTCAGTCTGTAGAAGATGCACAACATTTATAGTCTTGCATTTAACATTGCAGTGTCTTCCGTACCAGTGAAGTGACCGTTAATAGTCTTCAATTTTTGATTGCAAGCCAGAAATCGTTTGTTTTGTTAATCCCTTGCAAAAGAGAGCAGACAAGGAGGCTGGTTTGAGGTTAAAAAAATCGAGAACATGTGGACAACTATATATCTTGGATAGTTGTGGATGTTGTTCGATTTGCTTCCAGTTTTAGAGGAGAAGGTGTGATAACTTATCAAGTCAGCACCATCGGGACTCATTTGTTGACCTTCTTGTTTTTGTATTGTACACGTTCATCTCGGCTGATGTTGTTTGCACGAGAGAAACTTTTAATAATAACATTGAGAACGGAAATGTGGATGTTCAAAGAGACAACAAACCCGACCAAAGAAAAAACAACAAGCCGATGAACATCAATGTGTCTTCAAAGCAGCAAGAAAATCCAACATCCAGAGGCGAGCTTCATCTGGTCTCTAAACAAAAAAGTGTACTATTTCACTGATAATGAACGTAATACTAAACTCCGTAATATATAAAGGAACTTAAATTAGAAATCATTGCTTGAAGACAAGCAAAAGATAGAGACTCCTGAATTGGGATAGGTGCAACAAAGGAATGTCTTTTTTTCTAATTTTTTGTAGGCGCCTTTTCGTAGTTTCATTGGTGGAGCAAATCCGTTTTATTTATTATATTTATTTTCTATTGCAAGTGTAGTCCGATAGATACATGTAAAAGTCCGCTGACGATATAATTATAAATATATTGATACGAAATGAGACAGATGTTACACGTACAACATCAAGAAATACATAACTTTCAAAATCAATTGTATTAACAAAGAAAATGTTGCATAATTATATTTTATATTTGAATCAATCAAAGTATGATATCAATATCGTACTGAAATATAACACTAATTAAAATGAAATTCGACAGTCTCTTTTAAACATACTCTACATATACCTCAAACGAAACATATTTATAGTTTATGTGAAATAAATGTCCTGTCAATGCCAGAACAAGTTAGTGTATTAAACCAGAACGGAAGGAACACAGCATGGTAGGAGGTATGTGGTCTGCACTATATATCAACCAAGCCAATACCCCATCATGAATCCGTTCACTTTAACACACTTACCTACTTTGAAGATTAAATATTTATCGTATGTTATACCTAAACCAGACCAATTACATTATCGTTTTTCAGGATCTCAATATTTACGACTCTTTGTGTAAAAACCTCCAGATTGCACCTCTTCGTTTTTCCTTATTTACATATTATTCAGCTGACCACGTTTTTAATAGTGACCTAAACATTGTCATTAAAACGTCTTGGCGAAATGTGTTTTTATAAAAGCCAGAAATCAATTTGAAACACCAACAAATACGATTATAATAAGGATAATGTCATGCAATTAGCTAAAAGAAAAATAAACGTAGACACATTGTCAGAGTATTTTAAATCTATGTGGTCGTTGGTGTAAATCAGAACTTAATCTATCTATAAATACACATCCTAGCCGATTTTTGATTACTTCAAATATTGTTGCGGTGTCTCTATGACAAATTATTTGTTGATCTCGCAGACAAAGCCGACACAACATCTCGTGTGTGTATGTTAATGTCATTACATAAACTGCTTGATAACGACACATGTTTCTTTGTATGTTCTTAACCATTCATATGCAACTCGATATATACCTATACGGCACTTCCTACAAAGAAATCATGTGTCTTTTTATGTTCCTTTGGAATTTCAACCAAGACGACGATCTAGATATTAATTCGTTGTTAAAGATAATTTAATTTCATAACTGTTCAAACAACGTTATTTCGCTTGGTTTTCCAATTTGATCAATTTTTTTTCTGACTCGAGTCCCACTAATGAGTCGTGTGTACAAAAAAAGCACGACTAGCAAACTGTTATCTTGATGATTGCTAAATCAAGAATACTATTCCTTAATCTGAAATCGTTACTTTAAGCTTTGCAAATAAGTGACAAATAAGAAGCAGATAATTTAATATGCCATATACATGTATATATACCTCTATAAAAAGAACCAACCTGAAATTTGAAGATGTAACGGTACGTCTAGAAAATAAGGAAAAGTTATATAATAATAGCTAATAATATATATATGCATATTATTTATATTTTCAGTGTACTTTGAAAAATACATGTGAAATTTCGCTGATGAAATCATAATTAATATATTGATGACGAAGTAAGAAAGATGTTACACGAACAACATCAAGATATTCATAATGTACATAATCAATTATATTAACAAAGAAAAACAGTGTTGTATAATTAGCTAATATCACCAAAGTACTTTAGTTTGCTTTTATATTTGAATCTGTCAAAGTATTTTATCAATATTATGATGAAAAATCATACTAGAAATGAAATTCCACAGTTTCTGTAATCAATACTCTATATTTACCATGTATACCTCAAACGAAAAATATTGATATTTATGATAAAATATAATGAAATTATATGAACGAAATGTCCTATCGATGCCAGAACAAGGTATTGTATCAAAAAGAATGGAACACACCCTCTGCAGTCTTGGTCATCTGATTGGAGCACCTCTGATGAGCGTTGTGTAAAGAAGACGAACGTCTGGCAAACTTGATAATTTCTTTGTCAAGTATAGTATTCCTTATCCTGATATCGTTAATTAAAGCTTTTCAAATAAATGACTTATTATATGCAGATCATTTATATGCCTAATATATAAAATGTTGTTTATGCTGTATTTATGAATTTTTCTTTGTTTTTAATCTAACTACATTGGGTCTGAAAAATACTAGTATTTAAACAAAAATGTATTAATTTCATGACTGTAAATGACTTATAACAACTCACTCATATATTTTACTGATTTTGCATTTTATGTAAATATATGAACTTAATTTTCTCTCGTTCTACAGATAATGTACAATTAGCATGAATATTGCATCTGCATGATATGTTTTAAAATGTAACCGTATGGCCTTCAAAATAAGCAAAGCCAATACCGCATAGTCAGCCATACAAGGCCCTGAAATGACTGTAAAACAATTCAATCGAGAAACCTAACGGCATAATTTATGTATAACATGAACAAAAACAATAATGCAACATATAAACAAACGACAACAACTAAACTACTTGCTTCTGACTTTGGCTAGGCACATACACAGAGAATGTGGTGGGGTTAAACATGATAGCGGGTGTCCAACCCTCCTTTAGTTATCAATTGTATGCAGCATTGGTTTATTCAATTTGGCATTTCATCTACTTGGAATCGAGCGCCCTGTGTGTGTCGTGTGATACGAAAGACGAGTCTGGCTAATGTGTATTTTCTTTTTGTGCTTTTTTGTTACATAATTATTTGTTTGTTTTTATGGTGATTATTATTATAATACAATGTTTACTGCTGTATCCCTATTTTGTTTATTTTTGCCTGCTGTGTCTGTTTGTTTTGTTCACACATCGTTGTCAAAGTGATTGAATTGGAAGCGACTGTCAGACAAGCAAAAGGTTTAGTTAGCTATAAAACCCGTTTTTTCCATTATTTCCTTCAATACAAAATACCTTTACCAGGTCACGAATATGACAGTTGTTATCCATTTATTTGATGTGCTTGAGCTGTTGAATTTGTCATTTGATTAGAGCCTTTCCGTTGAATTTGCATGAGTTCAGAATGTTTGTGATTCTACTATTTTTAGAGTAAATTACAATATCCATAAAGAATTTAAAAGATTTTAGTAACAGTTTAAGGAAGTAACACGTTTAACAATATTTGCTTATTCAGTCAATATTAAAACAGAAAAACAACATATGCCACTAATCGATGATATAAACCACGCATAACAGTCACAAAGTACTTTGTTTTAACTTAGTATTCAAGTAGACACTTCATTCTAAAAATTCATTTTTCTACCAACAGGTCTGCTATTACACATTCTGGTAAGTTTTCATTTTTTTTTCTTCTTACAAACGGTATTCTTGTCATTTTAATTTGTTCATTTCAAATAAATACAGTGAAAACTTGCTAAACCGTATTCTGTATCAACCAAAAACCTGTATGAACCAAACATACTGTAAACACCGTCATACCAACTGTATGCGTTGTGAATCTGATAAAACCGAACATCGACCAACATCGGTTTCAACAGATTTTACTGTAACAGAGTACCCCATCAGATAAATTTCAGCTCAGCAAAACGTCAAATGTGCCAGTATAATTTCATTGAAAGATAAAAATCTTACTTTACTTAAAAACAATTTACAAAGAGTTACTTAGTCGTTAATTTTCTATGTAATGTTTTGACCTAACATTAGTCCATTTCTTTAAATTATTTTTATGCCATTGTATTGTCTGGTTTTGAGAGATTTGTGTCTTTTGTCGAATGGCACCTCTTTTATACTCTCTCTATCTTCTATATCCATTGTTAGAAATATGCATTACTCTCAATGAGTTCTTCGGCTGTTTCAAACCCATTATATATGTTCATTATTAAAGATACAATAGACAATTATTATTCAAACCAAACAAAAAAAACACCTCTATCAATAGGCAGAAATGATTTTAGAACAATCCTCAAATAGCAATTTCTAAATCAAAAAGAGGGTGAAATGACACACAGACATTCAAACACCGAACAGACTAAAATACAAACTTTGCTAGCGACGAAAAATCATTTTAAAATGATTAGGCATATTTAAGTGTACTGAAATTAGAAATCAGCTGCGTCAGCCTACGACATATGACATTGTTGGTTTGCCTAGTACATTAACAAATATTCTGAATTAGTTAGTCCATTTTCAAGCACTATTCGGATTCTGTTACATTTTCGTTACAGAAAAACTTCTCTGAAGTATTATATGTTAAAATTGCACAACACATACTTTTCTTGATATTACATTAAAGGAAACAAGTAATTAAGTTTTATCTAATAATAAGTCATACCAAAGGAGTAGGTTCAGTAAGACCCCTTTTCGGCCCCAAAATATAGAAGTTTTACAAAATTGTGAAAATGTACTCTTTAAGCTATTTAGTGGAAAGTAGAATACTTCTGCTAAATACCTATGGGCTGGTTTTTTTTACAATACAATGCACATATATCGGGTACTAGCATCATGAAGTCATGTTAAATTATTGAAATCTTCACAATTGTAGCATTTTAGTTAAATTTTAGACGGATTCCGTCTTAAATGAAAGTGGCCGCATTCGTGTTCATTCATAATATTGAAATGAAAGTTGTATTTTAATTTTATACATAATATATATAAAGGTTGAGGATGAACACTTTCATTTTTGACAAAAACCATTTGAAAAGTGACGTTTTTTTGCATATTTGATAGATTTTTCATATTTAAGCTTAAATCAGAGCGTTTTTTTAATGACTTAATCAGTGAAAAACTTTGGGCGTATTGCATTTCCGCTAATTTTTCGAAGTCCCAATGCTACGTTTCCGCAAATTTAAAGTATACGTTTCCGCAATTTGCATTTATTACTTTTCCGGAAATTTACCTGGTAAATTATAAATAATTGAATATATATTGACTTGAAAAATGTTGCTATGTCCTTATACAGAGACAGGCGAAAGCAGTTTCCAAAATTACCTAAATGTAGATTAGAAATTCACGAGACATTAAGACAAATAGATTTGAACACTAACAAAATTGAAACTTATTTTAACTTTTAACTAGTCAATGATTTTGATTCGGGAATCGTTATACTTTCATGTTTCACCAACTTGGTATGTCTATGTAATGAAATGACTGATATTTTCATAGATGGCACATTTAAATCCTGTCCGAAATTCTTCTACCAACTCAGTTGATGTAAAAATGGTAACTACATTCGTCTTGTATTTGCGTTACTTCCACTTAAATCCGAGGAATGTTACTCGAAACTGTTGGATCGGCTTATTGATGTGTGCACTACCCGAAGAATAACTTCCCGAGGTAGTTCATAATGACTTTGAATGTGTAATGCATACTGCTGTTACGAAAACACGAATAGTGCCGAGTCTTTTCATGCCCACTTGAACGAGCAGTTTTACGCTAGCCATCCTAACATTTTTTGTTTGTTTTTATCGATGTGTTATTGAAACTGCAAACAACATCTTACATAAAGATGAGAACTCTAACTGTAAAAGCACCCGTTTGGAAATGTGAAAAGAAGAAGATGGACTTCTTTAAGTTCTTGAACAAAATACAAAACTTGTAAACGGTGAATGTACTACTGTGGACTTTGTGCGGCGTGTTGGCTACAAATATTCTGCTAGAACTGACTTATGAACTCATATCAAGATACTTCTGATTAGTGCTGACTTTTGAACATACGTTTTCATAGATTTAAATGATAAAATTTACTTGCATGTTATGATGACCTTTGACTTACTTAATATTTATTTTATATTATGGCTTTGCTTTCGATCAACAGGTATTCCTCAATTATTTGCGGAAAAGCAATAATTTATTTTTTCCGGAATAGTTACTTTTTTTCCGGAAAAGTAAGATATTTATTTGCGGAAACGTAAACTTTTTTTTCCGGAAACGTCATATTTTTTTTCCGGAAAAGTAATGCCAATTTGCGGAAACGTAAAACGCCGAAAACTTTCACATAAACTAATCAAATCAATTGAAATAGACACTTAAGTGTTTAAAAAGTGTCTGAAATTTTTCTTTAGATGAACATGAAAATTGAGGCCAAAATCGGCCCTTACCGGACCTACTCTTTTGTATATTTTCGGATGTTTTGTTACCCTTAAACTTGTATGAATATAAAATGTTGAATTTCAAAAACGTTTATGATAAATAAGACTGTACTACTTATAAACAATAATGACATTCAAATTAGAAAATCAAAGAGAAAAAAATTAAAACCAAAAAATTAGTACGAATCCCCAACACAAATAATTCCACATTTTTTTTATTTTTGACAGTCCGATTACCCACTCCCGATTTTAACACATGAAAAGTGAATTACAGTGGTGTTGATAAGTAATGCTCGTTATTAAGATATTTTGCAAGCAAAACTATAAACCACTTCAATGCTTACAACCTGAAAATGCTTTCATACATCATCCAAACCCTTCTATTTGTAAGTTTGACCGCGCTGAAGTACGTCCATTATTCATAGTTCATTATTCATTATTCAATAATGAATAATGAAATAGTTCACTATTCACTATTCACTATTGAAAAATGAATAATGAATAATGAAATGGTTTATGTTTCATTATTCAAATTGAAGCGGTGAATAGTGAAAAAAATATAGAAAAAAATTGACTGTGACACAATAGCTATATTTTGATTCCAAATGACCATAAGAGGGTTTACGGAGGACCTAAATGCCACAAAATGCATAAAAATGAGGAAATTTAAAAAAGAAGATGTGGTATGATTGCCAATGAGACAAATATCCAGAAAGACCACAATGACACAGACATTAACAACTATAGCTCACCGTACAGCCTTCAACAATGAGCAAAGCCCATACCGCATAGTCAGCTATTAAAGGTTCCGCAACGAATATTAAAAGTCCTAAATGCCGAAATACGCGTGAAAATCAAGAAATAGCCAATTTTGAATAATGAAATGGATATTTTGAATAATGGAATGGAGTGCGGCGACCCTTTAGCCCCCAATTATAGATAAACCTTATACCTCATTCGAAAGCTGATTACAAGACGAACAAAATGTATATAGTCAATATGTTCCGCAACGAATATTTGAAGACCTAAATGCCGAAATACGCATGAAAATTAAGAAATAGCCAATTTTGAATAATGAAATGGATATTTCGAATAATGAAATGGATATTTCGAATAATGGAATGGACTGCGGCGACCCTTTAGCCCCTAATTATAGATAAACCTTATACCTCATTCGAAAGCTGATTACAAGACGAACAAAATGTATATAGTCAATATGTTCCGCAACGAATATTTGAAGACCTAAATGCCAAATACGCGTGAAAATTAAGAAATAGCCAATTTTGAATAATGAAATGGATATTTTGAATAAGGGAATGGAGTGCGGCGACACTTTAGACCCTAATTATAGATAAACCTTATACCTCATTCGAAAGCTGATTACAAGAGAACAAAATGTATAGTCAAATGTTCCGCAACGAATATTAGAAGACCTAAATGCCAAAATACGCGTGAAGATTAAGAAACAGCCAATTTTGAATAATGAAATGGATATTTTGAATAATGGAATGGACTGTGGCGACCCTTTAGCCCTAATTATAGATAAACCTTATACCTCATTCGAAAGCTGATTACAAGACGAACAAAATGTATATAGTCAATATGTTCCGCAACGAATATTAGAAGACCTAAATGCAAAAAAAATTACGCGTGAAGATTAAGAAACAGCAATTTTGAATAATGAAATGGATAATTATATGAAATAAATGGAATGGATGTGCGGCGACCCTTTAGACCCAATTATAGATAAACCTTATACCTCATTCGAAAGCTGATTACAAGACGAACAAAATGTATATAGTCAATATGTTCCGCAACGAATATTAGAAGACCTAAATGCCGAAATACGCGTGAAAATTAAGAAATAGCCAATTTTGAATAATGAAATGGATATTTTGAATAATGGAATGGACGTGCGGCGACCCTTTAGCCCCTAATTATAGATAAACCTTATACCTCATTCGAAAGCTGATTACAAGACGAACAAAATGTATATAGTCAATATGTTCCGCAACGAATATTTGAAGACCTAAATGCCGAAAATACGCGTGAAAATTAAGAAAAGCCAATTTTGAATAATGAAATGGATATTTTGAATAATGGAATGGACTGTGCGGCGACCCTTTAGCCCCTAATTATAGATAAACCTTATACCTCATTCGAAAGCTGATTACAAGACGAACAAAATGTATATAGTCAATATGTTCCGCAACGAATATTTGAAGACCTAAATGCCAAAATACGCGTAAAATTAAGAAATAGCCAATTTTGAATAATGAAATGGATATTTTGAATAATGGAATGGAGTGCGCGACCCTTTAGCCCCTAATTATAGATAAACCTTATACCTCATTCGAAAGCTGATTACAAGACGAACAAAATGTATATAGTCAACATGTTCCGCAACGAATATTTGAAGACCTAAATGCCGAAATACGCGTGAAAATTAAGAAATAGCCAATTTTGAATAATGAAATGGATATTTTGAATAATGGAATGGCGGGCGACCCTTTAGCCCCTAATTATAGATAAACCTTATACCTCATTCGAAAGGTGATTACAAGAGGAACAAATGTTATAGTCAACATGTTCCGCAACGAATATTAGAAGACTTAATTGCCAAAATACGCGTCAAGATTAAAGAAACAGCCAATTTTGAATAATGAAATGGATATTTTGAATAATGGAATGGACTGTGGCGACCCTTTAGCCCTAATTATAGATAAACCTTATACCTCATTCGAAAGTGATACAAGAGAACAAATGTTAAGTCAAATGTTCCCAACGAATATTAGAAGACTAAATGCCAAATACGCTAAGATTAAGAAAAGCCAATTTTGAATAATGAAATGGATATTTGAATAATGGAATGGACTGTGGCGACCCTTTAGCCCCTATTATAGATAACTATACCTCATTCGAAAGCTGATTACAAGACGAACAAAATGTATATAGTCAATATGTTCCCAACGAATATTGAAGACTAAATGCAAAATACGCGTGAAGTTAAGAAAGCCATTTTGAATAATGAAATGATATTGAATAATGGAATGGACTGGGCGACCTTTAGCCTATTATAGATAATTATACCTCATTCGAAAGCTGATTACAAACGACAAAATGTATAGTCAAATGTTCCGCAAGAATTTTAGCCTAAATGCCAATACCGTAAAATTAAGAAAGGCCAATTTGAATAATGAAATGGATATTTTGAATATGGAATGGATGCGGACCCTTTAGCCTAATTATAGATAAACTTTACCTCATCGAAAGTGATTACAAGAGGAACAAATGTTATAGTCAAATGTTCCGCAACGAATATTGAAGACTAATTGCCAAATACGCGTAAATTAAGAAACAGCCAATTTGATAATGAAATGGATATTTTGAATAATGGAATGGATGTGGGACCTTTAGCCCTAATTAGATAACCTTATACCTCATTCGAAAGTGATTACAAGACAAACAAATGTTATTCAAATGTTCCCAACGAATATTAAGACTAATGCCAAAATACCGAATTAAGAAAGCCAATTTTGAATAATGAAATGGATATTTTGATAATGGAATGGACTGTGCGACCTTAGCCCTATTATAGAAAACCTTATACCTCATTCGAAAGCTGATTAAAGACGAACAAAAGTATATGTCATATGTTCCGCAACGAATATTTGAAGACCTAAATGCCAAATACGCTGAAAATTAAGAAATGGCCAATTTTGAATAATGAAATGGATATTTGAATAATGGATGGACTGGGCGACCCTTTAGCCCCTATTATAGATAAACTTATACCTCATTCGAATATTACAAGACGAACAAAATGTATATAGTCAAATGTCCGCAACGAATATTTGAGACTAAATGCCGAATACGCTGAAAATAAGAAATGCAATTTTGATAATGAAATGGATATTTTGAATAATGGAATGGAGTGCGCGACCCTTTGCCCTAATTATGATAAACTTATACCTCATTCGAAAGTGATTAAAGACGAACAAATGTTATGTCAAATGTTCCGCAACGAATATTAGAGACCTAATGCCAATACGCGTGAAAATTAAGAAAAGCAATTTTGAATATGAAATGGATATTTTGATATGGAATGGACTGTGGCGACCCTTTAGCCCTAATTATAGATAAACCTTTACTCATTCGAAAGGTGATTACAAGACAACAAATGTATATAGTCAATAGTTCCGCAACGAATATTAGAAGACTAAATGCTAATTACCGTGAAATTAGAAATAGCAATTTGAATAATGAAATGGATATTTTGAATATGAATGGAGTGGCGACCCTTTAGCCCTATTATAGATAAACCTTATACCTCATTCGAAGTATTACAAGAGAACAATGTTATAGTAAATGTCGCAACGAATATTGAAGACTTAATGCCAAAATACGCGAAGATAAGAAAGGACAATTTTAATAATGAAATGGATATTTGAATAATGGAATGACGGCCTTTAGCCCCTAATTATAGATAAACTTATACCTCATTCGAAAGCTGATTACAAGACGAACAAAATGTATATAGTCAAATGTTCCGCAACGAATATTAAGACCTAAATGCCAAATACGCGTGAAGATTAAGAAAAGCCAATTTTGAATAATGAATGGATATTTTGAATAATGGAATGGAGTGGCGACCCTTTAGACCCTATTATAGATAAACCTTATATATTCGAAAGTGTTAAGAGACAATGTTTGTCAATAGTTCCCACGAATATGAGACTATGCAATGCTAATTAAGAAGCCAATTGAATATGAATGGTATTGAATATGGAATGGACTGGCGACCCTTTAGCCTAATTAATAACTATACTCATCGAAAGTGATTACAAGACGACAATGTTAGTCAAATGTTCCGCAAGAATATGAAGCAATGCAATACGCGTGAAATAGAAGCCATTTAATATGAAATGATATTTTGATAATGAATGATGGGCGACCTTTAGCCTATAAATACTTACCTCTTCGAAGTGATTACAAGGAACAATGTTATAGCAAATGTTCCGCAACGATATTAGAGACTATGCCAAATACCGTGAATTAGAAGCCAATTGAAATGAAGGATTTTTGAATAATGATGGATGGCGACCTAGCATTATAGATAACTAATCTTCGAAAGTGATAAAGAAACAGTTAAGTCAATGTTCCCAACGATTGAGACTATGCCAAAATACGCGTAGATAAGAACACCAATTGATAATGAAATGGATATTTGATATGGAATGGCTGTGGCGACTTACCATATAATAACCTTTCCTCATTGAGCTGTACAGACGACAAATGATAAGTCAAAGTTCCGCACGATATGAGACTAATGCCAATACGCGGATAAGAAAGCAATTTGAAAGAATGATTGAATAAGAATGACGGACCTTTACCTATTATGATACTTATCCATTCGAACGATTAAAACGACAAAATGTATATAGTCAAATTCCCACGATTTGAAGACCTAAATGCGAATGCTGAATAGAATGCAATTTGATATGAAGGATTGAAAATGGAATGAGGACCCTTTAGCCAATTATAGATAAATCTTATACCATTCGAAAGTGATTACAAGAGAACAAAATGTTATAGTCAAATGTCGCAACGATTTTGAAGCTAAATGCCAAATACGGTAAATTAAGAAAGCAATTGAATATGAATGGATATTTTGAATAATGGATGGATGGGCGACCCTTTAGCCCTAATTTAGATAAACTTTACCTCATTCGAAGGTGATTACAAGAGAACAACATGTTATGTCAAATGTTCCCAACGAATTAAAGACTTAATGCCAAAATACGCGTAAATTAAGAAAAGCCAATTTTGAATAATGAAATGGATATTGAATATGGAATGGCTGTGGCGACCCTTTAGCCCTATTATAGATAAACCTTATACCTCATTCGAAGTGATTATAAGACGACAAAATGTATATAGCAATATGTTCGCAACGAATATGAGACCTAAATGCCAAATACGCTGAAATTAAGAAAAGCCATTTTGATATGAAATGGTATTTGAATAATGGAATGGATGGGCGACCCTTTAGCCCTATTATAGATAAACTATACTCATTCGAAAGCTTATTACAAGACAACAAATGTATATAGTCAAATGTTCCGCACGAATATTGAAGACTAAATGCCGAATACGCTGAAAATTAAGAAATGCAATTGAATAATGAATGGTATTTGAATATGGAATGGATGCGGCGCCTTTAGCCTAATTATAGATAATCTTATACCTCATTCGAAAGTGATTACAAGACGAACAAAATGTATATAGTCAAATGTTCCGCAACGAATATTTGAAGACCTAATGCCGAAATACGCGTGAAATTAGAATAGCCATTTTGAATAATGAAATGGATATTTTGAATAATGGAATGACGTGGCGACCTTTAGCCTAATTATAGATAAACCTTATACCTCATTCGAAAGGTGATTACAACGAACAAAATGAATATATGTCAATATGTTCGCAACGAATATTAGAAGACTAAATGCCTAATTACGCGTGAAAATTAAGAAATGTCAATTTTGAATAATGAAATGGATATTTTGAATAATGGAATGGAGTGCAGCGAACTTTAGACCCTAATTATAGATTAAACCTTATTACCTCATTCGAAAAGGTGATTACATAGAGGAACAACATGCTTATAGTCAACATGTTTCCGCAACGAATTTCAGAGACTTAATTGCCAAATACGGTCAAGATTAAGAAACAGCCAATTTTGAATAATGAAATGGATATTTTGAATAATGGAATGGACTGTGGCGACCCTTTAGCCCTAATTATAGATAAACCTTATACCTCATTCGAAAGCTGATTACAAGACGAACAAAATGTATATTGTCAATGTGTTCCCAACGAATATTAGAAGACCTAAATGCCAAAATACGCGTGAAGATTAAGAAAGAGCCAATTTTGAATAATGAAATGGATATTTTGAATAATGGAATGGACTGTGGCGACCCTTTAGCCTCTATTATAGATAAACCTTATACCTCATTCGAAAGCTGATTACAAGACGAACAAAATGTTATATAGTCAATATGTTCCGCAACGAATATTTGAAGACCTAAATGCCGAAATACGCATTAAAAACTAAAGAAATGGCAATTTTGAATAATGAAATGGGAAAACCTTATACCTCATTCGAAAGCTGATTACAAGACGAACAAAATGTATATAGTCAATATGTTCCCAACGAATATTAGAAGACATAAATGCCAAAATACGCGTGAAAAATTAAGAAATAGCCAATTTTGAATAATGAAATGGATATTTTGAATAATGGAATGGAGTGCGGCGACCCTTTAGACCCTAATTATAGATAAACCTTATACCTCATTCGAAAGCTGATTACAAGACGAACAAAATGTATATAGTCAATATGTTCCGCAACGAATATTAGAAGACCTAAATGCCTAATCACGTGTGAAAATTAAGAAATAGTCAAATTTGAATAATGAAATGGATATTTTGAATAATGGAATAGACTGGCAGGACCCTTCAGCCCCTAATTACAGATATATATTGTACCTCAATCGAAAGTTTATCAGAGAGGAACAAAAGGTATATAGTCAATTTGTTCCGCAACGCATATTAGAGGAGTAACAAAGGACTTAAGATCGAATTACGCGTGAACATTGAGAAATCGGCAATTTTGAATAATGAAATGGATATTTTGAATAATGGAATGGACTGGCAGGACCCTTCAGTCCCTAATTACAGATATATATTATACCTTGATCGAAAGCTTATTAATAGTGGAACAAAATGTATATAGTCAATATGTTCCGTAACGCATATTAGAGGAGAAATGAAGGACTTAAATATCGAAATACGCGTGAGCATTGAGAAATAGCCAAATTTGAATAATGAAATGGAAATTTTGAATAATGGAATGGACTGGCAGGACCCTTCAGCCCCTAATTACAGATATATATTATAACTCGATCGAAAGCTTATTAATAGAGGAACAGAATGTATATAGTCAATATGTTCTGCAACGCATATTAGAGAAGTAACGAAGGACTTAAATATTGAACTACGCGTGAACATCGAGAAATAGCCAATTTTGAATAATGGAAGGGACTGGCAGGACCCTTCAGCCCCTAATTACAGATATATAATATACCTCAATCGAAAGCTTATCAAAAGAGGAACAAAATGTATCAAGTCAACATGTTCCGCAACGCATATTAGAGGAGTAACGAAGGACTTAAATATCGAAATACGCGTGAACATTGAGAAATCGCCAATTTTGAATAATGAAATGGAAATTTTGAATAATGGAATGGACTGGCAGGACCCTTCAGCTCCTAATTACAAATATATATTATACCTCGATCGAAAGCTTATTAATAGAGGAACAAAATGTATATAGTCAATATGTTCCGCCTAATTAGAGGAGAAACGAATGACTTAAATATCGAAATACGCGTCAACATTGAGAAACAGCCAATTTTGAATAATGATATGGAAATTTTGAATAATGGAATGGACTGGCAGGACCCTTCAGCCCCTAATGATAGATATATATTATACCTCAATCGAAAGCTTATCAAGAAAGGAACAAACGGTATATAGTCATTATGTTCCGTAACGCATATTAGAGGAGAAATGAAGGACTTAAATATCGAAATACGCGTGAGCATTGAGAAATAGCCAAATTTGAATAATGAAATGGAAATTTTGAATAATGGAATGGACTGACAGGACCCTTCAGCCCCTAATTACAGATATATAGTATAACTAGATCGAAAGCTTATTAGAGGAACAAAATGTATATAGTCAATATGTTCTGCAACGCATATTAGAGGAGTAACGAAGGACTTAAATATCGAACTACGCGTGAACATCGAGAAATAGCCAATTTTGAATAATGAAATGGTTATTTGGAATAATGGAATGGACTGCTATGACCCTTTAGCCCCTAATTACAGATATATATTATACCTCAATCGAAAGCTTATCAAGAGAGGAACAAAAGGTATATAGTCAATATGTCCGCAACGAATTTTACAGGAGTAACAAAGGACTTAAATTTCGAAATACGCGTGAACATTGAAAAATAACTTATTTTGAATAATGTAATGGACTGCTGCAACCCTTCAGTCCCTAATCAAGGCAAAATTTATACACTAAATTAAAGCTTATTGATAGAGGAATAAACTGAGTATAAACGATATGTGCCGCAATGACCATTAGAGGGTTTACGGAGGATCAAATGCCAAAATACGCGTGAAAATTAAGAAATAGCCAATTTTGAATAATGAAATAGATATTTTGAATAATGTAATGGAATGCTGTGACCCTTTAGCCCTTAATAATAGATAAACCTTACACCTCATTAGAAAGCTTATTACGAGAGGAACAAAATGTATATAGTCAACATGTTCAGCAACACATATTAGAGGAGTAACGAAGGACCTAAATATTAAAATACGCTTGAACATTAAGAAATAGCTTATTTTGAATAATGGAGTGGACTGCTGCAACCATTCGATCCCTAATCAAGACATTCTTTGTGGAAGAAAGAAACACACACACACACAAAAAACAAGAGTGCACACGCTGAAATGTCTCGCCTTCTTTACTAATCATTGATATTATTTTGATAGTCTTAAATATAAAGCTTTATTACAACTGTCACATAAACTCAACATAAACCAAGAAAATGAAACATTGATCAATTAACCATGAAAATAAGGTCAAGGTCAGATGAACCATGCCAGGTAGACATGTACATCTAACAATTCTTCAATACAACAAATATAGTTGACCTATTGCTTATAAATTAAGAAAAACCGACCAAAACACAAACACATAGCACTTAGCAATGAACCGTGAATATGAGGTCAATCAAATAAAACCTGCGCGACTGACATAATTTTATTATAGATAAGTATGTAAATAATTTCCATACACCAAATATAGTTGACTAAATGCATATAGTATTAGAAAATAGACCAAAACTCAAAAACTTAACTTTGACCACTGAACCATGAAAATGAGGTCAGGGTCAGATGACACCTGTCAGCTAGACATGTACACCTAATAATCAATCCATACACCAAATATAGTAAACATATTGCATATAGTATGAGAAAAATAGACCAAAATTCAAAACTTAACTTTGACCACTGAATCATGAAAATGAGGTCAAGGTCAGATGACACCTGTCAGCTAGATATGTACACCTTACAATCATTCCATACACGAAATATACTAGACCTATTGCTTATAGTATCTGAGATATAGACTTGAACACCAAAACTTAAACCTTGTTCACCGATCCATGAAATAAGGTCGAGGTCAAGTGAAAACTGTCTGACGGACATGAGGACCTTGCAAGGTATGCACATACCAAATATAGTTATCTTATTACTAATAATAAGAGAGAATTTAACATTACAAAAAATCTTAACTTTTTTTCAAGTAGTCACTGAACCATGAAAATGAGGTCAATGACATTGGACATGTGGCTGACGGAAAGTTCGTAACATGAGGCATCTATATATAAAGTTTGAAGCATCCAGATCTTCTACCTTCTAAAATATAAAGTTTTTAAAAAGTAATCTAACACCGCCGCCGCCGCCGCCGCGGATCACTATCCCTATGTCGAGCTTTCTGCAACAAAAGATGCAGGCTCGACAATAAAAATTCAAAATAGAATAAAAACAATGGATTTTACGATTAAAAATATGTCTGATCAGAGATAGAATACGGCGAAAGAGGTATAAATTCTGAAAAAAAAAGTGGACGCTGTTAAGGCCAATCGAGAACAGCGCTGCAATGACGAGGAAATTCTCAAATGGCAAGGATTAAGGCCGGACTCAACATGGATTGTCAAAGACATTAAAGATGTTGACACGAAGTAAAAGTCTGCAAAATTGTAACCTTGTGCTCGAAAGGAGAAACTATTCGCACATGGGAATGTGAGAGATTAAACAAGCAGCTTTCTACCGTCTTGGCAAAGAGAGAGACCGATGGAGCTGTGCAATTTTTGAGCTATGGGATTAAAAAATCCAGACACACCGGGTACGTTTCACGACTTTCTGATTTTTCATAAGGATGTAGGATCGAGAGTGTTAGGATAGGTTTTGTAGGTCCCAAAACTGGGTCTGAAAAACAGTGAACTGGGGATGGTGTTTTTGGGGTGACCTAAATTGATTTTTTTATTGTTAGGATAAAGACATGAACCCAATAGTGAACATGGAGTTAGTAGTTGAAAACGTGAAAGCCCTGAGAGGTATAGTCAAAATGAACCACCTTCGAGGGTATTCCCGGTTGAGGAAAGATCAGTTGGTTGAGAGGTGATAGAAACGAAGACAAATCTTAAATTTCATCGTCGTCCCAAACCCCACACGAGGAAGGAGATTATCACCCAGACAAAACAACTTGGGTTGAAAGGGGTTAGCAGGCTGTCGATAGATCGACTGCTAAAGAAGGTGCAGGAAAAGATTTGGGAAGATAGGAAGGCCACTGGGGATAACATTGAGGTACATTTGCCGTAGAAAGCCTTTAAAGATGTATTTACTACCTGGAATATGACCCCATCATGGCATGGATGTGCAGACCCCCCTTGAGGTCTCTCGGGTGTCACGTGGGGAACTTATAGAATATGGGCATTGTAAGGGGCAAACCAATGTGATCATGCACTGTACCTTTGAAAAGATTAATCCAACAGGTAAGGCGGATGATGAGAACGAGAGATACTTTCACTCTGGAAACTAGATTTTCACCGCGGCCAAGGACTTGGTTGAAACCCTTGAGAAGATAGATGAAAAGATCGTAGAAAAGATTGCCCGGTTGACCTCTGACAAAACTAGGGAAATGGTGAATACTTCCTCGGTCCAGTGGGGGGTGTAATTCTATTAGCTATAAATGGTTTTTGTATTTTTGACGAATACAACCAACTCAGAACGATTTGGCTATCACACCAAAATGTAATTTTGTAATTCCTAAAATATTTGACACATGTTTAGCTAATTTCGCTCCAACTACGGCGCCCATCAACTCCAATCGCGGCAAAGTAATTACTTTAAGCGGTGCAACTCTGTTTTTAGCCATAACTAATTGCGAATGTTTTCCTTGTACAATGTAGGCGCATGCTCCATAAGCTTGTTTGCTAGCATCGGTAAAAATGTGTAATCTTGCTGTTTGTGGCGATAATCCATCGTTGTTAAGTAGTCTGGTAAATTCAACTGATTTTGTATCTATAAGATCTGTAGATAAAGTAGTCCATTGCGTAGTTACATCTTCAGGTAAGCGTTCGTCCCATCCAAAATTACGTTTCCATAGTGACTGCATTAGTATCTTAGCTTTCACTGTCACGGGACTAAGTATGCCAAGCGGATCAAAGATTTTAGACGACTGTCGTAATATTTCTCTTTTGGTTACATCTACCATGGTTGAATCTATGTCTACTTCGGCAAATAAAAGTTTGTCGTCCGCAACATTCCAGCGCATTCCAAGTATGTTGACCTCGTTACTGGAATCTAGTACGTTTTCTGTTTCAGCAAGTTCTCGTAGTCTGTTAGAATTAGAGTTCCATGATCTGAGGTTAAAGCCTCCTTTCTGTAATAAACACCTGGAATCACGGTAAAATTGCATTAAGTCGTCTTCGGCAGTAAAACTAGTTAAAACATTATCTACAAACAATCTTGTGTAATTCTTGAAGCTGTTGGACTAGGATTCTCTTCAAAGTGTTTTAATAAAGTTGCATTCAGTATAAATGGTGAGCATGTAGCTCCGAATAAGACTGACTTGAAACGATATGTTGTAAACGGACTGGTTGAATCTGTTGGGTCACTTAACCAAAAAAAGCGAGTTACATCACGGTCAGATTTATGAAGTCCAACTTGCAGAAATGCCTTTTTGATATTTGTTGTCACTGCAAACTTCGTGACAGCGGCTCTATTTCCAGCTCGAACACACTTGATTCTCGACGAATCCATCTTTTATCCTGGTCACGGCACCAATCTCGTGATCGTATAATTGTAGTTTGCGTTGTGTTGTATGAATAGAGAAAAAGACGTCTATACAAATGGATGATTTAATGCTGGAATACAATGACGTTTATATATAGCAACCATGACGTTACATATAGAGAGCGGTAACGCGTATAAGTACATGTATGAATCCCGCGTAATGTGATTGTCTCTTTTATCCTCGACAGGGGTGTATCCCTTCTCGAATGTACCTTTCATCTTGGTGATTCGGAAAATCGCGGTGGTTTAATGGGAGGTATGCTGCCGTAAAGGTTCCAATACAACTTGTTTTCATTCTCCTTATGACTTGCGGCAACAGGGACCATCTTGATAGCGGTGCTTGGTGGTATTGCACTGGCGATCAAGATCGTCCAGGACATCGATATAGGTGCGTGTGGAGTTGGCTGAAAAGTATTTGAACATTTTCTCTTTCATGGTGCGGTTTCAACGTTTGACAATACTCGATTTATCTTCGTTCCCGGTGGAGTAGAGATCGATACCATGCTTTTGAAGCAGCTGATTTACATGTGTGTTGTAAAACTCAGTGCCTTTGTCTGTACATAGCTTCTTGGGCACACCGCTTGGAAGGCATCCCGCACCATCAGCCCCTTCCTGTTCTTGAGTGGTATCAGCCAGTCATATTTCGAGAAGACATCGATAATGCTCAGGATAAATTTATTTCCCTTGATGTCCCTAGAGAAGTCACTCATATCAATGAGGTCGGCCGCCCAGGTCTCATCCACACCACCCACCGCTACACAGCGTTTATGAAACTAACGTCAAACTGGTTTGTGCAACTCCTCAGCTAGCTCATCAGTCCAGCGAACAGTTTTTTAACACCTAGACGGAATCGAACTTTGGTACCGATGATTGGTCCGACGATACTGCAGTCCAAGCGTTCGTGTGTGGTACAGTTGGGAATGGTGTTAAGCGAGGCTAGCATAGCTTCGTCACATATGGTGTTGCGTGCGGTTGCATCCTTGTGCTGGGCATAACAAAGATCGTGGAGATATTTGGTCAACTTGAATAATGGGTTTTGACCAAGCCTTCGGGTGCCATCGGGAAGTAGTAGCTTTCTAAGTCTAGTCCCTCGCCCGGTGAAGTTGTGTCCGGGTACATGCAATTCCATGGGTAATCGGTTGATTAGTTTGTTCATGAACCCTGTACCGGTTGTGGCAACGAACTGAGACTTCTTGGCATCGCACACCTTGCAGTTGCCAACCTTTCTTCGTCGCCCGTTGCTGGTCATTACCTCGCTAGCGCTTGTGTTAACTGTGTCCGTCTTTCTATGACTTTCACGCAGAAAATCATCTCTATGTTATTTTAATAAATGAACGTTGAAGACATTTCCTACAGTGCCAACGCCCCCGCGAGGAGTAATCACTACCTCCTACTTCAGCGATCGATAAGTCAGTTGATCATTGGGAAATCGGACTGTGGTAAGACGACGCTGCTGAACAACCTATTCCAGCGCGATTGATGGCTCCGACTAAAATCGATTGTACGTCTACGGATAATCGCTTCAACAACCTATCTACCAGCAGTTGGAGCAAGCGCTGGAAAAAAAGCTTCCCTAAAGAAGATATCGAGACCTACTACAGTGCAAAGGCAAGTCACCCTACTCGTTGATCGATGTGGTCAACACCTTATCACCACCACGACACCCGAGTGGTATCGATACTTTTTTCGATCAAGGAAGCGATGTACCAAACCCCCGAGAACTTGATCCCAGCCGTAAGAGAACCTCATGGTGAACCTCATGGTGTTCGACGACTTGATGGTGATTTCAATGCATGGAACTCCACCATTATGGTAAGGTGTAGCGATTTTCTCAACCTCAATGCCCTGCCAAGACGCTTTGAGGCCACCAGTGCACATACCCATGACACTTGAATCTTTCGAAGAAAAGGGATCCGTATCAGCTGTGTAATACCTTCATGCGCAACTCATTGATTAGGGGCGTTCACACCAACGCTTAGGGGCGTTCAACAGCATTCGATCCTATTAGATAAATGACATTTATCAAGATTATCGACCCTAAGCAGCGTGAGGCACTTGTCAGGGAGTTGCAAGACACCAAACGGAAGATTCAAGCCAGTAATATGCAACATCGCCTCTACAAGATTGAACTTAGCCGGGACCTTTACAAGGTGTTCAAGCCTGTGGTTGAGGCTTAGCGAGAGGCAGATTCACAGATCACCAAAAAGATTGCAGACCTTCCTGCAACAGTGCCAGTACTCCCTCCTCCACCGCCCAAGTTTGCCGACCCACTACTAATTGCACCACCTACAGAAACAGTCCTTGGAGCTCGAGCACAGCAGCATTTGCAGCTCAGTATGACTACATCCGCCGACCACACCTTTTGATTGCGATCTGAAAACGATGGTATCTTCATCAGAAGCTGACCAGTTACTTTTGACGGCGATAATTTGTTCATGGATAGTGTAAAGTACAAAGGAACCCTTGGCCTCTGGGAAGTTATGGTGAAAAAGAAACCAGAATCGTTCGAGCACGACGACCTTGACGACTATGCAGAGATCCTGAAAAGTTCCGGTGATATGTATAAAGTAGGGATGGCAACGAGTACTCGAGTACTCGGGTACTCGCTCGGAAGGCCGAGTACTCGAGTACAGTTTTAGTACTCGGATACTCGTTTGCCTGTTATACATTTTGAGATATTTTCTCTTCACATTTCCACTCACTTTAGTTCCGTTGAAATATCCCCTTCGTAATATTAAATAAAATCAATTAAGATTATAGATATGATTATCCTGAGGCTACTATTTGTTAAAGTAGTATCAGCAACGTCCTTTCCTTCCGAGGGAATGTTTTCATGTGCACTACTTGTAACAAAAAATAGAAAGTCAAACAGTCTTTCGTCTGAAATTGTTGACCAGATCATATTTCTAAATAAGAACAAAATCAAAGTGACCGGCGGTGAACCCTACGCAACAGATTAGGGACATTTTTAACGGTGTTTGTATACGGATCAACACTTTCATGGATTAATAGTTAACTCGTCACCAGCCATAAAACTCACCTTTGTTTGTTAATCAAGACTTCTATGTAAACGTTATTGGTATGAGATGTATAATTAAATTAATTTAATCACTCTGTATTTTAAACTTAACTATAATTGTTTAATATTAAAAAAAAACAAAAGTCGAAAATAAACTGACAACGTCATGGCTTTAAAAAAAAAAAGAAAATCAGATAAACGATGGTGCAAAAAGGGAAGACTAAGCAACACAAAACAGTTATTTGAAGTCCAATATTATTGTTGCCAAATTAATGGACAAGTCCTATCATAAAAGATACCAACTCCTCATGAATAGATGATACATATATTGGCTACTTTGTCGGACTTTATATGCAAATATTTTTTTTTTTTTTATTGTAATTTGGTTCATGAACACGTACACAAACTGCTATTATGATAGGTTATTTGTAGAAAACGGCAGTCGGTAATTCATTGCTTAATTGACACAAAAACAGAGGAGCAATGTTTATAGTACGTTAGTTTTATATGTAACAAAACACTGCATCCCACCTTAAATCTCAACTTTTCAATAGACGTTTAAGATTCACCCGAGTACTCGAGTATCTTGACCGAGTATCCGAGTATTAAATTTCAGATCTTTTGACATCCCTAGTATAAAGGCAATTCCATCTTTTCAAGAACCCCGAAAGCGAGTAAGAATTACAAGTGGATGGGAATCGTGTCCCACATCTACCAGAAATATAAGTTTGGCAGTGAGCTGCAAACCGTGTTTTTTTCCAACTTCAAGCAGCTTCTAGATCGCTTGGAACTGTGTGCTGCAGCATACCGAGCAGAAAATAATGGTGTGCGCAACGAAATTGTGTCGATTGTCCATGCTATGAAAAAGGGTAGATATATCAGCATCGAAGAATATATGGCGCTTCATCATAGTATCCTATAATAAATGTTGCAAATCAAGAAAGGTTACGCCTGAAAGTAGGCATACAGTGGTAGAGGACTGTTTGGCACAATTAACAGTTTGGCTGGACGCATTTTACTTCCTCTGCCACCAAAACCATAGGAAGTAAGACCGTGAGTGCAAACACCAATGAAGCCTTGAGAGGTGTTGAAAAAGGGGCCCCAAAGCCGTCGACCATGTGGTTGATAAAGTGACCCGCCCCCGAAAATGCAGAATGTCCACTCAACAGTCCAATGGTCAACCAGCAAACCGCAGCAAATCCAGTTGAACAACCTGATCTCCGGTTCTGGCATTGCTACCAGCCACGACTTTGTGCAGCGCTATAAAATAAATACATAATGTCCAACATCCTTATAATCACCGAAGGGTTGATCTACGACGTAAGTCTCCAAAAATATAAGGTTCACGAATACGAACCTCAAGCTGGTGCCAACCTGAATAATTCAGGTGAGATCCGAATCAACATCGAAACCCAAGACTTGTTCCTCCATCCCGCTGAAAGTTATCTCTTGGTAAAGGGGCGACTGTAAAAGAACCACGGTAGTTCATATGCTAATGCAGATCTAGTGTCTCTCATTCACAATGGAATCATGTTTCTCTTCAAGACTATCAGTTACAATTAATGCAAGCTCTCATGCCAGCTGATCGAACATATCAACGACCCAGTCGTTGATATCACTATGCTGGGAATGTTGATTTATCCCAACAATTTCTCCAAATCCCAAGGCCTTAACTAGCTGTGGTACAAAGATTCATCTACCGAAGCCGAGGCCGAAAACACAGGCTTTGCAGCACGTCATGGGTATATTATCACCAAGCCCGCCAATAAAAGGATCGTTTTCATTCACCACACCCCTGAGACATATTTTCGGCTTTGCAGACGATTACAACAAGATTGTGTATGGATTCAAGCACGAATTGTCACTCGTCGCGACTCGGACGACAATGCCATCCTGCTGCTGCCGTCAACGACGTGGCGAAAATCATCCTGAGTAAGATCTCTTGGTTTGTTCCTCACGTCCTTCCTTCCTTCCGATAAAAAAAAACTGCGGTTGTAAAAGACCATCCAAAGCAAGAGTAAGATCGATTTTGGTTCCGAATACGACAGTGTGATTCTACAAGTGCTACCGAAACCTTACAGTTCCACTGGCGTTTGTCTGCCAAGAGCGGTCGGGAGAAACTGAGATACATCATCGTAGCCTTTCAGACCGGTAAAAGTACGATCGGACTTAAAATGAAGCCGTGTTCGACCACTGCCGGTTGCGAACTATCTACGTCACCCTCAACGCAGAACGCTACCTGGCGTTAGACTTCAATGCCAGTTTCACACAAACCAAGATCGCCAGAGAGTACAAGAATGTCGCAGAGTTCTAACTACTTCAACATTGACCGTTTTATCAGCAACTGCAACATTAACCCCTCCGATTTCAACGATCTGTATCTACTGTTTGTCATTGATGTGAGTCACCAGTCCATTTGAATCCGATAGTCAGAAGATGAACGTCGTGTACAAAAAGTACAAAAATGGATAAAATTCACCTACAAGTAACGCCCTGCCGAAGTCTATGCGATCGTTGTGATCAACAACTGAGAAGTATGACGGTATCGAAGAGTGGAAGTAAAAATATATGATAATGGTGTACCATAAATAAATGGATAACACATGGTTTCAGCAATTGCTAAAATCACCAACCCCAAGCATGGGTTTTCCTTCATCGTTTCTGGAAACGATAGCCAAATTCTTTCCCGGTTCAACCTCCACTGCAACTCAAGGAATCAAAGACCTACGAGATGGCATTGGTAAATCTGAAAACCAATAATTCCACCCCTAACATTCATATGTATACAGGAAACCATTCAATCTGCTACTCTCCCGATGATGGTGCCAACTGGTTGTCCATCGCACTGAGCACAGGTTTATGACATCGAAGACATCAACAATGAAATCCAGCGACAGCTACGGCTCAACAAACACAAAACGAAGATCATCATCGATGCCAACCAAGCGACCCTAAAGCAACGCTGACCCTCGCCAAACTCTATCAAGTAGACTTCAAAGTTGTCAATAACATCAACACCGTCTTGGGATCCAAGTGGCAGATTTACACGTTCGGTATGATCACAAACGGTTATACAGAAGGGGAGCACATTGTAAATATCATCAGAATCAACAGCATTCTGGTGAATGGTGATATCAACCATGAAGTTATGTAAATGGTACACAACAGTCTTCAATCTACAGCTTTTTTTTCCCGCAGACGGTCCTGGTATGAAAATCATTCAAACCCCCAAGCACCTTTTGGTAGTATACTTGCTAGTGATCTTGCGAACCAGCAATCGCATGCAAACATATATCAACGATCAAGACGGTAGGCTCATCGATCTCAGAGGTGAACATCTCACTATCCGTTTTCATCTTCTTGCGTTTACACAGTGAATCCCAGTGGCAACGGTCTCTACCTCAAATCCCCAAACGCCCGGATTACCTATGGGTATGGACTCTACTTGGAGCGTGGTCAGCAATTCCATGACGGAGCCGTTCTGATCTTATATTTAGATGCTTACAGTCCCTTCAAAAACATTGCCCTCCTCGGTATGCTCCTATAAAATAAATGAACGATTTAGATTCTTGGTACCGACAATGTGTGTCGAATCAACTCGATGCAGAAATTTGAAGGTATCAAACTACCTTGAATGCCTATAAACGTCTGGACAAAGCTGTATCTGTAGCACTGGGTGCTTGTTCTGTGGTTAGTTTGATGTTAACCAGCAGTACCCTGGGTTCAGCTTTGACCGGTACAGGTCTTATAGCCACCCTTCCTCTGGGGTTTCTAGCTTGCTTGAATGCTACCACCGTAATGGATCTCACACTAATTTCTAGGCATGTAACAAAAACAAAACCAAAAAAACACCACGATACCTTGCGATTGCCCCAGTCCAAAGAGTCCTTGGTTGAGCAATGTATCAGATCTGATTTAGCTAATGATGAACTGATCTATGATGCCGAGTTTGGGAAAGTCGTCACCTGCCTCAAAAACTCAATTCAATGGTTTTATACCCGATTTTCAGGCTTAAACAACATATCCTAACACTTCCAATTATACCGTCCTTATCAAAAATATAAAAGCCGTGGTAATCATAGCCGGTGCGCCTGTTTTTTTTTCCATCCCATAGCTCACGATTTGCACTGCTCCATCGGTCTCTCTCTTTGCCCCGACGGTGGTCAGCTGATTGTTTAGTCTTTCACATCCCCGGATATTTTTCCCTTTCCAGCACAAGGTTATGATTTTTGCGAACCCACAATTCGTGTCAACTTCGTGTCAACATCTTTAATGTCTTTGACAATCCAGGGTGAGTACTGACTAACTTCTCGCCATTTGAGGGTTTCCTCTGCAGTATTTTCCAAAATTTTGACCTCTTGCGCCATATTCTCTCTCTGATCAGACATATTTGTAATCTCACAATCCATTGTGTTTATTATCTGTGGATTTTTCTTGGTGTGTTTTCTTTCTTCCACAAAGATACATTTTCCCACGACCCCAGCCCCCACTTTTTCTCCTCTTAACCTCGTCAACGAGCGTGCAAGATTTTCGAATTTTTCAGTCCGGTCCCAGCAGAACTCCCCTCAAAATGTTCACTCATATTTCGATATTTAAGTCCTTCGTTACTCCGCGGAATAAATTGACTATATACCATGTGTTCCTCTTTTTATAAGCTTCCGAATGAGGTATAAGGTAGATCTGTAATAAAGGGCTGAAGGGTCACAGTATTCCATTCCATTATTCAAAATATCCATTTCATTATGCAAATTGGCTATTTCTTAATTTTCACGCGTATTTTGGCATTTTAGTCCCCCGTAACCCCTAGATTGTCATTGCGGTACATATTGGTTTTTTTCTCAATTTATTCACGTATTATTTCGACATTTAAGTCCGTCGTTACTCCTCTATTATGCGTTGCCAAACATATTGACTATATACCTTTTGTTCCTCTCGTAATAAGCTTTCGAATGAGGTATAAAGTATATCTATAATTAGGGGATAAATGGTCGCAGCATTCCATTCCATTATTCAAAATACCCAATCATTATTCAAAATTTGCTATTTCTTCATTTTCAAGCGTAATTTGGCATTTAGGTCCTCTGTAATCCCTGTAATGGTCATTGCGGCACATAATGTTTATTCTCAGTTTATTCTTCTATTAATAAGCTTTGATTTGGTGTAAAAAAAAATCCTGAATAAGAGGCGACGGGTTGCAGCAGTCCATTCCATTATTCAAAATATCCATTTCATTATTCAAAATTGGCTATTTCTCAATGTTCACGCGTAATTTGATCTTTAAGTCCTTCGTTACTCCTCTAATATGCGTTGCGGAACAAATTGACTATATACCTTTTGTTCCTCTTTTAATAAGGTTTCGATTGAGGTATAATATATATCTGTTATTACGGGTTGAAGGGTCCTGCCAGTCCATTCCATTATTCAAAATATCCATTTCATTATTCAAAATTGGCTATTTCTTAATTTTCACGCGTATTTTGATATTTAGCTCTTCCTAATATTCGTTGCGGAACATATTGACTATATACATTTTGTTCCTCTTGTAAATCAGCTTTCTGAATGAGGTATAGATTTATCTTAATTAGGGCTAAAGGGTCGCCGCAGTCCATTCCATTATTCAAATATCCTTTTCATTATTCAAAATTGCTATTTCTTAATTTCACGCGTAATTTGGCTATTAAGGCCTTCTAATTTTCCGTTGCGGACATATTGACTATATACATTTTGTTCCTCTTGTAATCAGCTTTCGATGAGGTATAAGTTATCTATAATTAGGGCTAAGGGTCGCCGCATCCATTCCATTATTCAAAATATCCATTTCATTATTCAAAATTGCTTTTTCTTAATTTTCACGCGTATTTTGGATATTAGGTCTTCTAATATTCGTTGCGGAACATATTGACTATAATACATTTTGTTCTCTTGTAATCAGCTTTCGAATGAGGTATAAGGTTTATCTATAATTAGGGGCTAAAGGGTCGCCGCACTCCATTCCATTATTCAAAATATCCATTTCATTATTCAAAATTGGCTATTTCTTAATTTTCACGCGTATTTTGGCATTTAGGTCTTCTAATATTCGTTCGGAACATATTGACTATATACATTTTGTTCCTCTTGTAATCAGCTTTCGAATGAGGTATAAGGTTTATCTATAATAAGGGGCTAAAGGGTCGCAGCAGTCCATTCCATTATTCAAAATATCATTTCATTATTCAAAATTGGCTATTTCTTAATTTTCACGTGTATTTTGGCAATCAGGTCTTCTAATATTCGTTGCGGAACATATTGACTAATATACATTTTGTTTCTCTTGTAATCAGCTTTCGAATGAGGTATAATATTTATCTATAATAGGGGCTAAAGGGTCGCTGCAGTCCATTCCATTATTCAAAATATCCATTTCATTATTCAAAATTGACTTAATCTTAATTTTCACTTTGGCATTTAGCTCTTCTAATTTTCGTTACGGAACATATTGACTATATACATGTTGTTCCTCTTGTAATCAGCTTTCGAATGAGGTATAAGGTTTATCTATAATTAGGGACTAAAGGTCGCAGCAGTCCATTCCATTATTCAAAATATCCATTTCATTATTCAAAATTGGCTATTTCTTAATTTTCACGCTTTATTTTGGCATTTAGGGTCTTCTAATATTCGTTGTGGAACATATTGACTATATACATTTTGTTCGTCTTGTAATCACTTTCGAATGAGGTATAAGATTTATCTATAATTAGGGGCTAAAAGGTCGCCACAGTCCATTCCATTATTCAAAATATCCATTTCATTATTCAAAATTGACTATTTCTTAATTTTCACGCGTAATTAGGCATTTAGGTCTTCTAATATTCGTTGCGGAACATATTGACTATATACATTTTGTTCGTCTTGTAATCAGCTTTCGAATGAGGTATAAGGTTTATCTATAATTTGGGTCTAAAGGGTCGCCGCACTCCATTCCATTATTCAAAATATCCATTTCATTATTCAAAATTGACTAGTTTCTTAATTTTCACGCGTAATTAGGCATTTAGGTCTTCTAATATTCGTTGCGGAACATATTGACTATATACATTTTATTCGTCTTGTAATCAGCTTTCGAATGAGGTATAAGGTTTATCTATAATTAGGGGCTAAAGGGTCGCCACAGTCCATCCCATTATTCAAAATATCCATTTCATTATTCAAAATTGGCTGTTTCTTAATCTTCACGCGTATTTGGCATTTAGGTCTTCTAATATTCGTTGCGGAACATATTGACTATATACATTTTGTTCGTCTTGTAATCAGCTTTCGAATGAGGTAGAAGGTTTATCTATAATTAGGGCTAAAGGGTCGCCACGTCCATTCCATTATTCAAAATATCCATTTCATTATTCAAAATTGACTATTTCTTAATTTTCACGCGTCATTAGGCATTTAGGTCTTCTAATATTCATTGCGGAACATATTGACTATATACATTTTGTTCGTCATGTAATCAGCTTTCGAATGAGGTATAAGGTTTATCTAGTATTAGGGTCTAAAGGGTCGCCGCACTCCATTCCATTATTCAAAATATCCATTTCATTATTCAAAATTGACTATTTCTTAATTTTCACGCGTAATTAGGCATTTAGGTCTTCTAATATTCGTTGCGGAACATATTGACTATATACATTTTGTTCGTCTTGTAATCACTTTCGAATGAGGTATAAGGTTTATCTATAGTAGGGCTAAAGGGCCGCCACAGTCCATTCTATTATTCAAAATATCCATTTCATTATTCAAAATTGGCTGTTTCTTAATCTTCACGCGTATTTTGGCATTTAGGTCTTCTAATATTCGTTGCGGAACATATTGACTATATACATTTTGTTCGTCTTGTAATCAGCTTTCGAATGAGGTATAAGGTTTATCTATAATTAGGGGCAAAGGGTCGCACAGTCCATTCCATTATTCAAAATATCCATTTCATTATTCAAATTGACTATTTCTTAATTTTCATGCGTAATTAGGCATTTAGTCTTCTAATATTCGTTGCGGAACGTATTGACTATATACATTTTGTTCGTCTTGTAATCAGCTTTCGAATGAGGTATAAGGTTTATCTATAATTAGGGACTAAAGGGTCGCAGCAGTCCATTCCATTATTCAAAATATCCATTTCATTATTCAAAATTGCTATTTCTTAATTTTCACGCGTATTTTGGCATTTATGTCTTCTAATATTCGTTGTGGAACATATTGACTATATACATTTGTTCGTCTTGTAATCACCTTTCGAATGAGGTATAAGATTTATCTATAATTAGGGCTAAAGGGTCGCCCACAGTCCATTCCATTATTCAAAATATCCATTTCATTATTCAAAATTGACTATTTCTTAATTTTCACGCGTAATTAGGCATTTAGGTCTTCTAATATTCGTTGCGGAACATATTGACTATATACATTTTGTTCGTCTTGTAATCAGCTTTCGAATGAGGTATAAGGTTTATCTATAATTTGGGTCTAAAGGGTCGCCGCACTCCATTCCATTATTCAAAATATCCATTTCATTATTCAAAATTGACTAGTTCTTAATCTTCACGCGTAATTAGGCATTTAGGTCTTCTAATATTCGTTGCGGAACATATTGACTATATACATTTTATTCGTCTTGTAATCAGCTTTCGAATGAGGTATAAGGTTTATCTATAATTAGGGGCTAAAGGGTCGCCACAGTCCATTCCATTATTCAAAATATCCATTTCATTATTCAAAATTGACTATTTCTTAATTTTCACGCGTCATTAGGCATTTAGGTCTTCTAATATTCATTGCGGAACATATTGACTATATACATTTTGTTCGTCATGTAATCAGCTTTCGAATGAGGTATAAGGTTTATCTAGTATTAGGGGCGAAAGGGTCGCCACAGTCCATTCCATTATTCAAAATATCCATTTCATTATTCAAAATTGACTATTTCTTAATTTTCACGCGTAATTAGGCATTTAGGTCTTCTAATATTCATTGCGGAACATATTGACTATATTCATTTTGTTCGTCATGTAATCAGCTTTCGAATGAGGTATAAGGTTTATCTATAATAGGGGCTAAAGGGTCGCCACAGTCCATTTCATTATTCAAAATATCCATTTCATTATTCAAAATTGGCTGTTTCTTAATCTTGACGCGTATTTTGGCAATTAAGTCTTCTAATATTCGTTGCGGAACATGTTGACTATAAGCAAGTTGTTCCTCTTGTAATCAGCTTTCGAATGAGGTATAAGGTTTATCTATAATTAGGGTCTAAAGGGTCGCCGCACTCCATTCCATTATTCAAAATATCCATTTCATTATTCAAAATTCAGTTGAACGGCAAACGATTTAATGGCTTCTAAGTTCAAGACATTGGTCACGTGATAAAAGGTCAGAGTTTACGATTTTTTTGTAAACGTGCATGCCTCGTGGTTTTTGGACTCGTATCGTCTTATTTGTACTCGTACATTAATAAAAACCAAAGTGTTCAATTCTAGATTGAATAAGCTTTCTTATTTTATATAATTATAATAAAAAAGTATTGTTAAAATGTTATAAATTCACGAGCGAAGTGAAACTTTTTTTCTGAAAATTTGCGTAGGTCCACGGAAAATCCTTAATAAATCCTTAAATAGGTTTGGTAACGTGTTGAGAGGTATAAAATATGAAGTAAAACCATTTTTTGCTCCTAATATTACAATATCAGATCACAAAAACCCCGGATACGCAATTCTGTCAGATTATTCGTGGCGAAGCGGAGATCAAAGGGAGATAACTCGGTACGCGCATCGTAGGAAATTGCAAGTTCACAATAGTAAATATGAGTAAAATTAATGATTGCAGATCTATTTCGACGAGTTCTTGAATACCGTTCAATATTCCATGTTCCTCTACTGTTGTAACATTAAAATAGTCATGGAAGTTCAAGTTCTTACAGGTTTTTGAACACTTCCAAAGAAGACACTTACCAACATTTTATATCAGACTGACTCTCTGAAACTTGAATATATTGTATATATTCTCAAACACCCTTTTAGTAGATACAAGGATACAAGATGGGTTTATCAGTCATTTGTCAGAAGAACCTGTGTAACAATAGAAGCAGAAGCAGAAGATTACATTTAAACAAAAATATGGGGGAAAAAAGGAAATACATGTATATAGTCTTCAAAATTGTGACCATTACCATAGATTGAAAATAAAATCAATCTGAAGTAGCCAGAAGTACATGTACAATTTTTGTTTTATGATAGCTGCTTTAAGATACAGTTGCAGATCTCAGGGAGTCTGATGATTGGAACCTCCTCTTTTTATGGAAGATTAATGCATTTGAATGGGATCATGCATATAGTTGGAACCCTCCTTTTTATCCTTGGTTGAGAATACCACCACTTATGTTTAAAATTTTCTGGATTCACCCTGAGATAAGAAACTACATAAGTTGTACAAGTTCTGTTGCTTGCCTTAATCAAGAGAAAAAATCTGAACATTCAAAGAACCAGAAAGGGATTTAAAACATAATAATCAACACAAAGATCACTGAACAAAAGCTGTATTGTAATCTGATATATCCTGCAGTTATCATAAATCCTGTTATATGTATAAATATTTGAAGTTTTGCTTTATATTTTTTCTTCTTTCTTATATTTGAATTCAAAAGTCCTGCAACCAACTGTTAAGTGCTTGATAATCAATTATTGATTGGATAATAACATCAGCTGACCAGTAAATAAAATTTGAAAATGCTTAGTTGAAATAAAATAGTGGTATTATGTCATTAGATATACTGAATCAACTTCAAATTTAATCCAAATTCACATTTACCTGCACTAAAATGCATAGTCAATTGGACTACAAAAACCTGAGACTACTTCAATGTATAACATAGAGATTGTGGTCACCTCCCATGTTATAGTAGTCTTAAACAAAAACAAAACTGACTTCACTTAAATACAGTATGTTCAGAATTTTTTTGAAAAAGGACAAAGTTCAAAAAGAAATTTATTATTCTGATATCAGAAATAATCTCATAGTATCAAAGCAGAATGTCAGTTCTTTTAATTGAGATAACCAGTTTAATCCCATTATTTACTTTTATAAAAAAAAATGATATTATCTGGATTTTCAATCATTGACTAAGCTTGTCATCAACTCACTTACTTTACAAATGCTTTTAAAAGTTAACCTGTCAGTACTAAAATAAATAATTGTGGTATAAGACAAGATATTTTATTCAAATTAAAGGGCATATGAAGAGCAAAGTAATGTACATGTATTACAATGATTTATATATGTGTATATATAATGGATCAATGATGTTGATATAAATCAGATAAATATGGAGATAACCAACTCCATTCTTAGATTTTAAACCACAGCTAGTTCAGAGCCACACATATATTTGAAAAGGCATATAATAATTATATCTTCAATTAACAGGCAAATATTCCCAAATGCCCAATTAAAACATTATCTGTACTCTCTATATATATTGATAACTTTCTGAGTTCAAACCATTTATTTAAAATTGCAACACAGTCACTTTTCAATGCCTCTAGGTTTTCTTGAATAAAAAGCCAATTAGATTTGTCACTTGTGCTTAACTTTTCACAACTTTTTTTTAACTTATTATTATATTATAATTAAATTCTTTTCTTAAAAACTTATAAAGGGGAAACTGACATTTATGGTATAGTTGCCAATGACATAACAGCCTGGAAACTTATCACCAGAGTCCAAGTCTCTGTTAGCAGTGACAGTTAAATTACAAGTCACTTGACATACATCAACAATTAATACATTCCATTGTTTTAAGGCAAATGAGGAAAACAAGAGTAACAATAGCTTTTGCCTTACTACATGCACAAGAGAATATTAGAAATTATAATATAAATTAGAAAATATCAGAGGCAAAAAAGACAGGACTTAGCCACTGGACTTTTAGTAAAGTACCCTTACTAACCCTTAGAGGAGCTGCTGTATACTAGAAAAAAATATATTGATGATTTGACCCCATCAATCAGCATTTTAGCATTACATTATTGTCAATTGCTATCTGCTCTATTTGTTCCAACCTGTCATGAGAGTCAAAATGTATTCCTAGGGTGGGAATTAAACCCATGTACGTTCATTTACTTTATTGTTCTTTGTGTACACAAAATGTACAAAATGTACATGTCCATGAAATATATCAAATGCAAAAAATGCTGTAATGTATCATTACACCCTCATTAGTTAAGGACCAAGTAAAAGAAGTCCCTGCACCTACCTAGACGTATTTCTTGGGTAAGATTTATTATATAACTATTGAAAGTATAACACCATAAAGGTTATTGGTAAGTATATAGTAACATCAACGTGCAATTCAAGTAAACAAACTGTCAAACATAAACAATCTACAACGTGTTTGTCTGCTGTGCTTGAAAACGACCCATCAGGCTTATTTACACGAATTTTTGCTCAAGCAGACAGTTAAATATGTCCGTTTACGTTATGGGGTCTGTTAAGAATGTATTTGCTGTTATAAATTGTGTATGCATGGAAATATAAGGAAGATAACATTGATTTTTACCGTAACTTTTGAATACACAACATTCCCAAGGTATCCCCACAAAACACATGGCTACTTTGTAACGACGGCTGGTAACGTGTAGCCACTTTCTAACGGCAAATGCCATTGGATGATCTTCAAAGATCAATAATAAAATTGCTAATAAATGATTGGATACGAAATTCTGTCAGATTATAAATAGGTGAAAAAATGTAAACATTGAAATCCGCCATCTTGACGTAGGAAACAAACTAATTTTCAGTCTTGGATTAAAGGACATTGCGCACATTGCCAGCGTATCATGCATAAACAGTCATCTGCAAATATATCTTTCAATTTGTGTTTTACACTTACTTTTCTATGTTTTAGTTAATTTAATGTTTTTTAATTTACTACATAATGGGACATCGTTCTCAAAGATGCCGTAGAAAAAATTATAGGTGGCGCTGTTTGTGGGCGTAAACATTTTACATACGGGTTCTTTTTTTGTCGACAAATTGACCTCTATCTGTCAGATTCAGGCGTTTGCCTTCCAACTGAATTGACTATTTCTTAATTTTCACGCGTAATTAGGCATTTAGGTCTTCTAATATTCGTTGCGGAACATGTTGACTATAAGCATGTTGTTCCTCTTGTAATCACCTTTCGAATGAGGTATAAGGTTTTTCTATAATTAGGGTCTAAAGGGTCGCCGCACTCCATTCCATTATTCAAAATATCCATTTCATTATTCAAAATTGGCTATTTCTTAATTTTCACGCGTATTTTGGCATTTAAGTCTTCTAATATTCGTTGCGGAACATATTGACTATATACATTTTGTTCGTCTTGTAATCACCTTTCGAATGAGGTATAAGGTTTATCTATAATTAGGGGCTAAAGGGTCGCCACAGTCCATTCCATTATTCAAAATATCCATTTCATTATTCAAAATTGACTATTTCTTAATTTTCACGCGTAATTAGGCATTTAGGTCTTCTAATATTCGTTGTGGAACATATTGACTATATACATTTTGTTCGTCATGTAATCAGCTTTCGAATGAGGTATCAGGTTTATCTATAATTAGGGTCTAAATGGTCGCCGCACTCCATTCCATTATTCAAAATATCCATTTCATTATTCAAAATTGACTATTTCTTAATTTTCATGCGTAATTAGGCATTTAGGTCTTCTAATATTCGTTGCGGAACGTATTGACTATATACATTTTGTTCGTCTTGTAATCAGCTTTCGAATGAGGTATAAGGTTTATCTATAATAGGGGCTAAAGGGTCGCCACAGTCCATTCCATTATTCAAAATATCCATTTCATTATTCAAAATTGGCTGTTTCTTAATTTTCACGCGTATTTTGGCATTTAGGTCTTCTAATATTCGTTGCGGAACATATTGACTATATACATTTTGTTCGTCTTGTAATCACCTTTCGAATGAGGTATAAGGTTTATCTATAATTAGGGGCTAAAGGGTCGCCACAGTCCATTCCATTATTCAAAATATCCATTTCATTGTTCAAAATTGACTATTTCTTAATTTTCACGCGTAATTAGGCATTTAGGTCTTCTAATATTCGTTGCGGAACATATTGACTATATACATTTTGTTCGTCTTGTAATCAGCTTTCGAATGAGGTATAAGGTTTATCTATAATTAGGGTCTAAAGGGTCGCCGCACTCCATTCCATTATTCAAAATATCCATTTCGTTATTCAAAATTGACTATTTCTTAATTTTCACGCGTAATTAGGCATTTAGGTCTTCTAATATTCGTTGTGGAACATATTGACTATATACATTTTATTCGTCTTGTAATCAGCTTTCGAATGAGGTATAAGGTTTATCTATAATAGGGGCTAAAGGGTCGCCACAGTCCATTCCATTATTCAAAATATCCATTTCATTATTCAAAATTGGCTGTTTCTTAATCTTCACGCGTTTTTTGGCATTTAGGTCTTGTAATATTCGTTGCGGAACATATTGACTATAAACATTTTGTTTGTCTTGTAATCAGCTTTCGAATGAGGTATAAGGTTTATCTATAATTGGGGGCTATAGGGTCGCCGCACTCCATTCCATTATTCAAAATATCCATTTCATTATTCAAAATTGTCTATTTCTTGATTTTCACGCGTATTTCGGCATTTAGGACTTCTAAAGTTCGTTGCGGAACCTTTAATAGCTGACTGTGCGGTATGGGATTTGCTCATTGTTGAAGGCTGTACGGTGAGCTATAGTTGTTAATGTCTGTGTCATTGTGGTCTTTCTGGATAGTTGTTTCATTGGCAATCATACCACATCTTCTTTTTTAAATTTCCTCATTTTTATGCATTTTGTGGCATTTAGGTCCTCCGTAAACCCTCTTATGGTCATTTCGAATCAAAAATATAGCTATTGTGTCACAGTCAATTTTTTCTATATCTTTTTCACTATTCACCGCTTCAATTTGAATAATGAAACATAAAACCATTACATTATTCATTATTCGTTTTTCAATAGTGAATAGTGAATAGTGAACTATTTCATTATTCATTATTGAATAATGAATAATGAACTATGAATAATGGACGTACTTCAGCGCGGTGTAAGTTTGGACTTTGGTTTTAAAACTGTTACATATTTTTGGAACTTGAAATTAGTGATCAAAATATAACATTTAATGCATACAACCTTACTGCGCTTACTTCTGGTTTATGGTTCTTTCTAAATGATTCCATATTTGTAGAGGAAAATCGCGTCTAGCGCAAATATAAATTCTGTACCTATAATGAGTTTATTTCTAAATAACATGGAATATTAATTGATATAGACGAGTTTTCATTTCAGAATTATGATGAAGTGTTGTTTTTTGATTGTTTTCATCTTTTGCACAATTGATGTGTCAAATGGCGGCAGTAAGTAGCTTTTATGTTTAAAACGCTGTAGTGAAGATTAAAGATTAGGCTACTTGACTCTCTCATATATAAAAGGTACGATCTTTTCACTCTGATCAAACGTTCTTCATTCGAGAGCCAAATGAGACAGACAGAGGTATAACCTTTTTACATGTATGTAACAGACATTCAATCATGTTAACACAAGTATCTACAATTTGTTTTTATAGTAATTGGGGATAAACACCTTCAGTTTACAACGATAACATCAGTACTTTTGTCGAGCTACAGAGCTGTACAAAACTGTTCAACACTACTTTCCTAGGTTGACATAAGAACAATAAAAAAATCTGCATTTAGAAAGAACTGATTTTAAAACTTCTAAGCAGAGTAACGAGCATCTCGAGCAAATTTAGTACATTTTATTTATGAGAGATCATAACGCAATAACAATATATATAAACTTTTTCTTAAAATAAAAAAAAAATCTTTGTATCCTTTATTCAACATGGTTAAGCAAATCAATTTGAGAAATAAACCATGACTTTACATATATATGCAGACCGTGTATATTTACGCCAAACATTTTTCATTTTAAGCTGAACAAATAGATTTTGAAAATACCCTACAAATTTTAAAATTAATTGGTTTGATAAATGTAACAAACATCTGTTGAAGTCAATTCTGAAAAATCATTTTCGTTATGAGAATTGAAATTTGTAATTTTCATGACATTACATTATTTGATTTCACGAGGATAATATTAAAAGTAATGATAAGTTTGTCTTAAAAAGATTTCATCTTATCAACAGTTTGAATAAATTAAAACATTTGAATTTGATTGTTTTAGAAAAGAAACAAATTTCAATCTCCTTCTTAAGGACAAAATATTGAAATTGGTAACCTTAAGCATTTTTCAATTTGCCATAAAATATTGAAAAATGAAAAATGCTAAAACGTGGAGCATTTTTCAATTTGCCTTTAAAAATTGAAAAATGAAAAATGCTCCAACGTGGAGCATTTTTCAATTTGCCTTCAAAAATCAAAAAATGAAAAATGCTCCAACGTGGAGCATTTTTCAATTTGCCTTTAAAAATTGAAAAATGAAAAATGCTCCAATGTGGAGCATTTTTCAATTTGCTTTGAATTATTGAAAAATGAAAAATGTTGAATTTTCATCTTTAATTTTTTTTTCTCAAAAATGAAAATGTTTTTTTTTTGTGTTGAGGATTTTTCATTCAATTTGTTTAATCAAAGTTTTGTTTTTATGCTTTAAATATAACACACATATGTGTATGTGTGAACCCGTGTATACACATTTATTACCTTACCCCGAAAAGATAGGAGAACAATAACACACCAGCAAAATTTTGTGATATGGCGCAGGATTATTATGCAAAAAATTATTGTTATTTCCCTTGCTTAAAACCCTTAACTTTATATTTCCCTATTGTGTTGTTCACATTCAGGTTAACTACATATTCTCTTTATATCTGTTAAATCAAATGGATATTGGTTTGTTTAATTCATTGATAGAGATATTTATTTTTACTCCATAGTTTAGTATTTGCACCGTTGCACAACATTTGTAAACTTCTTTAAAAAGTTAATATACATTTAAGATAAGATCTGAGCAATACAAACACGCATAGATCAAGGCATAAATAAGCCTGCTCGTAACAAAACAGTTCGGTTAGTATCATTAAAGGATTTAGCATAGCGCAAAGCAAATACAATATGCCCTTTTAAAACCTCAACGACAGAATAGCTTCACCAAAGCTGAGAGCTATTCATCAATAAATAGTAAATGAAAAATATTGTAACATAAGATTTCGTACTTTCATGCAATTGCTAAGGATTTGGTGATACCCTCGTTGACAACCTAGAAAATATGTAAAGATAAAAACAACACCTAGGAAAGCTGTTCTGTTCCCAGTCTCTCTGTATAAGGTTGATTAATATGCCATTTCCCTTCTAAATACAGCTCATTTTGGAAGTCATTGAATGCTCCCTTTCTTAACTAGATAAAATGAATTAAATAATTTGTTCACTGGTTTTTTTTTGGGGGGGGGTTAGTATTACTTAGCTATTTTAATACCAATAGTGCTTTAACATTTGGCATCCATCGTCTCTGTTTACAACTAGAACAAGCTGTGGTTTACATCTCCGAATCTCAATTAGAATTACTAATGCTAAATGTTGGTCCCGCGAGGTTGATGTTGAATTTTTCTGTTTTTAACTGAAATACATTATTTTGGGAAAACTAATCAGAAATGAAGCAGACATTTGAGACATTTGAGTGCTCGATGGAATTAGATACGACTGTCTTTAGGAGACAAGTTTTGAAAATGTAGGTGTATAATTGTTCCTGTGGTCTTTTATTTTTATAGTATGGTTTATTTGGTACATTTTGTGTCAATGTATAGTCAAAATATGTTTAATGTTGTCAAGACTGATATTGCTGATTACTTAAAGTTTGTTCATTTTGAGACAGATTTTCTTTTATTTTCAAATGTGAAGCTAGTTTACATTTCTCTAGATATAAGAAGATGTGGCATGAGTGCCAATGAGACAGTTTGCCTTCTAAGTCACAATTTTTAAAATAAAAACCATTATAGGTCAAAGAACGGTCTCATGAGTCATGGTTCACATAAAACAATAAGCTATAAATTGTTCCCAAAATGACTAGTGTAAAACGATTCAAGCGGGAAAAACAACGGTATAATCTATATACAGAACGAGAAACCCTTATGAATCACATCAACTAACGACAACAAGGAACATTATAGAAGATAAAAAAAACCCTGTTAAACAGACTTAGGAAGAAGGGATATAGTACGATTCTGTTGTGGTTGTCAGGTTATTAAAGTTTGCATATTTTGGTTTTAATATTGTTTCACTTATAGGGTCTTTACATCGTGATTAAACATATTTTTTAAAAACCAGTTGTTGGCATGGCACGGGTTATGTTCTTCTCTTAAATATTTTATGATTTGTATAATACTGAACCCCTAACGGGAGTTGCCTGATATTCCTATGATGAAGACGTAATCTTAAAATCAGTTTAATTAAGGTCTGGAGCTGACATGTCAGTAACTTCTGGTAGTCTGTTGTTATTTATGTGTTATTATCATTTTGTTTATTTTCTTTTGTTACCTCTTCTGACATCGGACTGGGTGTATGGTTATGCGTTTACTTTTCTACATTGGTCAAAGGTATCAGGGGAGGGTTGAAATCTCATAAACATGTTTAACCCCACTTATTTTGCGCCTGTTCCAAGTCAGGAGCGTCTGGCCTCTGTTAGTCTTGTATTATTTTTAAATTAGGTTTTTAGTTTTTAATTTGTTTAGTATGGCGTCCATTATCACTGAACTAGTACATGTATATATATATTTGTTTAGGGGCAAGCTGAAGAACGCCTCTGGGTGCGGCAGTTTCTCGCTGCATTAAAGACCTATTGGTGACCTTCTGCTGTTGTCTGTTCTTTATATATGGTCGGGTTATTATCTCTTTGACACATTTCCCATTTCCATTCTAAATTGGATTGTCTATTTAAAAAAAATAGAAGATACAAAATTATTATGTCTGAAGCTGTCAGGGAGAATCATAAAACCTTTGACATAAAATTATCCATATTTTGAGTCAGAGATGGGAGATCTTCCTATGATGCCCGCCCGTCCTCCCCCTAAAAAAAGTAAACAACACTAAAATCTTATTCTGACATTACAGATGGGATTTCATTTCATTCACGTGAATGAGGTTGGAGTGACTCGGTGTGCGCCTTTTCCTAAATTCATCTTTTTTGTTTGTTCTCCAGATCCCACCTTTGGTGTCTCCTTGATTTCATTACCCACATTTTAATAATCCTATATCCGACCATCCCTTTTTGTAACCTCAATAGCACCCCCTCTCTATATCCCACTTCTGGGGCTACTTGCAAAATTCATTTTGATCAAGATGGATTGTATGCTCAGAATTATCAGCCTGATATGGATCAGGATAAAAGTTTCGTGATCCCTGTAAAAAAACAAAACAGTTGTGACTTTCTGTTTACATAACGAATATAAAAGGGGAGCGGACGAGCTACAAAAAATATAATAGTATCAACAAAGAGGCAATTTCGATAAATATTCAAATTATTTAAATTTTCTCAAATCCGAAAAGAGTGCACACGCTGAAATGTCTCGCCTTCTTTACTAATCATTGATATTATGTGATCCAAAATCCTGGACTTAAAAACATGAAATCCCGAGGTCCTGAATGAAGAAAAAAATCCCGGGTCCCGAAAGGGTTAATCCCGAAATCACAAGCTTAAAAACACCCGATCCTGACGTCCTGAAAAAGGTCCTGCCCACCCTCTATGTTGATAGTCCTAAATATAAATCTTTACTACAACTATCACATAAACTTAACATGGTCAAAGAAAATTAGGACAGGGTCATATAAACAAAACAAGAAATACATGTACACCTTACAATAAATCACTAAGTATAAATGACCCATGCTAATAGTTTCTAAGAAACAGACTTAACCGAGAAAACTAAACACATGAACCACGAAACTAAGGTCAAGGATCTGAACCATGGCAGGCAGAAGTGTACAACTTACAATTCCATACAGCAAGTAAAGTTAACCTATTTCTTATAGTTTAAGAAAATCAGAACAAAACTAAAAAACTAAATACTGTGCAATGAACAGTGAAAATGAGGTCAAGGCCAAATAAAACCTGCCAGACTGACATGCACATCATTAAATATTTCCATACACCAAACAAAGATTACATATTGTATATAGTGTTAGAAAAAAAGACCAAATATCAAAAACTTAACGTTGGTCAAGGTTTGATAAGCACAACCATGCTTGACACATCTATATCATTTCCTCTATTGTTCAATAAAATATCGTCATTTGATCTCGATGGATCAGCATCGCGTTGTGACTCAGGTTGGATTGGTTGATCTGACATGCATATATGTCTACTGGATCAGAATTCGTATCAGAGGCTCCTCTGATTCTACCTCTATCTCTACCATCACGCCCACTAGTTCTGGTATATGTTGGTGGTATGCCTGTGTTGTTTGCGAGAATTCTACGTATTTTAAATGACAATTAGAAGAATATTTATTTATAAACAGTATGTATATGCAATATGATGTTGATGATAATGACGAGAGCGTAGTCAGATTACGTTTTGAAAGTGGAAAGGACTTAGACCGGTCGATGTAAGAGCGGTCTATAATCGCAGAAAAAGTGTGTTAAGATCGTGTTGCAATCGAATAAATCGTGCATGTATTGTCGTTATGCCCGCGTCACACTGTCCCGATTTTTATATACGATGGGCACCCGAATGCGAAAATTGTAAGTTCGTACGAAGTTGTTCCCGATCTCGTTAAAATACCAAAATGTGACCGAAGTAAGTACGATGAATAACGAAGTCTATACGATGGTGCCGAAAATATATACGATAGCAAAAGATGGACATACGAAGGTTAACCGAAGACGGGTATTTAAGCTTCATATCTTAGCTGAAGGCTACACGATGGATTACGAAGGGTACACGATAGATTACTATGATGGCGCGATGGCCATACGATGTCTAAAAGACGTCGTGTACAGCTTGCGATTCATTTAAATTATAGGCGGGAAATCGGTCTTTTTGTCTAACTCTTATAAAACTTAGTTTATTATCCCCTCGCCTACTACATGTAAGTTGCGTGTAGATAAAATTGTTATGGACACTCTAGAACCAAAATGCTCAAAACTTGGTATGGTGTTACTCGTTAAGAATATTTTAGCGCTATTGACTTTAAAGTTCAAAGGTCAAGGTCACAGTGGCAGTTGTAATACAAGGTAATATCACCCTTGTGGACACTCTAAAACCAATATGCTTCAAAAGATTTTAACCACATTTTGGTATATTGTTCCTCCTTGTAATGATCTGACATTTTTTACGTTCAAGGCCAAAGGTCAAGGTCATGCAGATGGACTTGTTTTTTCTCCTTGAAATAGCATAATACACAGGAATTGGTTGCTCATTTTTTTACCTGCTGGTTCTAAAGACAAAAGTAAAGGTATTTCCAGTTACTGATTGTTTTGGTTGATTTCTAAAGAAATAGTTTATGTATCAAATATGCATATTCAATTTACCATTTTCTGCATGTGTCATATACAAATATAGTGTCCATATTTGTCCCCAATATGTTACATACGAGGGGGTGCCACGCTCGGCATTGCCTTGTTTGAACTGTAAAATGTGTGCACTAGTCTGAATAATCACCCATAATTATGCCCATGTTTACTGATCTATCTTAAAGGTAAGGTAAGGGGTTCGTTGGTCCCTTTTATTCAAAAAGAGCTCTTTCCAGGAGAATATCATAATAATATAGACAAAAGGAACTTGATGTGTGGAAAGCAACAAATGCGGCAAAATATGACATATAGAAAACAAAATGTTTATGGAGTAAACATTCGTGGGACAACAACTCAGACGATACATAAAAAATCAGAATAATGAAGAAAAAGTTGGTTTCCCTATATACGTGTGCCTGCAGTGTTGGTGTGCGAGGCGCGTTTATGATTTTCATTGTTACTTGATATGAAAAATTGACAAAAAATAATATTTTACTTGTAAAGTAAATCCTGAGCCTGTAATAGCTGCTCTTCTTGTTCCATTTGAATTAATAGAAACAACGCTGTCGCCTTTCTTGTTCTCATAGAATCATATGATATAAGCTCCGTGTTTTGTGAACGTCTTTCTTCGTATTAGACTGACCAGTGCATATCGCGCATGGCACTTTAAATGTATTTTAGCGCGAAAATTAACTTACATTTAGCTGGATTTATTGCCTTCGTAGTTCCATCTTGTCGCCTTCGTACTTTTATTCGATGGCAACACGACGGGATTACGAGATCTTCACGAAGTCGTGTTGCCATCGTAAGACCTTCGGGTAACTTCGTGATTCATTCGTGTAGACATCGTAATGTCAAAACTGCCCGATGGAAACGATGGAAACACGAATGCAATACGATGTTCAAAGATGCATTCCCGGTGACATTACGATGGTGAGGATGGTGATACGAACTCAATACGAACCCTCAACATCGGACGCACCTTCGGGGATTTTTTAACAAATTAAAAAATTTAGAACCCTTCCCGAAGTTTTCCCCGAAGGCTAGAAAAAGTGGCCGATGGTTCTACGATGGTTAAAGATGGCACTACGAATAGCCCGATCTGGATACGATCAGTCCCGATTTTGAACATTTCCATAATCGTGTTGCCATCGGAGTAAAAATCGGGACAGTGTGACGCGGGCATTATGAAAACGTGATTAGCATAATAAATCGTGATTATCGTATTGAAGACTCAGAATAGGCGTGATGAGAACATGACCCGTAGCGGGATCGTAGTAGCATCGTGAAAACAATGAAAATCCAAACTTTCATCCTGCTCGTACCGGGACCTCACCTTTTAGATCGCGGTGAGCGTGGTGCAATAGTGGTCTAGTGTGACTTGGGCATAAAACATGCTCCTTGTTTCTCTACCTTTCCTACTGATCAAAATGAGCAACTGGTTCTTGTCTTGAATTGTTGATACCGTACGTTTCCTGCTTTCATCGTGTCAGAATACATTTTTTAATAATCGTGAAATATATATCACTTATTGTTCAGTAATTTCAACTGTTGTTATTATTGTTATTGGTCGTAACGTAATCAATAAACATAATCAATACCGAAGAAACTGTGCTATCTTATTTTTTCTTAGTTTCCCAGGTAGCAAGTACAAAAAACATTACCAATTGATACAATTCATGTACATTTATAAAAATTCATATATGTATAGCATGTATGGCACATGAAAATAAATAACGCTGCGCTCTCCATGTATTCATTTACTCAATTCGTGAATGGAATGCTCTGTAACTAAACTGACGAATACTAGTGATAAACTTTGTTATATTCATAATTTCACAAAAAAAAGATGTGGTATGATTGCGAGAGAAACATTTTTTTCCACCAGACATTAAATGATGATGAAGTGAACAAGTATAATTCATAGTACAGTCTTAAACATTGATGAAAACCATTACCGCACAACAATCTATAAGAGAATCCAAAAAGAAAAATTTAAAAAAATTTAATTCATTCGAGAAAAATTAGTTTTACGGCGCATATATAGGACTCTTAGTGATTAAACTCGTTTTATGTGCACAACCGTCCCCTTAACATTGAACAGTGATAAAAAGCATATTATAAAAACAGTTGAATCGTTTCACAAATGATATCGGATATGTTCCTTACGTCGTAACTACAATCCCCTTCCCTTTCATGAATGTGACCTACCGAATTAGACTATTTACCGGATTTCTTATCACATTGGCAACACGACGGTAGCCACATGTGAAGTAGGATCTGCTTAGGCAGCAACCATTTGATTTTCTGGGGGGGGGGCTATGGGTTTTTTTTTCTGTACAAACTTTTTTTTTCGACTGCGGCGAAAAACAATCTATTTTTTTCGCGACAAGTCGAAAACAATTTTTTTCTTTCAATTTTAGCATTACATATAGTGGCAGCTGAGGGGTGAAACAAACAATTTTTTTTTCTCAGAATCAAAAACAAATTATTTTTTTCTCCAAAAACTGGAAACAAACTTTTTTTTCCAAAAAAAACCATAACCCCCCCCCCAGAAAATCAAATGGTTGCTGCCTTACCCTTTCGAAGCACCTGAGATCAACCCTAGTTTTTGGTGGGGTTCGTGTTGTTTATTCTTTAGTTTTCTATGTTGTGCCATGTGTACTATTGTTTGTTTGTTTGTTTTCTTCATTTTTAGCCATGGCGTTGTCAGTTTATTTTAGATTTATGAGTTTTACTGTCCCTTTGGTATCTTTTGTCCCTCTTTTGAAAAGACTTTTTAAATAAATAAAGAGCTCCGCTGTAAGCGCATGGTACTCCTCTTGTCTTTATGCTTTAAGGGCATACGATACAGTAGAGATCCCTCGTTGATTTTTTCATAAAATTTTGATAGAAGGTCAATTTCAATGTGTACTTTTTAAATATGTAAAGAAAAAAGTACCTTCATGACCTACTTTTAGAGATAATTTGGTTCGAAATTTGCATATTTGGAAGAAAATCCCTGAAATTTAATAAATTATGACTTTTAAAGAAAGTAACAATACTTTTGAACGAAAAGTCATAACTTAAACGGGTTTTTGTAAAATATTCCCTTGATCCATGACATCAACATACTGAAACAAGTTTAAGGTTAAACCAAATCATCATGTTCCGGATTTAGATTGCTATATCCGAAATAAAAAATTGACCATACTTTAGCGTCTTTTGGGAAGTGCAGAAAAAATTTGATCGTTGTTTTTTTTCCTGAAATTTTGGCGTAGTGTTCTTGAAACAGTACTTGATTGATTGCAAAAGAAAACAATTGGGGTCCATGTGCTTGTTTTTTCAATAAAAGCCATACATCTTTATTTTTTACGACGTCTGTCAGTATGGCGCTAAATTACGTTAAATTAAGTTTTAATCGCAACAACGTCGTGTAATCATTCCCGCAGTACACGAGTTCGCTGTCAAGTTTATGCAGGTGTTTTTCAAAGCGTTGATACTTAAAATATAAATGAAGGATTCTAGCAGATTGCTTTGTCAGATGTAGATCTGCTAGAAGTATAAAGGTGCATCTCCGTCTGACATTAGTTCTAAATTGCTTGATGTACTGTAGGATGATAGATAACATTATTGACATGACAAAATGTGAACCGTATCGTCAACTATAAAAGGTCCCGACGTTTATTCTGAATCACATACACAACTATATTTACTATAAAGTCTATTGGATTGAATTTTCAGACATTCATATTTTCCGGAAATAATCTGGACTTATCCGTATTTTCACTACCGTTTACTTTCTCTTCCTCACCTGTCTATTGCAAATGGATGCCACGACAAATCTGCTCCTGTGGATATTGTGACAAATCACCGTCAAGTACGTTTCAAATCGATTATAAACTGTTAAATATATTATACCGTTAATTCCGTTAACTTGAATTTCACGTTTATTCAACAAATACGAACTGTAATTGTTTATTTCTATGAATTGACCTGCGAATTCTACTTTCGTTTTTGACTTGATATTATTATTGCATTGAACATTCATATATTTCTTTCGTACATATTGTAATTATTGTATCTTTATTTCTTTCAGTTTACCAAACAATACACGCTCTGTAAAAACTCCTGTGTCATTTCTGGTGGAATTATAATCTACAATCTTCAAACACAAGTTGTTATTCTTTATAATTTGCCGAGATTGCGATACAGTCCCATGGTTATACTAGCCGAGTCAGGCTCAGCATAGTAAATTGACGACAACCTGTCTTTACATATCCAGACAAGGAACGGCAACGTAGCAAAGTACATACCTTTACACTGACAGTGGACTACAGATCTTGTGTGTACTCGACAGCAACCTAACAACGTTGAGTCAACATGGATCCCAGTCATGAGGAACAACACGAAGAGATTCAGCTCCAACAGGGAGATGTCCCTGAAGTATTAGAAAATCCATCTAATAAAATACAGTCAGATGATCCCGAGGCTAGGCGAGTACGTGACCTCACGGAAAAGGGACTAGGAGCTTTCACTGAAAAACGTGACAAGTTCTGTCAGGAACTAGAGGCTCTCTGGGCAGACATTGAATCCCAGTTATTGGAAGTAACAACGCCTCCTAACGATCTCCAGCAACTCCTAACAGTCCAGGACAAACTTGTTAAAGCCTGTAATAATTATCGTAGGCTCACAGATGAATACCTAGACTTTCTGAAAAGGACCCGAACATTGGAGAGTCAAAAAGAAATTGATGCATGTAAACTCTCTTTGGATTTGCGTCTGTCCAAAGTGGAACTGGTCATGGAAAAACTACACGAGCATCACCTCGCCCTAACAAAAGCCAAATCAACTAAAACAAAGACTTCAAGGGGTAAGAAAACCTCGCACAGCGGTAGCTCTAACGTGTCAGACATGTCAAGCCTGGCACGGAGAAAGCGTGCCAAGGCAGAGGCTGCAAAGTCTAAGATAGCATTCGTCGAAAAACATGCCCTTATCCTACAACAGGAAGCAATGTTAGAGGAACAAGCCCTGTTCAGACAAATTGAAATGGAACAGGAAGCCACACGTAAAAAGGCTGAAATGGAACAGGAAGCCACACGTAAAAAGGCTGAAATGGAACAGGAAGCCACACGTAAAAAGGCTGAAATGGAACAGGAAGCCACACGTAAAAAGGCAGAAATGGAGCAAGAAGTCGCTCAACATAAAGTTCAACTAGAACAGGAGGCTGCTCACAGAAAAGTGCAATTAGAACAAGAGGCTATGCGCAGAAAGGCTCAAATGCAACATGAAGCCGTACGGGTAAGCCGTGAAAAAGCCGAGCTGAAAGCCAGATTCAACCTTCTTGAAGCACAGAGAGAAGCTGCAGCCGCAGAAGCCGAGGCTCGTATCCTGGAATACGATGATAGCCAAGCGGTTAGCGATCTCCCTGACGAAAAGGAAGACCCGCTCCAGCGTGTGCAAGATTTCGTCAATAAACTTCCTGTATCAACTGTTGTAAAGGAAGTAACAGGACCTCAAAAGAAAAAACAAATTCCTGTTAAGATCGAGCTGAGTCACGAAGCATCAGCGTTCGTGCCGTCAGTGGCACTGAACTTGCTGTCACAGACATCTGCTGTCTTACCTTCCGATACTAAGTCACCGGAAGTTACCTTAATCCCAGATCTGGGATTAGTAACTGGCATACAAAGACTAGGCCTTTCAGATGAGAGCCCTACTGAACACCAAAAACACCAGCAACAAATCAACCTCACATCGGAGATAACTAGATTCCTCTTACGTAAGGACCTGCTTTTCTCCCGGTTAACAAGCTTTAACGATCGAGCAGAATCCTTCCATGCTTGGAAAGCAAGCTTCAAGAATGTGACTGATGAGTTACAAGTCTCTGACTCAGAACAGATCGATTTACTGATCAAGTGGCTCGGTCCAGAGTCTGCTAAACACGCCATTAGTATAAGAGCGTCGAACGCCAATAATCCTACCATAGGTATACAGAGATTATGGAAGAGGCTTGACGAGCGGTATGGTGCTCCAGAAATGTTGGAAGCCTCTCTCATGAGTAAACTTGCAAAATTCCCAACCTTAACGAATAAGGACAACGCACGTCTCTACGAACTGTCTGACATTCTATCTGAAATAGAATATCACAAGGAAAATCCCAAGCTGGGATGTTTGCTAGCATATTTTGACTCCTCGTCCGGGATAAATCCTATTGTTGAAAAATTACCGTACGGACTCCAAGAAAAGTGGACCACAAGGGCTACAAGATACAAGTCCAAATATGAAGTTGCCTTTCCACCTTTCACAGAATTCTCTGCCTTCATCAGAGAAATAAGCAAAACAAAGAACGATCCTGGGTTCATCTTTGGGTCAAAAGCCACACCAAATACAAAAGGTGCTGCGCCAAGGTCTACGCCTTACCCTAAGACTAAAGTTGGTGCTCATAAAACAGCAGTTGAGCAGCAATCTGGAGACGCCAGCAAACAAGGTCGTTGTATTCTTCACAAAACAAAGCATTCCTTAAATGAATGTCGAGCGTTCCGAGCCAAGTCAATAGAGGAGCGCAAAGGTCTTTTAAAAGAAAACAATGTATGTTACAAGTGTTATGATTCTACCACACATAGGAGCCGGGAATGCAATGCACGCATAAGTTGTAAAGAATGTGGAAGTAAACAACACACTACCGCACTTCACATCACTAGACCACAGCAACCTGCAAGTTCACAGTCTAGCTCGCCTAAGCAAGCCTACGGCGGGGAGCCTATAGAATCAGCTGAAACTAAGGCAACCTCAGTTAACTCTACCTGTACTGAGATCTGCAAAGATACATATAGTGGAAAATCTTGTGCTAAAATACTTCCTGTGAATGTTTATCACAAAGATAACCAGTACAAAGTTATTCGCATGTACGCCATCATTGATGACCAAAGCAACCGGTCACTAGCATCGCCCGAATTCTTTAATCTTTTCGACGTCAAAGATAAACCGGAGAACTATACTTTATCAACGTGCTCCGGCAAAGTAGTCACTTCCGGGAAAAGAAGAAGAGGTTTCATCATGGAATCAATCAATGGTAATGGCAAGTTTGACCTTCCTGTACTGATTGAATGTGATCATATTCCAAATAATAGGGACGAAATACCTACTCCTGAAGTAACAATGTATCACCCTCATTTAAAAGAACTTAGGGATAGCATTCCACCTATAGAGGAAAATTGCCAAATTCTTCTCTTAATTGGCAGAGACCTTATAGAGGCACACCATGTCCTCGACCAGCGCATAGGACCACCCAGAACTCCATATGCACAACAATTGAAACTTGGTTGGGTAGTGATAAGAGAAACCTGCATTAACAAGCAGCATGTTCCTTTTGAGTTAAATGTTAAAATAACCAACATTTTACCTACAGGACAACCTTCAACCTTTCAACCATGCACAAGCAAGTTTGACATCCGGGAAAATTACACAGACCCTGTAACGAAAGATTTACAATCGCCACTCTTTGAAAAAACAAGGGACGATGATAAGCCTGGACAGTCATATGAGGACAAAATGTTCATGAAGCAGATGGACACCGAATTTGTGAGAGACTCGGAAGGAAGTTGGGTAGCACCGTTGCCGTTCCGAGTGCCAAGACAGCCCTTGCCAAGCAATAGACAACAAGCTCTTCATCGTGCTAATATGTTAGACACCAGTTTAAATAGAAACCCAGTTAAGCGAGAACACTTTCTTACATTTATGAGTAAGATCCTAGACAATAATCATGCAGAGCTCGCTCCACCATTGCGCAAACATGAGGAGTGCTGGTATTTGCCATTGTTTGGTGTTTATCATCCGAAGAAACCCGATCAGATAAGAGGTGTGTTTGATTCTTCCGCCAAATGTAACGGAGTCTCACTCAACAGCGTCCTGCTTACAGGTCCAGACTTGACCAATGATCTCTTGGGAGTACTGCTGCGTTTCAGGAAAGAAATGGTCGCAGTTACTGCAGACGTTCAACATATGTTTCACTGCTTTGTTGTCAGAAAAGATCACCGAAATTACCTGAGATTTTTATGGCATAAAGATAATGACCTACAGGAGAACCTTGTCGAATATCGCATGAGAGTTCATGTTTTCGGAAATAGTCCGTCACCTGCTGTTGCTACGCTTGGACTCAGAAAAGCAGCTCAAGCATCAGAACAAGAGTTTGGCAGTCACGTGACTAGCTTTGTTACGAGAGACTTTTATGTCGACGACGGTCTAACGTCATGTCCTACCAAAGAGGAAGCTGTTAAGCTCATGAAGGACACACAGCAAGCATTAGCAAAATATGGAAACTTACGTCTTCACAAGTTTGCCTCTAATTGTGCGGAAGTTATGTCTGCATTTCATGCCAGTGATTTGGCTTCAAATCTTAAAGATCTAGACTTAGAATGCGACAGCAAACCCCTACAACGTAGTCTTGGTCTCAGCTGGGACGTAAACACTGATAACTTCTTATTTCAATTATCATCAGAAAATAAACCGATCACTCGGAGAGGAATTTTATCAACGATAAACAGTCTCTACGATCCTCTGGGATTTTTGGCTCCGGTGATTATACAAGGGAAACTCCTATTAAGGAATATAGTATCAGAAACCGTCGATTGGGACCAACCTCTCACTGATGAGACAGCAGATGAGTGGAAATCTTGGAGAGATACTCTAATTGCTATCGAAACATTGCGCATTCCACGTACCTACGTGCCGTATCTCAGCAAAACCACCACAAAGGAGTTACATGTCTTCTCTGATGCATCAGAAAAAGCCATAGCAGCTGTTGCATATCTACGCACGACCGACAGTAGTGGTGAACCAAACATAGGATTCATTCTTGGGAAAGCTAAAGTTGCACCAACAAGTGGTCATACTATTCCACGCCTTGAACTATCTGCTGCAGTATTAGCAGTCGAGATAACACAGACCATCATGGATAATTTAGATTTACATATAGACACCGTAAAATTCTACACAGACAGTAAAGTAGTCCTAGGTTACATCAGTAACGAGACAAGAAGGTTCTTCATCTTGTCGCCAATCGAGTAGAGAAAATAAGAAAATTTAGCTCTCCAAGTCAATGGAATTATGTATCAACTAACCGTAATCCCGCAGACTCGGGAACAAGGTCCGTACCAGCCCATGCAATTCACAGCAGCGAATGGTTACTGGGACCAAAACAACTTCTTTCCTCAGAACAGAAAAATTCTGAAAACATATACCAGCTAATAGAACCAGAAGAAGATGGAGAAATCCGTGCAACTGTTAATGTTGCAAAAACATTTTCCACACCTGAGCATAAGGGTATCGGAACTGATAGATTCAATCGATTCTCCAACTGGACATCACTTGTGCGAGCGATAGCCTTTTTGGAACGTTTCTCCCGTTTACACGGGTCAAAACAGACAGCACCAGTGACTTCTCTGGAAGGCTTTTCGAATGCCGAAAATTTCATCTTAATATCTGCTCAATATGAAGTTTACGGAGATGAAATAGATTGCATTAAACGTCAGGAACAAATTCATAAGCGGAGTCCGATAGCTAACCTTAATCCGTTTTTGGACGAACGAGGACTTCTACGAGTAGGAGGCCGTATCGCCAAATCTGACTTAAACCTCCGTGAAAAGAAACCATTGATCGTCCCTGGACGCTATCATATAGCGACATTATTAGTTCGACACTACCACAACAAGATAAAACATCAAAGTCGCCATTTCACAGATGGAGCGATTCGATCCGCAGGATTTTGGATCGTAGGAGCAAAACGCTTGATCTCATCTATTATTCACAAATGTGTGACATGCCGCAAACTCAGAGGAAAAACCGAGTATCAGATCATGTCTGATTTGCCAGAGGACCGTCTTGAACCTTCACCTCCGTTTACTAACGTTGGAATAGACACCTTTGGACCCTGGACAATTGTTTCACGTAAAACACGTGGTGGATACGCCAACTCAAAGCGTTGGGCAATTTTATTCACATGCTTAGTGACAAGAGCTATTCACATCGAATTAATCGAGGAAATGGTTCTTCAGCCTTCATAAACGCTGTCAGGAGATTCACCGCTATAAGAGGCCAAGTTAAGATTTTCCGATCTGACCGTGGAACGAACTTTATCGGCGCAATCGACGATTTAAAGATTGACTCAATCAACGTTGAAGATGGACCCTTCAATAACTTTCTGTACAATTCTGGTACAACTTGGATCTTCAATCCGCCGCATTCGTCCCACATGGGTGGAGCCTGGGAAAGAATGATTGGTATCACTAGGAGAATTCTTGATTCTATGCTTCTTAACGCAGCCGGAAGAAGCCTAACACATGACGTGCTCAACACACTAATGGCAGAAGTTTCAGCAATAGTGAACTCTAGACCTCTGGTACCGGTATCAACAGATCCAGAGAATCCGTTAATATTAACTCCGGCTATGTTATTGACGCAGAAAACCGACTACATTTTCACTTCAGACCATCTTGGGGAATTCGACAAACGAGATCTCTGTCTTGCCGAATGGAGACGAGTACAGGCTCTAGCCAGTGTTTTCTGGTCCCGTTGGAGGAAGGAGTACCTGCTTTTACTACAACAACGACAAAAATGGACCGAAGATCGCAGTGATCTCATCGAAGGAGACGTCATTCTTCTAAAGGACGAAAACATTTGCCGTACCCAATGGCCCGTTGGAATTATAGTGAACTCATTTAAAAGTTCAGACGAACATGTCCGAAAAGCAGAAGTGCGAGTAATCGTTAATGGAAAAGCCACAACCTACACACGCCCTATCGTGGACATGATTCTTCTCATAGAGAACAAACCTGTGTAATTATATGTATATATTTTGGATTAATATAGTGACATTCACATTTGGAATTATACTTTCTGGAATAGTGATATCAGGTAGATTTCAGACTGGGGAGTATTCTGAATCACATACGCAACTATATTTACTATAAAGTCTATTGGATTGAATTTTCAGACATTCATATTTTCCGGAAATAATCTGGACTTATCCGTATTTTCACTACCGTTTACTTTCTCTTCCTCACCTGTCTATTGCAAATGGATGCCACGACAAATCTGCTCCTGTGGATATTGTGACAAATCACCGTCAAGTACGTTTCAAATCGATTATAAACTGTTAAATATATATACCGTTAATTCCGTTAACTTGAATTCCACGTTTATTCAACAAATACGAACTGTAATTGTTTATTTCTATGAAATGACCTGCGAATTCTACTTTCGTTTTTGACTTGATATTATTATTGCATTGAACATTCATATATTTCTTTCGTACATATTGTAATTAATGTATCTTTATTTCTTTCAGTTTACCAAACAATACACGCTCTGTAAAAACTCCTGTGTCATTTCTGGTGGAATTATAATCTACAATCTTCAAACACAAGTTGTTATTCTTTATAATTTGCCGAGATTGCGATACAGTCCCATGGTTATACTAGCTGAGTCAGGCTCAGCATAACGTTCTTTGATTTTATTTTTTTTTACACTCAAAAGATAATTATCTTTCAAATTTAAATAATGAGCAGTACTTCTTGTTTTATAATAAGAGCTGTTTTGTGCCATTATTGCATCAATCGACCGAAAATGAAGTTGTAATATAATATTTCATAGGAAGTACTGCAGCCGGTATAAGAGAATGATATTGAACGATGTCTTTATCAATAGATAAGTTACATAACATTTTTTTTTACGGCGTATACGTATGAATATTTGCATACTTGTTTGTCTAGAAGAAGAGCTATATTGAAAACACTTTGTTCTTCTGTCTGATCGTCTAACTATACGACGAGTTTTAACGTGTGTACACTTTCTGATCTGTCTGTCTGCAGTTAGTGTACATTTGCCGATACTTCAATTTTTATCTCTCAATACATTGAAGTAAAACATGTACAATAGGGACATGCTTATACAAATAAGAAGACAAATAACTAAACGACTATAGGACATCGGACGGCCTTCAACAAAGAGTAAAACCCATACCGCATAGTAAGCTATGAAAGGCACCTACATGACAAATGCAAAAAAACTTAAACTTACGGCCTGATTTAAGTACAAAACAATGAACAAAATACAAATATGATGAACAATAGCAAAAGACACCGTTAATTACAAGCCCTTTTAACAGCATGTGAACGGGTGTTTTCTTGTTTTGGTCTATTACATCCAGTTTCATATACAAAAAGAATACATGTACAACCAATTAAACAAACTAACGTGTGACAATGCTGCATCTATTGGTAATATTTTGCTTAAATTCAAACCAAAAACGACACCAATATATTTTTTGAAATCTTTTTAATGGATTTTTATTGACAGTTTTTCTTCGTACACATACAATATTATATGTTTTTAAAATATCAATTAAAATCGGCTTTTTTTATGTACCAATTTCAAGTCCAGAATAGGATGAGACACTCTCTTTACTTATTATTCTATTTACGAATAGGGGTGTTATAGACGTACCATTGTCTCGCACATGCAGTCGGTTTTGTTATTTCATTGATAGTCTGTTAAATTTGGCCTTACAATGACAATTCTCCGTAAAATTTGGAGGCTGCCAAATTCTTAACAAGAAAAGAATTCAAGATAGTATTATTTACTTCGAATTCATTATCAATAAATGAAACTAAATGTTGTCGTCATGAAAAATATTGCACAGCTGTACAACACGCCGTAGTAATGACTTTTGTGTATGGATTTCAACACCAGACCAGATTCGGCTACGATACGCGCCATAGATTTTGTTAAATTTTTCTCATTAATTACGGGTTCATACGTTTTCTCATTTCTTTAAGTTTCATTAAAATAACATTTGGATGTCATAAATGTGCAAAAAATATTTGCCGCTGTACGTTAAGCAGCTACCAATACTCATAATAAGCTATTGCAGGTCGTTTTGTTCCGAATTTTGTTTTTCAGCATGTTACAGTTTAAGCAACGAATAGTAAGAGATTCCCAATTCCTTGAAATTTTTCTTTCTCTACGCTGAGCAGATTCCGCTGGGCCGTGCAGCGTTTTGCAGTTATTCAGTGCCAGACTTAAAAGCTCCACAATTCTTGGTCCGTCTTTCCATGTTATACTGTCAGTACTCTCTTTTGTGTCTATCACCATTTCTTCAATTTCGTCATGCAAAATTTCCTTGACCGTTTCCGACATTTTGTCAGAAGAAAAAATCCCCAAAACTGTACAACATCAAATCGGAAATTATATAAAAATCAAAAGGGTACTTAGTTTAATTATTAGATATATTAACTAGTCGCCATAGTCTAATCATTAAATGCTGAAAGCATTTGTGATTTATTATCCGAAAAACTGGAAAAAAGCCTCATTTTTTTATGAATAAAAACTCCATAACTCCAAAAATGTAAATGTTTCATAAAAGTTGGTAAAAGCGTGTTTGAGTTATTTTCCAAAAAACTGGGAAAAATCCCCTTTTTTCAATATGAAAATTCATAACTAAAAAACGTAAAATCTGAAATTTAAAAAAAAAATGAAAGGTAGCTTAAGTCAACAGATTTAAACAGTTCACTAAACTGTCATAAAATTTTGTTTAAGTGTTTATGAGTGATTGTCCGAAAACTGGAAAATCCCCCCTTTTTTAAGCATAAAAATTCATGACACGGAAACGTAAAATCTGAAATTTATAAAAATCAGAGCATACGTCAATAGATTTAAACAATTCACCAAAGTCTCATTAAGTTGATGGAAGCATTTTAGAATTAGTCTCCGATAACTGGAAAACTCCCCCCTTTTTAAGGAAAAAAAATTCATAACATGGAAACGAAAAATTTGAATTTTATAAAAATCGAAAGGGAGCTTACGTCAATAGATATAAACAATTCGATAAAGTTCCATAAAAGTTGGTGGAAGCGTTTTTTATTAATTGTCCGAAGTGTGGACGACGGACGGACAACGGTATACCATAATATGTCCCGTTTTAGACGGGCGTATACAAACAAAGAAACAAGTTATAAAAAATGCTAAACATATAGTACAGATACAAGCGTGCTCGATGTTTGTGATAGAGGGGGAGGGGTGTGAAATTGCTGCGAGTTTTGTTTATCCAAAATCGATTTTACATATGTCCGTTTTTTACAATCAATATTTCACAAATTAAGTTAAGAATAAGGAATCAGTGAAAAAACTATGTAAATTAATTATTTTTTTATTATCCTACATTGAACTTTTGATGTTGTCCCTTACTTTGGCTTTGTGGAAGCGTCGACCATGTGCATTATACGCTGTCATCATTGCAGAAGTTGAAACACTATGTACAAAAATGTATTTCCGTTGGTGCCCCCACCCTTTTGTGGGGAAAATTTGGTTGATTATATAGGAAATCGCCGAAGCATGACTGGACCCCCTTAAGGTCAGTCAGTGCCACCCCTTATGAAAAGTTCTGGATCAACCACTGCTGCTGTCGTAAATGATGGTAGCGAGGGTTAACTGTCGCTAATGTTTTACCAACTCTAGCTTCACACACGTTGATTTCTTTACTTGATAAATGTAACTACTAGTATTTGTTCCATGTACATGATGCATACGGTTTGAAATTCGATCATTTGTGTCGATCTGTGTCGATCTGTTATTTTTTCCTTTTTGTATTTCAAAAGAAGATTGTCACTGACTGAGACCCCTTTTTTGTGTCGACAAATTTGTCCTATAATACTCGTTTTGCTTTCACATATTGAAGATGTAAAATCATATTAAAGACATGATAATAGAATGTACATAGTATAGAACCTCGGGGGAACTGTTTCATGTTTGTTGAAATACTATTCACATAATTATTATATATTCTTTGCTACATTTTGTTTTCGGTAAAAGCAAATATAAGAAGTCTTTCATTCTTTATACATTTACCACACATACATGCATGCAAGTTAATTTCATATTTTCTTTTATAAGATGATTGCTTATTTGAAATTCTGCGAATGAAATTGTGAATATCATAAGCTTGGGAAAAACAAGTTTGTATTAAACAGATTCAAAATTAGGAAACGCTGTACAATGTAGAAAAATACAAAATTGAAAACACATACTAGCACAGTTATCAGAAAAATTTAACATCTACACCCATCCCTCCCCATCCCTTTCGAATCGCGAACCCTGCTCCTTGAGCATGTACAGAAACTGACATGGACAATATCTAATATTCTAATATTTTCTCTTCTTTTCTAACATGTTTGACACATTCAGCCACGATATGGTTCAATGCTACTTCGTCTACTCCGCATCGCCTAGTAATTCCATTTTCAGAACAAAAACGACTTACGGAAAGAAAAGACAAAGAAAAACAAAAGTCAGATAGATAGACAGATAGCAAGATATATACAATGAATGACAGATTGATAGATCGACAGATAGATATAAACACGTAGCTACAAAGACAGCTATATACATTGTATATAGATAAAAAGAAAGAATGATTCTTTGTGGTCATTATCGTACTTGTCAGTGTACCATTTTTGTTCGGAATTTGTTGATACCACACATAGTTCACACACACACACAAACACACCTTAAAAAGATCTTCAAGACATATTGCGCTTAAAACAAGACAAGAAAAAAACGGAAATAGTAAAACATTTAATAAAAAGGGACAACAATTTAAACATTTAAAAATTTAAAACGCCTACATTGAAACAAATTACATTTCGTTCCCATTATTAGACATTTAAATAATGAACATTTTTCAGATTTGAATATTGCACAGTAAAATGAAAATTGAAAAATTGGAGCATTTTTCATTTTTCAATATTAAACGTCAAATTGAAAAATGCTCCACGTTGGAGCATTTTTCATTTTTCAATATTGTAAGTCAAATTGAAAAATGCTCCACGTTAGATCATTTTCCATTTGTCAATATTGTAAACTAAATTGAAAAATGCTAAAGGTCAGTATTTTCAATATTTGCTTTTAAGAATGAGATTGAAATATGTTTTGTTTTCTAAAGCAAGCAAATACAAATGTTTTAATAGTTTTAAACTTTTGACAAAATAAAATCATTTTTAACAGAAAGTTATTTTTATTTGTTTCAATATCTTCGTTAAATCAAAAATATAATTTCATGAAAATAACAAATTTCAAAACTCATAGAGAAAATGGTTTTTCGAAAGTGATTTATATAGGTTTTTGTTACATTTTTCAAACCAACTACCTTTAAGATTTGCAAAGCAATTTGAAAATTTATTTTTCATTTTAAAATGAAAAATGTTTGGCGTAAATGTACACGGACGATATTCCTATTGTGTAATGTAATTGTACATATGAAAGTAAATTATGCTATATTGTATCGGAGTACTTTACTATTCAGTTCTTTCTGGAAAATGCCTTGCCTCCAATGGTACCTGTGGAACAAAAGGTGTTCCATGTAATGAGACGTTCGGGTCTGATTGGACGTATAACGGCAGATGCTGCAATAACAGACCATGTTGCAAATGTAAGTAGACATATAAATCAGTCAATAGTGCCACTGTTGATCAAATCGAATGAAATGCAAAGGAATTTTATAGACATAGATAGTTATTTTTGGAGAAAAAGAAGCATGGAACAGTTTTTCATTCCCTTTTCTGAAATATTTTTTGTGCTCAACATCGACGATGATGGCGTTTTGTACAACCAACAAAGAGAAAACATCTAAGTATGACAAGATTGTACTTAAAATATCACATTTGCAATTTTCCAGTCGAAGACAAAGCAATTACTGAAAGCTGTTTCAGCTGTGTTCTTGAATATTTCTTTGTGTTACAATTTTCAGATTTTTTTTCTGTTCTTCCTTATGTTTTGACTAAACGTCTGCATAGTAAATACTTGGAAAGCACAATTAGGGTTAACCTGTTGGTTTTTTTTGCAATTATTTTTATATTCAATAACTAAATGTCGACTTACTGTTAACAAAAAACGACGATTGATATACAATAGATAAAGAGAAATGCCTTACGTCAGCTGTAATGTTTTAACATACTGTGGAATCATGTTTATTCGTTGGATACCACGAAATCAAAATTTCAAAGAATGACATATCTTATATAGACTCGTATGCAGACTTACGAAAAACCACGATAAAGAAATATCCACGAACATCAAGTCTAAAATGACAGAATCACAATAATATATGCACGCACTTATTTTTGAATTTACAGTAACACATTTTATAATAATGCACTTAAAATACGTTCCCTTTTACAAATGAATTTGATAGTTATTTGCAGTGTAAATATATAGGCCTCTAGTCTTTTTTTCCTTTACGTTTTTCTTTTGTTTTTCTATTTATCTTTGTTGTTCATATTTCCTTTCTTATTTTTCTCTTCTTTTTTTCTTTTTTCTTCCCTCTGTTCAGTGTTAGTTTTTCTATCAAAAACCGATGTGTAAGATACAAATGTTGATGCATTTAATTAATGCACAACAATTTGGTTTATTGTGAAGAATTGTTTTATTGGCAATCATTCCAAATCTTCTTAATCAAAGAAATACCTGTATCGTCAGTATACGTTTGTGGATAGGTGTTTCATTGACAGCCATACCACATCTCCTTTTGCTTATTTTTGTTGTATATATTTTTTTCATTTTCCTTGTCTTTTAAAAAATATTCCATTATAAATTTTATTTGATGCCGAAAATAAGAATACGAAGAGTTATTTGTTAAATGCTATAACTAAGCGAAGTAAAACAACCATTAATAATTGTGTATAAGAGCATCATATATATTTATAAAAAAAATCAAATACAAGCAGACATACCATTTGTGACACCAATTTCATTTATTTCCAAATCTTAAAATCTTAGATTTCCACAGTCTTTTGGTTTTTTTTTTATTATAGAGAGATTCCTATACACCTTATCAAGCCAAACAAAAACGTTCCATGTATAAATAAAGTAAGGAGCTAATTTCATATTACCTGCCATTAAAAATATCACAAAAGGCACATACATATTTTGTGAAAAGTTTAACCATACCATTTTTATAATATCAATTCGTGGAAATCAAACCAAGTACATGAAATAAAAATCAGTACAAGGAAAATACTTAAAATTGAGAATGGAAATGGGGAATGTGTCAAAGAGACAACAACCCGACCAAATAAAAAACAACAGCAGAAGGTCACCAACAGGTCTTCAATGTAGCGAGAAATTCCCGCACCCGGAGGCGTCCTTCAGCTGGCCCCTAAACAAATATATACTAGTTCAGTGATAATGAACGCCATACTAATTTCCAAATTGTACACAAGAAACTAAAATTAAAATAATACAAGACTAACAAAGGTCAGAGGCTCCTGACTTGGGACAGGCGCGAAAATGCGGCGGGGTTAAACATGTTTGTGAGATCTCAACCCTCCCCCTATACCTCTAACCAATGTAGAAAAGTAAACGCATAACAATACGCACATTAAAATTCAGTTCAAGAGAAGTCCGAGTCTGATGTCAGAAGATGTAACCAAAGAAAATAAACAAAATGACAATAATACATAAATAACAACAGACTACTAGCAGTTAACTGACATGCCAGCTCCAGACTTCAATTAAACTGACTGAAAGATTATGATTTCATCATATGTACATCAGGCACAATCCTTCCCGTTAGGGGTTTAGTATCATACCATCATAACTTATATGAGAAGAACATAATCCGTGTCATGCCAACAACTGTTTTTAGAATAAATGTGTTTAGTTCCGACGCAAAGACCTTATCAGTGACTCAATATTAACGCCAAAATATGCAATCTTTAATGACTATTTATTAACGATTTAGTAGATATATAATGAACGTTGAATATGCCTTATATCCAGACCTGTCCAGAGACAAATTCAAGTTCCAAATGTTATACTGAATATGAACCCTGTTCTAGACTGATAGTGTCGAGAAAGATTTTTAACGTGCTAGTTCACAAGGTAACACTCCGCATTTGGACATCATTTAGCCACTCGAGCATACCAGTCTTTTTTTACAGATATATCATGTAATGGAGGGAAGTCTAACTAAATTATTAATCCCACTTGCTTAGCGGAGGAACAGCAATTTTAAATGTTGACGTATTTGGATTGACCAGGCCGGGATTTGAACCCACGATTTCCCGCACTAAGTGCAAAAACATAACCAAGAGAAATCTGAAATATAGATCATACCAAAAAAACTAAAGTGCTATAAATAATCCAATCTAAAAGAACTCTCCCTTTATTTAAGCCATCAAAATGCATTTAACCAGTTGATATTATTAAAAACTGTACTTGAAAAACGATGGTCGATTTAAGCATAGATTTCATGCACGGAAGACTTCTGCACATTTGGTACTCTTGCACAATTAATTGAGGCAGCTCTGTTTTTTATTCAATATATCCTCATTTTGCATTATAATTCCAAGTTCCATGTCCATTCTCTCAGTCGACCTTTTATATTTGCTATGAAAAGCCTACCTATTGTGTTCTCGTTATGAACATCATGTAATATTTGCCACAGGACGTAAAACAAACAACATTTATTAAACAGACTCATTAATAATTAATATCATGAAAACCATATACGAAGGCAAGATTTGCACAATCCTATAAAGTAATATTTCCATGTATCCGTTTCGATAATTATTGAAACTATAACGACCCTTTTCAGGGTTGCGTTCAATATCGTAGCAGCTACGTAGTGCGACGTAAATTTATGACTATTGAACGAGAAGCTAGCTTAGCTGCTATTAATATCTATGTAGCAGCTAGGCTAGCCACCCGTTCAAAAGTCATAAATCTACATAGCCCTATATAGCCGATAAGATATTGAACACAACCCAAGGTCGTGTTCAATATCGTAGCGGTTACGTGTAGATGGGTCGAGTTCAATATCGCAGCAGCTACGAAGTGCTACGTAGATTTTGGATATTGAATGTGTAGCTATAGACTAGTTGTTACATAAATATTGATAGCAGCTACGTAGCCGCTACGTAGCTGCTACGATTTTGAACCCAACCCTGGGACGCGTTCAATATCGTAGCAGCTACGTAGTGCTACGTAGATATTGACTATTGAACGTGCAGCTATAGACTAGTTATTACTTAGATTTTGATAGCAACTACATAGTCGCTACGTAGCTGCTACGATATTGAACTGATCCCTGGTATCAATATCTATGTAGCAGCTAGGATAAATACAAAGGTTGAGTTCAATATCGTAGTAGCTACGTAGTGATCAATATCTATGTAGCAACAATTGTTAACGTTTGTAAGATACCAACAAAACTGACGAATCCATCTTAGATGACAAAACGTATCAAAATTTAATCCTATGGGAGAAAAAAATAATCCTATAGGACAAAGTTAATCCTAAGGGAAAACAAAATATCTTACAGGACAAAATTTATCCTAAGGGAGAGAAAAAAATATCCCATGGGAGAAAAAACATCCCACAGGACAAAATAAATCCCTTAGGAGAAAAAAATATCCTAAGGGACATTAGTTTCTGTCAAAAATTCTTTCATGATAATCCTATAGGATAAAAAAAATCCTATAGGATATGAATTTAATCCCATAGGAGATAAATTTTCCTATAGGATAAATAAATCCGATAGGATTTATATATCCCATAGGATATATAAAATATCCTACGGGATTATGTCTTTCTATAGGATTCTCAAATCGTAGATTTTTAAAATCCTATGGGAGAAAAAAATATCCTACAGGATTTTGTCACTGTTTTCGCTCCAGTTGCCGAACCGGGCGAGCCATATCAAATTCATTTTTGTATTGTGTTATTTATCCCCAGTACGGAGGTACATTATTGCCAAATTTGATGATTCTACGACAAAAAAAAGTGTGGTTCCAATTTGCACTTATGAGAAGTGCAAATTAATCCAAGAACATGTTATATGCATATATCATGTATGTTTGTTTTATTCAAAATGAAGGAACATATTTCCCGCATGCAAAGCTCTGATTCTTTGTCCAGCTTTGGCTAAACGTTTGTGTTCTTTTTGGTTTATAGCTTTTCATGTTTTTAATTAGCTTGTGAATTTAAAATATTTTGGCCTCCAGCATCACTGACGAGAAATTGATTGTCGAAATGCGCATCTTGTGCAGACGATTGGTACCGTTATATGTATTTGATGACTGTAAAACAATGAACATCGTGCTGCTTTTATAACGTTATTGTAATTACGCCATCGCTTTATCTTTTTATGATTTAATTTAAATTGTGGATAAAATTGTATTCGTTTTTAGTTTTAAAAGCGCCATGTGTTCCAGAAACTTGCCCAAAAGGCTTCAAGCTATTATCAGACCAAACAAGTAGTGTTAATTGTTATAAAACTAGTGGTCCTCATAATCATGCTGACTGGAACACAGCTGCGGTGAGTATGTTAGTTAATCCCAATTTGCAAGACCGTGCCTGTTTCCTCGAAAACAAACAAAAATCACAAACAATAAACAATACATTACTTAATCTGTAAGCAGACGATAGTATCAATATAAGATTACAATAAAGGTATATGTTTAATGTATTGATCAAGTGACATTCAGAAGTCTTTATTCCTCACTTTTACTGTTTCTATACACGACTATATCCGCAAAAAACAAGTTAACCACTGCTCCCCAACATTGCACCGATTATATATTTGATTTGGCTTTTTATGGTTGCCCTTTTATTGCCTAAATACCAGAATATCCTACTACAGTGGAAACTTGTCAAAAAATATAAGAACCCGGAGTCAAAATTCGGTTTTCGTGAATTAGAGAAAACTAGAGCATACATATATCTGGCCAATATACCAGCTTTGATAAGTGTTTGGAATTAATATCATTTCACTTCTTTGTACTATGAACATCGATATTATTTTCTTCCTCCTTTTATACTGTATACACATCACACCTGTGGCACTTATACATAAAGAACACGAAGTTTTGTTGAGCACCAATTTTATAGTTTTATTGTTGATATTCATCCCACGTGTACCAATTTTCAGAATAGTTTTATTGCTATACAAAAAATTTATTGGTGTTCCTAAACGGAAGGTAATACAGATAAAACAGGTATACCTAACAAGTGTAACAACAAAATTATTTTCATTTACCTGTGTATAAAATTATTGCAATTGGCTGATTGTATTCAGGTTTGACGTTTTTTTGAAATTTTTAAACATTAAACTTTTGATTTATTATTCATCCCTCATTACTATTATTTTGTATTTTTATTGTAGCATAGACAAAATTTATTCGTTCTGTGTGTGTTCATTTGTGTTAATACTTCTTTTGATTGAGTTTTAAAAGATATTTTATAGTGTGTCTTTCAATATTGTGATATTCCACTATTGGTTCAGATAAAGGTACAGGTGTGGTACCATTACCATTTTTAAATCCGTTGAAATTGTTTGTACCTGTCCTGAGTCAGGAACCAGATGAGTAGTAGTTGTCGTTTTTTGATTCGGTTCTTAAGTGTTTCTCGTTTCTCTATATTTCTATATATATATTTGACCGTTGGTTTTCCTGTTTGAATGGTTTTACACTACACATTGCTTTGGGCCGATTATAAATTGCTGTTCGGTGTGTGTTCAATAAGTAGGAAGACATGTTGACAATAACAAGATATAAGTATTGACCTTCTATACAGGAGAGTAACTATCATAATACATAACAATAATGTCCGGATCGTATTCGGTTCAAGATATGTCAATATTACGGTATGTGACATCCCCCTTTTCTAAAAGATGAAATGAAATGAAATGATTTAATGAATAAATGAATTTGAGTATTACCCAGTTAAAATTAATACTGAATAATTTTGACTAGAAATTGATACTGACTTGGTTTTGACTAGAAATTAATACTGACTAGATTAATGTCTCTTTTCCAATATAGCTTAAAGTCTATATATTGTCTTTTCTGATAACTAACTAAAACTAGCTAAATGCTTTAAAAAAAATCTATTTCACATAGTCATTTAATTTGGTTGGCACTTTGATTGTTCTTCCAGATCTTGTCACGGATGACTGATGGTTCAATACTTTCATTTTCCTCGGACGCAACGGTTCCACTGCGGTCTAATGTTTGTGTAGTGTTACAGACAGTTGTGAAGTTTTACGGACGGTTGAATTGTGATTGTTGAAATGTTCATTATCAACTGTGTTATCATTGTGAGCTGTTGGTCTTATATGCCTACGGTTTCTTCTGTAACGCCTGCATCTGATGTTTGTACTACATAGGAGCGAGGAGTGTGGTGTTTTTGAATTCTTTTTTCTGCTTTCCATTTTCCATCTGTGTACATTACAATAGAGTCTCTTTGTTTTAGCTGTTTCATTTCAGGTCCACAATATTTATCATAGTTGGTTTTAGCTTTCCTTTAGCGAATTTCGAGTTTTTTTTATATCGTTGACGTTTGTGGCATCAATAGCGGTAATAAAGTAGGTAGGTATGTTTTTAATCTCCTATTTAGGAACAATTGTGCTGGCGAAAGATCAATGTCCAACAGTGTCTTACAATAGTCTAATAGAGCTTTGTGTGGATTCTTCGATTTCATGATTAGCTTCTTGATGGTTTGAACACTTCTTTCTGCTTGTCCATTCGACTGCGCATAGTGTGGGCTGCTCGTTGTATGTTTAAAATCCATATTCGGTAGCAAATCTTTTGAACTCTAATGAAGAAAACTGAGGACCATTGTCAGAAACTAATTCGTCAATACATCCAAATATTGACATTAGTCCTTTAAATAATCAATGGTGTTTTTGCTAGTTTCATTGTCTACTTTCATAACTTCTGGCCACTTTGAGTAGAAGTCTACTACTAATAGATAATGTCGTTTTTGGTATTCAAATAAGTCGGTAGCAACTTTTGACCAGGGTCTTTCAGGTATTTCCGGCATTAGCATCGGTTCCTTTGTGTTTAGAGACTGATGTTGAGCGCAAAGTCCACATGCTTTAACTTTGTCCTCGATATCTTGTCCCATGCCGATCCAGAAAAGTACATCACGTACACGGCTTTTGCACTTTACGATTCAAGATGTGATTCGTGTATTTTGTCCAATATTTCATTTTGTAGCGCTTTTTGGTACAATAGCTTTGTTTGACTTGTACAATAGTCCATCGATGACTGAACGTTCATCACGGTAAGTCCAATATGGTCTCAAAGAGTGTATAAGTTCAGATTTCATTTGGCCATCCATTAAATATGACCTCGTGTAATTCCTAAAGGGGTTTATCATTTGCAGTTTCTGAAATTTAGCATACATTTCTGGTGCAATTGGTAAGTATGATATCAAATGAATGTCATTCACTTGGAAGTCAGGTACTAATACTTCATTTGTTTCTTTTAGGAACGATCTACAAAGATGATACATGTATGCTAGAAATATCTATTGGCCTGGTTTATAGTCAACTTTAAGATCATACTTTTCTAATGCTATTAAAAGTCTCTGTACTCTAGGCGGTGTTTGGTGAAGCGGTTTCAGGAAGATTGATTGAAGCGGTTTATGGTCTCTCTCTATTTGAACTCGGCGACCATATATGTAGTCGTGGAATTTATTACATCCATAAACAATTGCAAGAGTTTCTTTCTCGATCTTCGGATATCGTTGTTGTGTTTGAGTAAGAGCACGTGAGGCATACGCAACTGGTTTCCGATTTTGTATCAGTACAGCTCCAAGTCCTTTGAACTTGCATCTACACTGAGTGTAAGCTGTTTGTTCGGATTGTAGTATTGCAGCACTGGTGCATTTGTCGCCATTTCTTTCATCTTCTGAAAGCTAGTTTCTTGTTTTTCATCCAGTGCCATGCTGTGTTTTTCTCTAAAAGTTTTCTCACAGTGCACTGACTGTTGACATATTTGGCATAAACTTGCCAAGATACTGAATAAAACCCATGAAGGTTTGCAGATCCTTGACGCCCTCCGGTTTTGACATTTTATTGACTGCACGGATTTTTTCTGGGTCTCGTTTCACGCCTTCACTTGTTAGACTGTGTTCAACGTATGTTATTTCCGGTTTGATGATTTCAACTTTTCCGGCACTGAGTTTCAAGTTGTATTCTCGCGCTCTGTCTAGAACCTGTTTAAGACGCATATCATGTTCCTTTTGGTCTGATCCCCAAATAAGAATATCGCCGATAATCGCTTCTGCTCCTTCTATGTCGGATACCATTTCAGACACAATTTTCTGGAATACTTCTGATGCTGAATTTATTCCATATTCTTCGAAAGTGTCAATTTCTTTTTGTTCACGGCTTAAAAATTGGTATCGTGAATAAATCTTGTTCGATTTAGGGCGGACGTGTTTTTCAAAGTTCTGATAGTGCACATCAAGTTTCTTTTTATCATCCTCCGAAAGATCCCGGGTTGAATATATGTCCCTGCCTTTGTTGGCTATCCATATCATTAGATAGTTACATTTTTGTGCTTCAGCAGTTTTAGCTAGAGGTCCCGCGAACCGAAATTCTGTATGCTGTTGGAAAGATTTCCAAGCGGTCACTAGGTCTGTCGCTTCCCAGTCCATTTTAGGATGAGATCCTGATAGTGCATCCATAATTATGATAATTTAGGTAGCTGGATTGTTCATGCAACTTTTAAGATTGCTTCAATCTACGGATGACTTATTTTCATTATGATGGGCGATGGTTCAGTCTGACACCATATTCAATAAGTAGGAAGACATGTTGCCAATAACAAGCTATGTGTATTGACCTTCTATACAGGAGAGTATCATAATACATAACAATAATGTCCGGTTGGTATCCGGTTAAGATATGTCAATATTACGGTATGTGACAGTGTGAGCCAAGGCTCTGTGTTGAAGACCGTACTTTGACCTATACTTTTATAAACTGTGACTTGGATGGAGAGTTGTCTCATTGGCACTCATACCTCATTTTATATCTATATACAAGTTTATGGAAAATTTGTCATTTGTTGAAGGTTTAATTTCCTGGTTCACCTATACCCACGAAATCTGCGAAAATGAACGAAATGTAAATATAATATGAATGCCATCTTATTAAATTTAAGCGTATTTGTGCCTCGACAGATGGTGCCTACCTGTGGAGACCGAACACTGAACAAGAAGCCAATGCTATTGAAAATGAATTAGATGTTCGTAAGTTGAGAATGTATCATTAATTATTTTAAATGAAGTTTTTCAGAAATCATGAATTACAAAATAACAAAAACAACTGTGATAACAAACTAATTAAATTCGTGTGAACGAAATTAATCCGTTATCACCTATTACAAAAAAAAAAAAAACACGTGACAACGAATTTGATTACTTATTAAGATTTACAAATATTAAAAATATTATAACTAGTTCCAAATATTTGTGATGACTATTTTATTCTGTGAAAACATTTTTTATATTTCATGATGATTTCGACTTTGAATTATATTTTTGTTAGGTCCTAAAAAGGCTTTCGTTTAACGATGCAATATTTTTCTTCTAAAGATTTTCCAAAACAACTGATGTAACTAGTTTCAAATGGTCACAACTTGAAAACGTATTTAAATAATGATAAAGTAGATTTGGTAACTATTGTGAGACTACAATGAGATGACCTGATTTTAATTTGACTACTTGGCTGGGTATCTTATGCTATGAATTATGATTTTAATCTTGTCCTAGCTTTTAAATCAGGTTTAATCCATCATTTTTTTACATACGAATGTTTTACCCTGTCAGATACGGCAAATATTATAACAGTTCACATTGATGTTACTCATAATATTTATGTCATACCTTTTTTTCTAGAAAACGATAAAGTTTTGATCCAATAATGCAAATTTTATATAGGGGCATTAAGACCTGGGTTTGGCCCAAGAAAATAAATCTTTGAAAACTATTTCAAATTGGCACATACTGTTTAGAAATGCATAAGGTCAAGGAATATAAATGAAAACCATAAAGATTTTTTATCTGATGACGTCATAATATGTACAGTTTTCACAAAAACGATAAAAAAAAATACAGAATGTATGCAGTTTTCTATTTTTATTTTCGTTTGTGGAAATCTCGTGCGCAGCCAATAAACAAAAAAAAAAAATTACAGAAGCTTTATTAGAACTATTAACATAATCTGACCAAATATAAAGTTGTTTCATGGGTGTCCACATACTTTTTCAATCTAAAATATACTGAAATATAGTTTAAAAAAAAAAACAAGCCTTAGGAAAGTTATTTAAGAAAATGTATAAAAACTTTTAAATTTGCAGTAATTTTTGGACCAAACAATGGCCTTTTGCATAATATTTATCAATTAAATTCATTTAAAAACAAAGATGTGTCCATAAACTCGTGTTCAAGTTTAATCAGTTTGAATGATAAAAATCAGTCTAAAAATGCATCTTTTACCGATATGTCACAGTTTGACATCGCATATTTATTTTCATACCTTTCTTTCTTAATCTACTGATTGTCGATGAAGCTCATTTACATGTAATTCTTTGCAGCACAATCTGATGGTATGTGGACTGGTTTAAATGATATAGACAACGATGGAAACTTTACATTTACCATAGAAAATGGTCCATTTTCATTTAATGATCTCCCATTTGGAGAGGGTAAATTTTATGATAATTTAGAAAAAGTATATACACCATACGTCGATGAGACAGCAAACAAACAACACATAAGAAGCGTCATCTGAAGGACAGTACATTGAATCCAACAATATATGTGTATAAAAGGTGGAAAAAACGTAAAAAAATAATATTGTTCAGTACTTGTTCATTTGGTCGATAACAAAATAAAAGAATGAAAACTAGTAGTTATTTTTCGAAGGTGACCTACCGAATACGATTCAACTACAGATTTGTACTTACATTTACAACCCAACATGTGTCACTAGTTGGGCAGAATCTTCTTACTCTTCCAGAGTACCTGATATCAACGCTTGTTTTGATATGTTATATTTCGTTTACTTTTGTTTTCTTTTGGTAGAATTCCGTTTTTTCTATGGCATTGTGAATAAATATAAGAAGATGAATATATTAAACTGTCAATGAAACAAATCTCCAGCCAAGTCATAATTTGTAAAATTAAACCATCATAGGTCAAATTACTGTCTTCAACATGGAGTCTTTGCTCACTCCAAACAATAAGTAATACAGTTTATTTTTCGACTAATGCATTTGAAATACAATCGCATTGTATATTTTTTTGTTTTTTCTAATACAATCAAGACACGACTTAACTCTGAAAGTGGTATCAAAGAATTTGAATTATCCGTTTTGTGTAATTTAATACGAAATACGAAATAAATGTTCGGTTAATTATTTTAAAGAAGATCTTCTGTTAAAAACTATTGTTTGGATCTATATATGTAATTAAAAGTACATTTTTGTTTGTTTTAAACAATTTTACAGATAATTCAGACCCTTCCAGTAATGCAGTGTGTGTGTTCATTATGAACCTCGGACATACGTGGGGTTGGAAGAAATTACCCTGTACCTATGGTTTAAGCTACCTATGCGAGTACAAACTAGTAAGTATACACCTTCGTTTGACCTTTAATTGGAAATATTATATTGCCTTCACAATATTAATATATAACCACAACATCATCATGTATCATGAAAACTTCAGTTGATCGTTAAATAATTTCTGTTATGAACTTTGGACTGTTTTACATAATATTCCCTATTTAGTATACATATTTATGATATAAATGAAAAAAGGCTTTTAAAAAAGTGTTTAACAATCTTTTTAACTCCTTAAATGCAAATAAAGGAACAACATCATAGGCCTTTCCGCCTTTTCACATACAAAAAATTCAATAATTTTTTTTCTTGATTATCGCTGCATAGTGTTTGAAATTTATTTGACAATTAAAGAGTACGCAAAATAAGCATTTGAAAATCACGATGCAAGTAAAATTAAATAAGCAGTATACGTTGAACGAGGCACATGTCTAGCACAACTGAGCATCAAATAAAAAAATACAAACACGTTGAACATTAAATAAAAAACGTAGCACGAAAATAACCTATTACCACCCTCTTTTAAATACACCAAAAGAGAACCGAAAATCTAAAAATACAGCATTTCTTCACTCTTTTTTTCTGATACAAGAATGTCTGTATTTAGTGCGTAGGGTATATATATATATATACATATGTAGGACTCTAAAGTGCGATGGCACTCTAAAGTGCGATGGTCACGCTAAAGTGCGATGGTATACGCTAAAGTACGATGGTATATCACGCTAAAGTGCGATGGACCAAAAGGGTAAGGTTCGAGGGCATTATAAAAAAAACTGTTAAATAACACTCAATGTAAAAACAATCCTTTTGTATAATATAGTATTATAAGGTTTATACCATATGTGAAAGGCAGTATAATTTAACAGCATTCTTAAGTGAATGATTCTCAAACGCAAAGACCGACCATGTAATAATTGCTAAAAAGGTAATTTAGATGTCACAGAATACTATTATTTCTTGTAAACTAATTTTTGACAACTCGTGCGTATTAAATATTGTTATAAATGGTGTAGCTTGCCGTACACAGTCTATCGCTTATGGTAACACCTCTTACGATCGTCATTTTAAAATTAAAAGATACAAAATTCGATTATGGTTGGAATATGTAACATTGATTTATTTGTTTAATTTAAATGAGAGAGAAAGGCGATGTTTGCCGAGATTAATTTTCGCCTTTTTTGTAGCGACTACACATCCATGTTATATCTTCCTGCAATGTACCATCTAATCATGTTTTAGCCAACAATTTATAATTTACGCATGGAAATATGTTCCTTTATTTTGCCGACGTTACTTTTCAATAAAGCGACAACATTTTTACGGAGACCGCAAAATAAACTGCAAACATAAACAATGATTCAAATGCATCCGTTCGCTTCTAATAAAAGCAGGATACAGGAAAGTTTTGTGAATACTATATCTATAGGGCCTTAAGTAAAACGGTCGACTGCAGGATACAAGTTCTTCTTCCAGCTACCAAAATAAAACACCTTTGCTTTAGTCGACAACGCACGGTTAGGTTTAAATTAATTAAGTCATTGACATTTGGTTAAAAAGTTCTTAATCACATAAATTAAGTACAAAATTCGATAGTCATTGATTAAACGCATGGGTTTTTTGGTTCATTTTATAAGAATTTGGTATGAAACAACATGATAAGCACGTTCTTAATAAATTTTCCGGTGTTCATTTAGTTGTATAACGATGATACGCTAACCCAACTACGTAGTACATGTACGTCAATACTTTCGCAGACCATCGGACTTTAGCGTATGTAGGAATCGCACTTTAGCGTAGACCATCGCACTTTAGCGTGACCATCGTACTTTAGCGTCCCAATCGCACTTTAGAGTCCTACATATATACAACTCGTCTAAACATCAACCCAACATTGTTAGATAAGTAAACTTTATCAATTGATGCATTTTTTTTATTCATTACTTAACTATTTCCTACTTACAGAACAAATGTATCATTTGATACATGATAGCGAAGTTAAAAATTTTCATCAAACTTTTCGTTTCAAGGATATCATGTAATCTCAATTTTGAATTATTAGATATTAGTTATTTTTATGTGTCTGTTGATTTAAAGTATTGTGTTTTTCAGAGAGTCTGTCCGTAGAGAGGATGTATGCCATTGCAGTACTTGATGCAATAAAATTGTAAAAGATGATTTTTCTTTATCTTTGAAAAACAACATAGAACGAATATAACAATGTTGCACCAAACACGGTTTGACCCCCCCCCCCCCCCCCCGAAAAAAAATGAAGAAAGCCCAAAAAAACAATACAAAAAGAATCAATTGAGAAAGTGATCAGTTTCTTTTCAATCATGGCAATTGATGTGTGTGGTCATGCCATGCAGATATGAGTGTTTCGTTAGTACGTCGAATTCGGCTTGATATTTAACACCTTGACCAAATTTCATTTGGCTCTTTTAATTTTTATAACATTTTGACAAAATATTACCTTCACAAAGTTGATGAGCATCGAGGACCCACAATTCCAAAACGTTATGCCAAATATGGCTAAGGTTATAATATGTAATATATGCCACAAAACCAGGTTCAAACCACCAATTTCTTTTCTTAAAATGTCCTGTACCAAGTCAGCAAAATTTCAAATGTTAAGTTATAGTTCGTTTCTGTACATGTATGTGTTTCATTTTAATGTTGTGTTTCTGTTGTGTCGTAGTTCTCTTATATTTGACGTGTTTACCTCATCTTTAGTTTGTTACTCGGATTTGTTTTTTTCTCTATCGATTTAAGAATTTCGAATAGCAGTATACTACTGTTGCCTTTATTTATCACCACAGTAAAAATATGTCTACTATTATTTGTCTGTCTGTCTTTTTTTTGTCTTTTTAAACCATGGCGTTGCTAGTGTATTTTCGATCTTTGAGTTTGATTGTCCTTCTGGTATCTTTTGTCCCTCTTCTAAACGCCATATACTACGTACCCTTTACGAAAATTTAGAGAAAACTTCTAGACAAGGGAACTAGGCATTGCAATGACATATGGGTGCATCATCGTTCAACAGTCATGCCAAAGTCATGCACGCGATTGCAGAATGCATAATTACTAAAGCAACTCAACAGTCATACAACCAAATAAAAACACAAAAGAAAGAAGGAAAATAACCCAGAGAGTAAAGTTTATTAAAATGAATGATTACTGTCTAAAATTACAATGAAATGTAACTGTTTCTTGTTTAGGGGTTTCCTAAATTTCCCCTCCAAGCACTTGGCTTTCAACAAATGTAAACAAAACACTCGATTTTGATCATTACAGGTTTAATCAATTTAATTTGGATATAGATAATCAATTTAATGACCAGTTAATAATTGTTTTGAATTTTTTTCTGGATTCAAACTAGTTGGAAAGTTCAATCTAGAAAATAAAATAATCTTTGATATCAAAACAACAGACAATCTGAAATATATTGATGATATTCTGTGACCAGAACATAGTCTTTCAAACCAATGATGTGTATTCTCTGTCACAACTAATTAACTGCGTTTGCTATTAATCAACGTATTTTTTCATCGTTGTGAAAATAAATTTGTTTAACTTTATTTATAATACAAGTGTTCTGCACAGAAGTTTATAATCGACCAAACTATCAGTTTTCATATACGAGACAATTATTTCTTTTATTTTGTTATATTTTGATAAATTAACAATGTCAAACATACGATTTTAAAAAGTAGATACTTACTGCAAAAGGTTTACTATTATTTTTCACGGTCGAATATCTGGAAACTTTTTCAGGCTAAACCGCTTTTTTGTTTAACAGTCATATAAAGTTGCATTGCAATGATGTGTGACCAAAACAAACAGACATACATATGTAATAGGTAAAACGTCAAAAATACAGCTGTCAACATTGTTTTATAATCTTAATCATTATTAAAACAATAAAAAATGAAACAAAGAAGCTAAAAAAAGAATAAAGAACTAGCACATTAACTAAATTAAAAACAAGAATACAAAAAATTACCATAGCACAATAACACAATGAAGGAATGTATAAGTACAGAGCCACGTCATTTGTTACAAGGAAACATAAAGACTAAGCACATACGCAAAAACGAATGACAAGAATATGACAACTGGACCATAGAATAGTAACATACTGGCGGGATTTATAAGTACAGAACCACGTCTCTTGTTACAAAGAAACATAAAGACACAGCACATACGAAAAAATAAATAACAAGAATACAGAAATCGGACCAGAAACACAATGTATAAGCATAGAGCAACGTCATATGTAACAAAGAAAATGAAACAGAAAAACATACAAACAAAACACATTGGCAAAAATGAAAGACAAGCTTACAAAAAATTATACCATAGAACAATAGCACAATGACGGGATGTATAAGTACAGAGCCAAGTCCGCGAATCATTTTGATCAAATTAAAAAAAAAGAAAGATGTGATAATAATATTTCAGAATAGGCACTGTTTTAACTGTTTACAAAATTTAGAATTTTTGAAATACGTAGGCTTTTCTACCTCGGGCATAAATTACCTTAGCTGGATTTGGCAAAACTTTAAGGAATGTTGGTCCTCAATGCTCTTCAACTTCGTACTTTATTTGGCCTTTTTAACTTTTTTGGATTCGAGCGTCACTGATGAGTCTTTTGTAGACGAAACGCGCGTCTGGAGTATATACAAATTTTAGTCCTGGTATCTATGATGAGTTTATTAAATGTCTAGTGAAAATACTTTTGATATGTTACATTTCAATTTTGACTTTATGTACTTTAACTTTCGATGTAAGTATTGGCAATCAACTCATAGACATCATTTGGGCATGTGACCCGTGACGTCATCAACGTTTGTCGTGATTTACTTCTTAAAATGAAATGAATAATGTATAAAACTTCTTTAAATCAGATGTTTTTTTACAGTCATTCCTTAAATCATATTGACAAATCAAAAACAAAATTCGATGAATTAACATAAATAACTCCGATTCAAACAATAAATTCTCTGAAACTGATATTATCAAGATTCTTGATTGACAATATATTTGTTACGTTCGGCGGACGGGTTTTTCAACAGACTGTCGGCATTCCAATGGGAACAAATTGTGCTCCTCTACTTGCCGACTTTTTCCTTTGTTATTATGAGGCTGAATTCATGCAGGAACTTATCTTCTTATGAAGAAAGATAAGAAGTTAGCGATATCCTTTACCTCTACTTTCCGCTATATAGATGTTCTTTCACTATATAATTCAAAATTTGGTGACTATGTGGAACGCATTTATCCCATCGAACTAGAGATAAAGGATACTACAGATACAGTTGGCCTCATATCTTGACTAACATCTAGGAATTGACAATGAGGGTCGATTGAAAACAAAACTTAACGACAAAAGAGATGATTTTAGCTTTCCAATTGTGAACTTTCCATTCTTTAGTAGCAACATTCCAGCAGCATCTGCATACGGGGTATATATCTCCCAATTGATACGATATTCCCGTGCTTGCATTTCCTATCATGATTTTATGGATAGAGGGTTGCTGCTCATAATGAAGCTATTAAACCATGAGTTCCAAATGGTGAAGTTGAAATCATCCTTTCGTAAATTTTACGGACGCCATCACGAGTTGGTTGACCGTTATTAACCATTTCACAAATGATATCGGATATGTTCCTTAAGTCGTAACTACAATCCCCTTCCCTTTCATGAATGTGACCTACCGAATTAGACTATTTACCGGATTTGTTATCACATAAGCAACACGACGGGTTACACATGTGGAGCCGGATCTGCTTACCCTGCCGGAGCACCTGAGATCACCCCTAGTTTTTGGTGGGGTTCGTGTTGTTTATTCGTTCGTTTTCTATGTTGTGTCATGTGTACTATTGTGTGTCTGTTTGTCTTTTTCATTTTTAGCTACGACATTGTCAGTTTATTTTCAATTTATGAGTTGGACTGTCCCTTTGATATATTTCGTCTCTCTTTAATAAAACTATAGTAGATACAACTTGAACAGGTAAAGCCATTATAATTCTGACGTCAGAACTCGCATTGAAATGTAGTTTCTCTTCAAAAAAATTAAAGATGCCCTTGAGAAATTGATCAATCGATTCAATGAACCACATGTAATGTAGTCTAAGAGCTATTACCAAGTTGGCTATCACTTAAAAACATGTGAAATTGGTTTGCAAGAGTTATTTCTTCTTTTTGTTTTCATTTTATGTTATATTAGTAATCTATATTTCAACATCTTCAATAGGTAGGCTTAGTATTACAAAAAAAAACTGTGCCTACCCTCTCAGAGAAATAACCCGCCTAATAATTATATTTCATGAAATAACTTATAAAGTGTCTATTATCACAAACAATCACTTGAGATCGCATCATTTTCAAAACACTTACATGAACATCATCTGGTCTCTGGTAGGTTGTTTCATTGACAATCTCATTGAAGACCGTAATGTAACAGATATTTACACTAACACCATCTGGTCTCTGGTAGGTTGTCACATTGAAGGCCGTAATGTAACAGATACATTCATGACCACCATCTGGTCTCTGGTAGGTTATCACATTGAAGGCCGTAATGTAACAGATACATTCATGAACACCATCTGGTCTCTGGTAGGTTATCACATTAAAAGCCGTAATGTAACAGATACTTACATGAACACCATCTGGTCTCTGGTAGGTTGTCACATTAAAGGCCGTAATGTAACAGATACATTAATGAACACCACCTGGTCTCTGGTAGGTTATCACATTGAAGGCCGTAATGTAACAGATACTTACATGAACACCATCTGGTCTCTGGTAGGTTATCACATTGAAGGCCGTAATGTAACAGATACATTCATGAACACCATCTGGTCTCTGGTAGGTTAGTCACATTGAAGGCCGTAATGTAACAGATACTTCATGAACACATCTGGTCTCTGGTAGGTTATCACATTAAAGGCCGTAATGTAACAGATACTTACATGAACACCATCTGGTCTCTGGTAGGTTGTCACATTGAAGGCCGTAATGTAACAGATACATTCATGAACACATCTGGTCTCTGGTAGGTTATCACATTAAGGCCGTAATGTAACAGATACTTACATGAACACCATCTGGTCTCTGGTATTACATGGCCGTATGTACAATACTTGAAATGGTCTCGTAGTTATACATTAAGCCGTAATTAACAGACTTCATGAACACATCTGGTCTCTGGTAGGTTATCACATTAAGGCCGTAATGTAACAGATACTTCATGAACACATCTGGTCTCTGGTAGGTTATCAAAATTGAAGGCCGTAATGTAACAGATACATTCATGAACACAATCTGGTCTCTGGTAGGTTATCACATTGAAGCCGTAATGTAACAATATTCATGAACACCATCTGGTCTCTGGTAGGTTGTCACATTGAAGGCCGTAATGTAACAGATACTTACATGAACACCATCTGGTCTCTGGTAGGTTATCACATTGAAAGGCCGAATGTAACAGATACATTATGACACCATCTGGTCTCTGGTAGGTTATCACATTGAAGGCCGTAATGTAACAGATACATTCATGAACACCATCTGGTCTCTGGTAGGTTATCACATTGAAGGCCGTAATGTAACAGATACATTCATGAACACCATCTGGTCTCTGGTAGGTTTCACATTGAAGGCCGTAATGTAACAGATACTTCATGAACACCATCTGGTCTCTGGTAGGTTATCACATTGAAGCCGTAACGTAACAGATACTTACATGAACACATCTTGTCTCTGGTAGGTTATCACATTAAGGCCGTAATGTAACAGATACATTACATGAACACCATCTGGTCTCTGGTAGGTTGTCACATTAAAGGCCGTAATGTAACAGATACATTAATGAACACCATCTGTCTCTGGTAGGTTGTCACATTAAAGCCTTAATGTAACAGATACATTCATGAACACCATCTGGTCTCTGGTAGGTTGTCACATTAAAGGCCGTAATGTAACAGATACATTAATGAACACCATCTGGTCTCTGGTAGGTTGTCACATTGAAAGGCCGTAATGTAACAGATACATTAATGAACACCATCTGGTCTCTGGTAGGTTGTCACATTGAAGCCGTAATGTAACAGATACATTCATGAACCCCATCTGGTCTCTGGTAGGTTATCACATTAAAGGCCGTAATGTAACAGATACATTAATGAACACCATCTGGTCGTAGGTTTCACATTGAAGCCGTAATGTACAGATACATTTGAAACCATTGGTCTTGGTAGGTTATCACATTGAAAGCCGTAATGTAACGATACATTCATAACACATCTGGTCTCTGGTAGGTTGTCACATTGAAGCCCGTAATGTAATATTCATGAACACCATCTGGTCTCTGGTAGGTTATCACATTGAAGCCGTAATGTTACAGATACATTCATGAACACCATCTGGTCTCTGGTAAGTTGTCACATTGAAGGCCGTAATGTACAGATACATTCATGAACCCCATTCTGGTCTCTGGTAGTTATCACATTAAGGCCGTAATGTAACAGATACATTCATGAACACCATCTGGTCTCTGGTAGGTTGTCACATTGAAAGGCCGTAATGTAACAGATACATTCATGAACACATCTGGTCTCTGGTAGGTTATCACATTAAGGCCGTAATGTAACAGATACTTACATGAACACCATCTGGTCTCTGGTAGGTTATCACAATGAAGGCCGTAATGTAACAGATACATTCATGAACACAATCTGGTCTCTGGTAGGTTATCACATTAAAGGCCGTAATGTAACAGATACTTACATGAACACCATCTGGTCTCTGGTAGGTTATCACAATGAAAGGCCGTAATGTAACAGATACATTCATAACACAATCTGGTCTCTGGTAGGTTTCACATTGAAGCCCGTAATGTAAAGTACTACGATACACCATCTGGTCTCTGGTAGGTTGTCACATTGAAGCCGTAATGTAACAGATACTTCATGAACACCATCTGGTCTCTGATAGGTTGTCACATTGAAGGCCGCAATGTAACAGATACATTATGATCACCATCTGGTCTCTGGTAGGTTATCACATTGAAGGCCGTAATGTAACAGATACATTCATGAACACCATCTGGTCTCTGGTAGGTTTCACATTGAAGGCCGTAATGTAACAGATACATTCATGAACACATCTGGTCTCTGGTAGGTTGTCACATTGAAGGCCGTAATGTAACAGATACATTCATGAACACCATCTGGTCTCTGTAGGTTTCACATTAAATGGCCTGTAACGTAACAGATACTTACATGAACACCATCTGGTCTCTGATAGGTTATCACATTAAAGGCCGTAATGTAACAGATACATTAATGAACACCATCTGGTCTCTGGTATGTTGTCACATTAAAGGCCGTAATGTAATACATGATAACATCTGAATGTATTCACATTGGGCGTTCTCGGGTTGGTTTGTCACATTGAAAGCCGTAATGTAACAGATACATTAATGAACACCATCTGGTCTCTGGTAGGTTGTCATATTGAAGTCCGTAATGTAACAGATACATTAATGAACAGAATCTGGTCTCTGGTAGGTTGTCACATTGAAGGCCGTAATGTAACAGATACATTAATGAACACCATCTGGTCTCTGGTAGGTTATTACATTAAAGGCCGTAATGTTACAGATAAATTAATGAACACCATCTGGTCTCTGGTAGGTTGTCACATTGAAGGCCGTAATGTAACAGATACATTCATGAACACCATCTGGTCTCTGGTAGGTTGTCACATTAAAGGCCGTAATGTAACAGATACATTAATGAACACCATCTGGTCTCTGGTAGGTTGTCATATTAAAGGCCGTAATGTTACAGATACATTAATGAACACCATCTGGTCTCCGGTAGGTTGTCATATTGAAGGCCGTAATGTAACTGATACATTAATGAACACCATCTGGTCTCTGGTAGGTTGTCACATTAAAGGCCGTAATGTAATAGATACATTAATGAACACCATCTGGTCTCTGGTATGTTGTCATATTGAAGGCCGTAATGTAACAGATACATTAATGAACACCATCTGGTCTCTGGTAGGTTATCACATTAAAGGTCGTAATGTAACAGATACATTAATGAACACCATCTGGTCTCTGGTAGGTTGTCATATTGAAGGCCGTAATGTAACAGATACATTAATGTACACCATCTGGTCTCTGGTAAGTTGTCATATTGAAGGCCGTAATGTAACAGATACATTAATGAACACAATTTGGTCTCTGGTAGGTTGTCACATTGAAGACCGTAATGTAACAGATACATTAATAAACACCATCTGGTTTCTGGTAGGTTATCACATTAAAGGCCGTAATGTTACAGATACATTAATGAACACCATCTTGTCTCTGGTAGGTTATCATATTAAAGGCCGTAATGTAACAGATACATTAATGAACACCATCTGGTCTCTGGTAGGTTGTCATATTGAAGGCCGTAATGTAACAGATACATTAATGAACACCATCTGGTCTCTGGTAGGTTGTCACAATGAAGGCCGTAATGTAACAGATACTTACATGAACTCCATCTGGTCTCTGGTACGTTATCACATTAAAGGTCGTAATGTAACAGATACATTAATGAACACCATCTGGTCTCTGGTAGGTTGTCATATTGAAGTCCGTAATGTAACAGATACATTAATGAACAGAATCTGGTCTCTGGTAGGTTGTCACATTGAAGGCCGTAATGTAACAGATACATTAATGAACACCATCTGGTCTCTGGTAGGTTATTACATTAAAGGCCGTAATGTTACAGATAAATTAATGAACACCATCTGGTCTCTGGTAGGTTGTCACATTGAAGGCCGTAATGTAACAGATACTTACATGAACTCCATCTGGTCTCTGGTACGTTGTTATCACATTAACGGTCGTAATGTAACAGATACAGTGGAGATCACTTCTAACCTCACATTAGAACTGTCAGAATATTCTGTCATAGAACTGTTCTAACGTGTCCTAGAACAGTTCTACCTAGAACAGTTCTACCCTAGAACTGTTCTAAGTAGAACTGTCAGAATCAGTTCTAGGTAGAACTGACTAAATCAGTTCTAGGTAGAACTGTCAGGATCAGTTCTAGGGTAGAACTGTCAGGATCAGTTCTAGGTAGACCTGTCCAAATCACTTCTAACCGTAGAACTGTCAGCAGAACTGACTTAATCAGTCAGGATTCTAAATGACGTCACTGCAGTAAGGGCACTTTAGAATTTAGAAGAAATAAATCACTTCCAATTACTTTGCTATATATTAAATAGCAGATTTTCTATATTTTTTACTGATCAAACGACTTTTATTACGTTACATGTACAAATATCGAAGTGAATAGAAGGTTATCCAACTCATCGGAGATATTTTTATAAGATTGCATACGGAAACATCATTGTTTACGTTTCTTCGTTCCCCGTTTTTAACAGTCTCTTCCTAAATAAAACTCTACATTTAATTCATGGAATTTTAATCGTAATTTACCTTGTTTGCCTTGGATTTACATTCATTTATAATTCTGTTTTGACAAATGTTCAAACGAAAATTGTACAGTGGATGAATTATGGGATATTAATGAAAAAAGTGTTGTGTAACGTAAAAAAACTATATATACATTTGCACCATCTCGTCTTAGCCAAACTTATCCATAACGATTATATAAATAAATGATATCTGGGAGTCTGGAACTCAGAAAAATATACTGGATCTGAACATGAATGAAATATTTGCCCCTAGACGTTCGGCTACAAACAAAATCATGCATTTTTCTTTGCCTTCTTCAAATTATATTAACAGTATACTATTCCAAGAAGAGAACTTCCCATACATGTACTTTTTATTTTATTTTTAAAATAAAGTATATGAATCAGTCATGTGAGTGTTGGATGATGCCATTAAATAGTTTTGTTTAAAAAAAAAACCATCACAAACTACTGACTTAAACATGTTAAAAAGTCACTTTAGCATGTTTAATGACGGTTCATTATCATGGATACAGAGAGGAAATAACGGCGCGCTAAATTCTTAGATATGGTATAAATACACCTTGTCGCAATTTGTCTGCCATTACTGGATATCACACAGGTTCCTGTAAAATTTTGACGTCATAAAACAAAATATCTGACGCCACAATGGAAAAGTCATTGTTGTATGCTTCAAAAGTTCAAGAGGCCGGGTCAGTGAGGATTAGCAATAAGGTGTATTGTGTTTCAAAGTTGGTGTCATTTTTATCATACAATCCGTCCTCACATAGAAATAACATTGGTTTACCATGTTTACAATGAGGCCATATACATGTATATTTACATTATAAAGTGTAAATAAGTTCAGTTTTGGTTGATGCGGTCGAATAATTTTGTTAAAACAACTCTCACTCAGTCTGATATATCGAAACCACTGAAATTTGTTTACAATTCAATATTTTGAATAAAAAGAGGACTTGCTGATAATCTAAATTGATGTGGAAATTTTTTTGTAGCCAATGTGTTCCAATATTCATTGATATTGCTGTCATTTGAATTATACAATCCATCGTTACCGGTATATGTATTACTATAAGTGATTTAGTATGCGGCTATATATATATTAAGATTTTTATAACAAAGTGTAATTATTGTCAGTTTTGGTTGATGCTGTCACATATGGTCAGTTATGGTTGATGCTGTCAAATATGGTCAGTTTTGGTTGATGCGACAAATAATTTTGTTATATTCATGAGTCAGTCTTAGATATTAAAACTACTGAAATAAGTTTACGATTCAAAATTTTGATGAAAAAGAGGACATGCTGGCACTATAAACTGATGTGAGCATAATTTTATTTTTCAATATTGCTTTCATTTTTATTAAACAATCCATCCTGATATAAAAATATACATGATTTACTTTGCGGCTATTAAGATTCACATCATGTTCATAATAAAGTGCAAATATGGTCAGTTTTGGTTGATGCGGACAAATTATTTTGTTATACCAGTCAGTCTGAGGTATGAAAACTACTGATATTTGTTTATGATGCAATATTTTGAATAAAAAGAGGACATGCTGGCATTCTAAATTGATGCAAATGAAATTAGGAAGCATTGTGTTCCTATATTTCTATCATTTGTATTTTCATGATTTTACAATCCATCCTTACATAAAATATTACAGATTTACTATGCGACTATAAGAGTTACATAAAAAAAGAGCAAATATGGTCAGTTTTGGTTGATGCGGTCAAATATGGTCAGTTTTGGTTGATGCGGACAAATTATTTTGTTATACCAGTCAGTCTGAGGTATGAAAACTACTGATATTTGTTAATGATGCAATATTTTGAATAAAAGGAGGACATGCTGGCATTCTAAATTGATGCAAATGAAATTAGGTAGCATTGTGTTCCCATATTTCTATCATTTGTATTTTCATGATTTTACAATCCATCCCTACATAAAAATATTACAGATTTACTATGCGACTATAAGAGTTACATAAAAAAGAGCAAATATGGTCAGTTTTGGTTGATGTGGTCAAATATGGTCAGTTTTGGTTGATGCGGTCAAATATGGTCAGTTTTGGTTGATGCTGTCAAATATGGTCAGTTTTGATTGATGCAGTCAAATAATTTTGTTACATGTTACTGTCAGTCTGAGGTATGAAAACTACTGACATGACTGATATTTGTTTCTGATGCGATATTTTGAATAAAAATCAGAAATGCTGGCACTCTCAATTCCAATATTGTAGTTATTTATATACTACAGTCCCTCTTGACCTAAAATTATAACTGAATTACTGTGCAGCTATTTAGATTTACATAAAAAAGCAAATATGGTAAGATTCGGTTGATGCGGTCAAAAGATTTTATTATATGACTCAGTCTGAAGTATGAAAACTACTGATATTTGTTTATGATTCAATATTTTGAATAAAAAGAGGACATGCTCATTTGCTGATCAAGGGCGGGGGGGGGGGGGGGGGGGGGGGGTTCAGGAATTGGAACCCCCTTTTTTGACGATCAATGCTTTTGAATTGAACATATAGTTGGAACACCTCCGCCCCCCTTTTTTAAATGGCTGGATTTGCCCCTGCATGCTGGCAACATAAATTGATGCGAACAAAATTGTTTTTCAATATTGCTGTAACTTGTTTAGTACAGTCCCTCTTGACCTAAAATTAAAACTGAAGTACTGTGCAGCTATATAGATTTGCAGAAAGACTGAAGAGCAAATAATGTCAGTTTAGATTGATGTGGTCAAAAGATTTTTGTTAAACAGGTCCGTCCGAGGTATGAAATAGTTATCAAAAGTACCAGGATTATAATTTTATACGCCAGACGCGCGTTTCGTCTACATAAGACTCATCAGTGACGCTCAGATCAAAATAGTTAAAAAGCCAAACAAACACAAAGTTGAAGAGCATTGAAGACCCAAAATTCCAAAAGGTTGTGCCAAATACGGCTAAGGTAATCTACTCCTGGGGTAAGAAAATCCTTAGTTTTTCGAATAATTCACATTTTTGTAAACAGAAAATTTATAAAAATGACCATATAATTGATATTCATGTCAACACCGAAGTGCTGACTACTGGGCTGGTGATACCCTCGGGGACGAAACGTCCACCAGCAGTGGCATCGACCCAGTGGTGTAAATAGTTATCAAAAGTACCAGGATTATAATTTTATACGCCAGACGCGCGTTTCGTCTACATAAGACTCATCAGTGACGCTCAGATCAAAATAGTTAAAAAGCCAAACAAACACAAAGTTGAAGAGCATTGAAGACCCAAAATTCCAAAAGGTTGTGCCAAATACGGCTAAGGTAATCTACTCCTGGGGTAAGAAAATCCTTAGTTTTTCGAATAATTCACATTTTTGTAAACAGAAAATTTATAAAAATGACCATATAATTGATATTCATGTCAACACCGAAGTGCTGACTACTGGGCTGGTGATACCCTCGGGGACGAAACGTCCACCAGCAGTGGCATCGACCCAGTGGTGTAAATAGTTATCAAAAGTACCAGGATTATAATTTTATACGCCAGACGCGCGTTTCGTCTACATAAGACTCATCAGTGACGCTCAGATCAAAATAGTTAAAAAGCCAAACAAACACAAAGTTGAAGAGCATTGAAGACCCAAAATTCCAAAAGGTTGTGCCAAATACAGCTAAGGTAATCTACTCCTGGGGTAAGAAAATCCTTAGTTTTTCGAATAATTCACATTTTTGTAAACAGAAAATTTATAAAAATGACCATATAATTGATATTCATGTCAACACCGAAGTGCTGACTACTGGGCTGGTGATACCCTCGGGGACGAAACGTCCACCAGCAGTGGCATCGACCCAGTGGTGTAAATAGTTATCAAAAGTACCAGGATTATAATTTTATACGCCAGACGCGCGTTTCGTCTACATAAGACTCATCAGTGACGCTCAGATTAAAATAGTTAAAAAGCCAAACAAACACAAAGTTGAAGAGCATTGAAGACCCAAAATTCCAAAAGGTTGTGCCAAATACGGCTAAGGTAATCTACTCCTGGGGTAAGAAAATCCTTAGTTTTTCGAATAATTCACATTTTTGTAAACAGAAAATTTATAAAAATGAAAACTACTCGTAAACAGATATTACATTTGGTTAATGAGGATAATTTTGTTATGTGATAACGAGCCATCCTGACTCCCAGAATAAAAAATGTAAAACAATTCAAATAATAACCCTCCCCCCCCCCCATAATACTAATTAACGGCCTAATTTATGTACAAAAATGAAAGAAAAACAAATATTTTTTACTACACATCAACAAAAGAAAATCACTGAATTACGGGCTCCTGACTTGGAACAGGCACTGACATACATGCAGAATATGGCGGGGTTAAACATGTTCTCTTGCCGATTATAAATCTGAAATAAAACCGGCAAAATAGCAAAACTCTATATAATATTAATCGCTATTTTGCCGAAGCCTTTATATTAAGACAAATATTTCTTAAAACTTATAAATCAATTCTAGCCGTAGAATTTATAAATCAATTTTAGCCGTAGAATTTATAAATTAATTCTGGCTGTAGAATTTATAAATCAATTCTAGCCGTAGAATTTGAAATCAATTCTAACCGTAGAACTGTTCTAGAAGTAGAACTGACCAAATATTTGGTCAGTTCTAGCTAGAACTGTCTAAAACTGTTCTAGGGTAGAACTGTCAGGATCAGTTCTAGCTAGAACTGTCCAAATCAGTTCTAGGTAGAACTGACCAAATCAGTTCTAGCTAGAACAGTTCTAACCTAGAACTGACTAAAAGGTGTCAGGCTGACAATTCTACATACTGTTCTAGAACAGTTCTCCTGACAGATTCTGACAGAATTTATGAGAAGTTAGAACTGATCTCCACTGTACATTATTGAACACCATCTGGTCTCTGTTAGGTTGTCATATTGAAGGCCGTAATGTAACAGATACATTAATGAACACAATCTGGTCTCTGGTAGGTTGTCACATTGAAGGCCGTAATGTAACAGATACATTAATGAACACCATCTGGTCTCTGGTAGGTTATCACATTAAAGGCCGTAATGTTACAGATAAATTAATGAACACCATTTGGTCTCTGGTAGGTTGTCATATTGAAGGCCGTAATGTCACTGATACATTAATGAACACCATCTGGTCTCTGGTAGGTTGTCACATTGACGGCCGTAATGTAACAGATACATTAATGAACACAATCTGGTCCCTGGTAGGTTGTCACATTGAAGACCGTAATGTAACAGATACATTAATGAACATCATCTGTTTTTAATTTCAGTAGTTTTGATATCTCAGACTGACTCCATGAATATAGCAAAATTATTTGTCCGCATCAACCAAAACTGACCATATTTGACAGCATCAACCAAAACTGACCATATGTGACAGCATCAACCAAAATTGACCATAATTACACTTTGTTATGTAAATCTTAATATATATATAGCCGTATACTAAATCACTTATAGTAATACATATTACGATGGATTGTATAATTCAAATGACAGCAATATTAATGAATATTGGAACACATTGGCTACAAAAAAATTTCCACATCAATTTAGAATATCAGCAAGTCCTCTTTTTATTCAAAATATTGAATTGTAAACAAATTTCAGTGGTTTCGATATATCAGACTGAGTGAGAATTGTTTTAACAAAATTATTTGACCGCATCAACCAAAACTGAACTTATTTACACTTTATCATGTAAATATACATGTATATGGCCTCATTGTAAACATGGTAAATCAATATTATTTCTATGTGAGGACGGATCGTATGATAAAAATGACGGCAACTTTGAAACACAATACACCTTATCGCTTATCCTGGCTGACCCGGCCTCTTGAACTTTTGAAGCATACCCCTAACAATGACTTTTCCATTGTGGCGTCAGATATTTTGTTTTAAGACGTCAAAATTTTACAGGAACCTGTGTGATATCCAGTAATGGCAGACAAATAGCGACAAGGTGTATTTATACCACATCTAAGAATTTAGCGCGCCGTTATTTCCTCTCTGTATCCATAATAATGAACCGTCATTAAAAATTCTAAAGTGACTTTTTAACATGTTTAAGTCAGTAGTTTGTGATGGGTTTTTTTTTTAAACAAAACTATTTAATGGCACCATTCAACACTCACATGACTGATTCATATACTTTATTTTAAAAATAAAATAAAAAGTACATGTATGGGAAGTTCTCTTCTTGGAATAGAATACTGTTAATAATTTGAAGAAGGCAAAGAAAAAATGCATGATTTTGTTTGTAGCCGAACGTCCAGGGGCAAATGTTTCATTCATGTTCAGATCCAGTATATTTTTCTGAGTTGCAGACCTCCCAGATATCATTTATATTCGTTATGGATTAGTCTGGCTAAATTGACGAGATGGTGCAAATGTATCACAGGCACTTGTTTCTATCCATAGGAAGGTCGACTATCCATATAAATAGAAGAAGGTGGCTAACGAATCTTTTTTTAGGTCACGACAGTTTCCGCTTCTTACGCTTTTTCTACCCTTCAACTTAATGCTAAAAATCCTTTCCTTATATGAATCGATTCAGTGAATATTTTCCTTTAACACTAAACTAATTTCATAATCCCCACAGTGTTCCTCTTCACGGTAATCTACTCTCAATTCACTAAACCATGTCGAAAAAGAGTTTTATTTAGAAAGAGACTGTTAAAAACGGGGAACGAAGAAACGTAAACAATGATGTTTCCGTATGCAATCTTATAAAAATATTTCTCCGATGAGTTGAGTAACCTTCTATTCACTTCGATATTTGTACATGTAACGTAATAAAAGTTGTTTGATCAGTAAAAAATATAGAAAATCTGCTATTTAATATATAGCAAAGTAATTGGAAGTGATTTATTTCTTCTAAATTCTAAAGTGCCCTTACTGCAGTGACGTCATTTAGAACTGTTCTACAGTCCTGACTGATTTAGTCAGTTCTGCTGACATTTCTACGGTTAGAAGTGAGTTGGACAGTTCTACCTAGAACTGATTTAGACAGTTCTACCCTAGAACTGATCCTGACAGTTCTACCTAGAACTGATTTAGTCAGTTCTACCTAGAACTGATTCTGACAGTTCTACTTAGAACAGTTCTAGGGTAGAACTGTTCTAGGTAGAACTGTTCTAGGACAGGTTAGAACAGTTCTATGACAGAATATTCTGACAGTTCTAATGAGAGGTTAGAAGTGATCTCCACTGTATCTGTTTTATTACACCGAATAGATTTTGATTTAAAAACTCAAAGTACAGGTGAAGGAAAATCGTTTTGATACCAGTAAGCTGTCCATAAGTAGAAACTATCATGTTTACGATAGAAGGACATTTCCAAACTTAAGTTAGAAACCCCATAGTGTGAATCTTTCTTGTTTAAAAAAATTAAGGATAGTAGTATTTTCAAAATAATAACGATAGTAGGATTTTTTTTTAATGTAACAGATGGTTACAATAGTACCAAACGTTCATGATAAAGTCATATGAAACAAGTTTTTTATGTTTTTACTAGAGATTCGGAAAATACCAAAGAGACAGTCAAACTCAGAAGTCGAAAATAAACTGACAAATGGTTACAAAGAAAAAGACCAGCAGAATAACAACAGTACAAAAAAACAAAATAGAAAACTAAAGACTGAGCAACACGAACCCCACCAAAAATTGGGGTGCTCCAGATGGGTGAGCAGATTTTGTTTCACATGTGGCACCCTTTGTGTTTCTCATGTAAGTACAAACCCGCAGATAAGTATAATTATGTATGTCACATTTGGGGAAAAGGTGACGAGATGGCAGTTACGACATTTGAAACAGATATTCCATAACACTTACAAATGTAACAGTCAACCAACTCGGGATGGCGTCCGTAAGTTTTACGGAGGGATTAATTTACTTCAACTTAACCAATTGAAACTCTTGGTTTTAAAAGCTTCCATGTGACCAGCAGTCCTCTATCAAGGAACTGAAGATAGAAAATACAAACCTGGAATATCATATCAACTGGGAGATATATACTCCCTATGCAGAAAGTTTGCTACGTAAAAATAAAAAGTTCAAAACTGGAAAGCTAAAATCGTCTCTTTTGTCGTAAAGTTTTGTTTCCAACCGACCCTCATTGTCAATTTTTAGTTGTAAGTCAATATATAAGGCATATTTAACTGTATGTAAGTAAGTATATTGTTTGTTATAGTGACATGTGAACATAAATATATAGATTTTGTACATAATATAATTGCATACATAATACACCTGGCCTAATGGACATATAAGTATCAAACCTTTTACTTTTAGTTCAATATAAATGTTCCAATATCACGTGTCAATGATCAATTTAAATTTAAATTCGAGAGACAGATAATTTTAGTTTAAGAATTAGCTTTTGTAAAAGTTCATGTATTCTTCATCTAAATAACTGTATTTGGTATATCCTTTATCTCAAGTTAGATGAGATAGATGCGTTCAACATAGTCACTTTTAGAATTATTAAGTGAGAGAACATCAACTATATAGCGGAAAGTGAAGTTAAAGAATACTATTAACTTCTTTTCTTTCTTAATAAGACGTGCCTTTATGAAGTCAGCCTCATATAAAAGAAGTCGTCACGACGTGGAGCACAGTTGGTTCCCATGCGAATACCGATTGTTTGCTGAAAAACACGTCCTCAAAACGTAACAAATATGTTGTCAATCAAAACATCAAGCATCTTGAAAATGTCTGTTTCAGAATTTGTGTTGTTGGAACTTCAATGTGATGTTTTTACAAAATCTGATTTATCCTTCCTTACGACAAGGTACTTTCGTTTAGTGATAGCTAAGTAACTCTCGGATTCTTTCCCAAAGTGTACTAGATCGTGATATTGATAAACAATCAACACAGAGCACGTGGAGCATGTGACAAATACGTGATTTAGTAGGCCCATGATGTGCTTCCTTTTTTTTTTTTTTTTCCATGCATTCCCATTTATTAAATAACCTTTTACGTAATATTTGTTCAATAATTTGTTGTATTAATATATTTGTTTTTTTAAGAATCAGTTATAATTAATATCCATCTTCCAGTGCATGTTGGTAACCATGCTTTCATCACGGTTTCCCCTCGCACTTACGTTGTGCGGTGGCCGAAATTCTAACTAGAGGGCGTAGTTATGTCTTTATATACTGGAATATATCGGCAAATGAGTGTCCGGAAAGACAATAAGCTGTTGTAGTACATTTATAAAGATTTTGATAATATAAAGGAGTTTCTTTTACAAGAAAGTTCACGTACACGTATTTCATACTAATAATCCAGTCAAACGAAGATTTAACCTCAAACTAATTGCAACAGAAAATGTTTTGAGTTCTAATCTATAGCACTAAGCCCTTAATATACACAGACAAAAGTCCCATAAAATCTAACTTGAGGAAAACTCAAAATCAGCATTTTAATATGGAAATTAACATTAGAAAGGGATATAACTCCGCAAAAATGAGTCTTCTTTAGTTAGTTTTTTGTTGATTTCCTTGAAATTTATGTAAAGTATGATACTATGATGGGGTTATAAGTTTGTATATGACTAAATATTATAATCTTCTGCTCATGAAATGTACGAAACCGAAGTGTTAGGCTAGTTTTATTTTTTTTGTGCATTTTTAATTAAAGAAATTGAAATTTTGTGGCTTTGTGACCATTTTGAAAAAATAATTTGAAAATTTGGTATCGTTTATGTCTGTATATTATATCATTTCAGCCTCTTAATTGTCTAAAGAAACTTTAAAATTACAAAAAGAAGAATACATGCTTAATTATTTTTTATTAAATTTCAGATTCTTTACCTTGACATGTTGAAAAATTCAATAAATGGTCAATTTAATGAATTACGAAATCTAGATTATAGCTTGATAAAAGATATGAAAACACCTTTAGAGTTGTTTGTTAATATGCTCTATTTAAGACCGCAAAAAAAACAAGAATCAATACATTCTGATGAAAAGAAGCGTTAAAGTTATAGTTTTGTATCAATTTTTATTGATATTTCTGCCTTTTTTGCACGAGTTATCTCCCTTTTCAATGCAATTCTCCATAGGAATTTTAAATGGTGATTTTTTTTAGTCTTCCTCAAGTAAGATTTTATGGGACTTTTTTCTGTGTATATTTGGAGTATAATGCAAAAGATTAAAACTTAAAGATCTTCTGTTGCAATTACGTTCAGGTTAGGGTCAAATGTGCTAGATTGACTGGACTATAAAACTAAGCCATTCAAGTATACAAAACATATTCAACTTTTTTCTCAAATTTGAGGTTTCCTATAAGTAAAAGCATGGTCGGGATTAAAAAGGGGTTCATGAAATTTATTTTGATAAGTGATTTTCTTCATGTTTTATCACCATTAAAGTGTTGTTAACAGGTTGGTTTTTCCGTTTATATGGTTTTATCACTAGTAATTTTGGGGGCTTACTGTGCGGTGTGAGCCGTGTTGAAGACCGTACTTTGACCTATAATGGTTTACTTTTATAATTGTGACTTGGATGGAGAGTTGTGTCATTGGCACTCATACCATATCTTCTTATATCTATTTAATCTTATGGCTATGTAACGTGTTAATTTCGAAAATCGGGTAAAATTTGGAACATGTGGCAGACGACATAATCATTGTTGATGTTATCCTCTGTTTTTTAAATCTATTTATCTGCGGTTTGCCTTCTGTCTCATTGAAGTACATGTATACTCAACAGATCTCTGTATTGCATCTAAATGCTATGCTGACGCATTGAATAAAAATGTAGGTTTTAAATTTCATTGACAAAGTTGCAGAATATCTGTGTTGCAGATATATTGTTTATTTATAGGAGATATAATCCAATTCTATTTTTACATTTTACAGAAAGCTAGTTTAACGCAAAACTTTAAGTAATTATTTAGCGTATTTCGCATAGTATAATTATTAGCAGGATGGTTGACAACAAGTGTTTAAACTAGAGATCAATCAAATTAAAACAACAACATATTAATCCGATTAGTGCAAAGCTCTTCTGTACCTTTATTGGAAACACTCAAAGATGAATATTGAAAGAACACAAACAAACAGGATGCATATTAAACAACACAGATGGAGAGCTATAAAACCAAATAAGTTTGTAAGACCGCCAAATCTATCAAAGATCGACTTGGTCTGACGGAGTTGCAACCTTGTATTTTTTTGTAATTTCAAAATTTATTAACGGACATTTTGAGAAAGGTTTTGTCAGTGCCGAAGTACTAAATAAAAGAGAAGATATTTCTTAAACGAATGAAAACAGAATCTTACCGATCATGAGATAAACTGATCCTAGATGAAAAGATGAAAATTAATATTCGACGCTTGTTTTGACTGCAAATGACTCAACAGTTGCGCAGTGGAATAAGTATCTTTTTTATTATGTTCAAGATACTCCTTTATAATCAGTTTCTAAGTTCTGTCTCGATGAAATTAACGGTTATTTATATCTATACCTTGCTCTCTGTAGATATCCCAATGTATATTTTTTGTTTAGATTTTTTGTTTCCTTGACTTATACCATACTAGATTGTCTTTAATTTATTTTCAAAACAGAATGGACCAACTCATCAATTGCATAAAGCAACGCTCACCACTTATATAACAGTTATTCAAACGAAGTATATAGTTTCTACAGTTAAGATCTACAGGATCCATTGCTATAAGAGACAAACATTTAACTAAAAGATACATCTGCCACAAAAATGATTGAAGGAGTTAATCGACTTACATCAAAAAATTGACCATCGATATTTTTTTAATCCAATTGTGATAGTAAATAACAGCTCAGAATATTAATCAACAAGATGAGTTCTAAGTAGTGCTCCATGGATGGTTGTATAAATAGTTCAGTGGCTACAAGCATATTTTAGAAGAATTGTGCACATCCTGCTACAAGCATGAAATTTGGCATAGACCTTCCTCAACTATTACTCTTTTATTTCAGAAAGGGAGGCATTTGAAAAAAAATCTCACTTCCGGTAAAATTCAAATGGCGGACATCATACCTAAATCAGCCCAATATCGATGGCTAGTATTTGAAAAGGTGTTATTATCATGCTACTATCGTAATATTTTAGATATATTATATAGATAAGATGTCTTCGAAAACCCTACTTCCGGTAAAATCCAACATGGCAGACATTGTACTAAAATTAGTTTATGTTTTAGGGAGGTAATTGAAAAGTGTTTTAACGTATTACTACTAGTATTACATTGTACAGGAACCTTTCTTTGGTGCTTCTCATGGATACAATGTATCAGATATATGTCTTTAAAACCCTTACTTCCGGAAATATCTAAAATGGCGGACATAGAAATATTTAATATTCAAAATGTAAAGAAAATGTGATTTTTTTGTGTGTGTTGTCCTTAAATTTTTGGCTTTATGTAATCCTCAATACCACTAATTCTTTTCTGTTGTAAATGTTTAAATACAAAGTTTACACTTCCGGTAAAAATATTATATCAAAGATGAGTCCTCAATCCATATCTTCGATGTAGAGTTTTGGATAGATTGATTACAACAAAATAAAATCACTAATAAAAGTACAAAAACATTTTTAAAATTACTTCTATTTGGCCAAAAATACATGTTTATTCACAGTCACCACCACATGCACACAAAGCAGTGCACGGTAGATCCGATTTTCCGCATTAACAACGACCGCGGCATCTTTTCATACATTCACAATGTACAAGCTTCTGACAAAATGATGAGACCTTAATGATGATTAACCGTCCCTTTTGCGCAAATAGTTCTGTTCTTGCTTTGTAACCATGTTAACCCCATCTGATAAGTTTGTGCGATCTTACAAATAAACCCTGGTGATTTAGGCTGATCAATCATCATTCCTTATGTTAATGTCACATCTTCAAATGCCATAAATGACTCCCACGCAGTCTTGTTTCCTTTTCAAGCGAGCATAGAACCGGTAAAGGCATGGATCACAATAAGTGTGTGTGATCATTTATTGCCTAGTGCATTTGAAAGGTAATTGATAGATATCTATCCAAAGCTTTTTGCCCTCCCAAACACAATCCATAGTTCTTCTACCCCTATGTCACGGAATAGCGAAATAGTAATGACAGCATCATCAGTAACAACTGTTCGAATGATGACTCATTTGGGTTCGTGTTTCACTGCATCAGACACATGCACCATGCTTCTAGTGTCAGCGAACATGGTGCTAAACTTGAAATACTTCACGTGGTGGATGAGATAGAATATCCTGAGCATTTGTTGCTACAACTACCACACGCAAGACTTCATCAACTCCTGTAACAGTTTTACGGTATTTTTTTAAGGAAAGCACATAATACCTTATCAGCATACTCGTTATGAAACACCTTGCAACGATAACAACAGTGGATGTAGTCTCGGATGCGTACAATTCCGGTAGTTTACAGGCTGCTACAAGAAGAAAGAGATACATTTAGAGGAAAAGGAATACATAAGTGAATCCAGGGTCAAAACGAATTTCTCAAAATTGTCAAAGTTTTCTGAGAGATGACAACAATAAAAAATAATTTTTTAGTTTTCATTCACAGCAGATTGCTCAATAGATTTTGAGGGAAATGTAGTTGTAGCAACACATGCTGAGGATGTTCTGTGTTATCCACCTCATGATGATGTTTCAAGTTTAGCACCATGTTCACATGAAGAGGCTGGCTCTAGAATAAAAATGTATGTGTCTGATGCAGTGAAACACAGACTTAACTGAGTCATGACTCGAACAGTAGATACTGATGTTGCTGTCATTGCTGTTTCGCTATTCCGTGACATAGGGCAGTCGAACTTTGGCATGCATTTGGAAGTGGTAAAAGCTTTAGATATGTATCTATCCATGACCTTTAAAATGCACTAGTCATTGAGAGAATACACGTTTGCTGGAAAGGAAACTGCGTAAGTGACATGGATGGCGTTTGAAGATGTGACTTTATCATTTAGAATGGTGATTGACCAGCCTACATCACCAGATATGGATTGATACTGCCATTGATAAAACGATACGTGGTTTTAAATTTGTTTTAAGATCGAACAAAATCAAATGGGTTAACGAAGCAAAAAAACATGTGTTTTTGGAAGAGGAAAGACTTAGCTTATTGAGGCTATTCCCACGACTCAGTCTAGTGTTTTTCAGCACGAAAAACGTGCAATATACCATGGCGGGTGTGAATGAGTAACAAGCTTGGAATTGGTTCCAATGCTTACTAGTCCAGACGCTTATGAATGGCGAAGGGGAACATATAATACATGGGAACCCTTTTGGACAACTCTTTGTAAGGCCTCTTCATCTTATCAGGAGCTTGTAAATTGGATGTAAGAAACAATATCACGGTCTTTGTAATTAATCTGGAAAATCAGCTCTCCCATTGTGTATAAACATGTATTTACGGTCAAAAATTAGTAATTCAAAAGCTGTTTTGGAACTTTAGTGATTTTATTTTGTTTTAATCAATCTATGCAAAACTCTACATCAAAGATATGGATTGAAGACTCATCTTTGAAATTTACGCCATATTGGTGTTTTTTTACCTGAAGTGTTAACTTTGTATTTAAACATTTACAGTTGAATAGAAATAGTGGTTTTGGGGATAACTTAAAGCCAAAAGTTTAATGACCAGCACAAAAAAAACACATAACGTTGATCTGTTTATTATTTTTGTAATCTTTATAATTTGTATGGCTTGAATGTATTGAAAATGTGATTAATAAATGGATTGTGTGTAATAGTCTTGTTAGTGTTTTCACCATGTTTGGAAAGGTGGAAGGTTGTCTGTGTGAAAACAGATTGTTTTTCCTTTGTTTTTAAACGATGCCCAGCAAAAGATTTTCTTAACAGTAAGTTTCTCATCAGCGAGAACTCCACACTCGTTACAAAGATGGTAAAGTTTAGGATTTGAAAGCGTTATATCAAATGTTACAGTTTGGTTATACACCATAAGTTTACTGTGTGGATCATAGTATGGATATTCTCTTCCAGATTGAATTCTTACTATAAACCGTTTAGAGCTGTTTCTGTCAAGAGGAGTTACTTCTAGTTTTGGACTGAATGGTTTCATGTTTACTGTAGCTTGAAACAGTTCAGAAAGCCCTCTATCAAGTCTAAGATTATTTGGTCCTGTATCACACATCTGCACTTCAATTACATATGATTCATGTAAGAGCTTACACAGATGCTTGTGTTTTATCCAGTGATTAGTTTGACAATCTTTCGAGCAATATTTCGCCTTCTTGCATTTTGAACATGATTTCATTTGCTGTGAAATTTTACGACAATAACAACAAGCTTCTATAACATAGACCATATCCTTTGGATGTTGTATGCCTCTTTCGTTTATGTTAAAAACATTATTACCAAATATAAAAGGTTTTCTTGACTCTCCAGCTATCTCCCCATCTCCAACTGTAATTGTTTCAATTATCCCTTTTAGTTTCTGCATTTTTTCATTTTTCTTTAGGATATTTTCTGTAGAATTGACCGTATAAATTCCCGGACCACTATGATCTCTTATAGTGTTTCCATCAATTAAAACTGCTGCAGTATAGTTAATTCCAATTCTGATCCCGCCACATTTGTTTTCAAATATCATTATTTAGAATGTAGCTATAAAATCTCGACTTCACCATCATACCCCAAAGCAAGTTAGAATATATTCTATTTCCTTTCACATCAAAGTAACCTCCATCTAATGATACGCCTGATAAACCATTTTGTCTGATAATATTATCACACAGAACAGCACTCGACGCACCTTTCTCGTTCAAGTTTACGGATTCGTGTTGATCTAAAATTCCACCACTCCACACTCCTTCTGCTCCATTCCCCTGAATAATATTACCACTTATATATCCATATCCGTTCGGTCCAATAGCAACACCATGAAACTGATTTTCTGAAATTGTATTGTTTATGGCTTTAATTGAACCTCCATCCCTTGCTTCAATTCCCATTTGCCTCATATTGCTTACTGCACAGTTTCTTATCTCTATCAAGGAACCATTTCCACATGATAAAACACCACCGCCACCACATCTATCTAAAACACATGACTCTATATGTGCAATTCCTCCTGCGGATACACAAACTCCAGCAAAACCTACTTCGCCTATACTTTTATTGGCAAATGACATCGAAAGGCTAGATTGAAAGTTCGCTTTGCATTTCTGTTGGTTTATGCACCCTTCGTTACCTTTGCATTTAGGAAAATATTCACAACCTTTTTGTCCATTGGAAAATTTACATTTGTAAAATGTCGCCACAGAATTATTGGCTACTGTGATTTGATATCCTCCTTCAACGAATTTGATATTTTCAAAATGTGCGTGAATAGTTTTCTCAGGTTCAATATCTATGTGCAAGCAATCCTTGTCTATTCTACGAATACTGAATAATTGTCCTGTGTCTATTTCGACCCCATCTTCGACACCAATAACTTGAATGCTTTTGGTTGTCGCTAGTGGTTCTCTAATAGTATAACGTCCTTTGCGCAACATGATTGTAGTAAAGGGCCTTTCAGTTAACAACATAATTTCATCACATAAACTTTCCGGTCTCTCAATCATTTTATAATTTATTATTGGATAACAGATTTTCATCTTATGTTCAACAAGACAAAGTTTATTTTTGTATGATGCAATGCATGCAGAGGCCAAGCCAACAGATTCCATATTCGAAGAAAATGATCCGATTTCGATTAACCCGGAAACTGAATATGCTTTCCAGCAGTACCCTTTCCAATTATCAGGTGCAATCTCAATGCATCTACTGGCGTCGATCAATGCATGTGCATAATCTTCGATTCTTACATATGCTAAGCTTCTGTTTGAGTAAAATCTGCTGTCGATATTTTCTGTAGAACAAGACCGTATCCCTTCAGTATAACACTGGATAGCATCATGGTATCTATGCTCTTTAAAAGCTTCGTTTCCCATCTCTCTTAATTTTTCGGATGTGTACGGGATTACAGATGGAATTTCATTTATCTCCTCAGCGTCGTCATGTATAACGGATGCCAGACAATCTACAATCACCTCCCTGTCTTTCAGTAATAAGGGGATTTTTATGCAGGTTAGCTCATGGTAGTAATTAATGTCAACTGATAATGTTGGAATTATTTTAACCATTTGTTCTTGATCAGCAAGTGCGAACGCTTGTCGCTGGTTTATACTATGGTATAGAGCTGTTGTTTGAAGTATCTTTAACATTTGATTATTAAAGCAAATATTCTGTCTAGACTGATCTTCTTTCACAAAACGTAACATATGTCCTTTTAAAGTATTGGCATTTGCAGCTAACTTACTCCATTTAGATAGAGAACCGCGTTTTGTATCTTTAAAATCACCGTGGAGTACATGATTTGGGGTCACGCATGAGTTTAAAGCTTTATTTACCATACGCGAAGCATGTTCAAAAATACAATGACGACGATTGTTATTCATATTATCCCGTATCACCTCTTGCACTAGCCTATGTACAGAAAGACACTTATCTTTCATCAACTGGAATAATGAAAATCTAGTTAGAATTTCAATAACCTGCCTGCATCCGACATCATCATCAAGTGCCTCGGTGAGATCATTGTCTTCAACGACAGGGTTTCCAACATTTATAAGTTCTATAGGGATATCGTCAGCAAAAAAGAGAGACGCTATTTCCATGACGGTAATAGAAGCTGTTCCTAATCCTTCATTTTCCGACTCCCTGGATATGTAATCAATGTTCATTTGCCAAGTTGTTGCTACTGAAAGCCTATCCTTGCTTATTTTCCTGGGATATATAGCTGCTTTCAGAAGCTTAATTCTTTTTTTCTCAAATCTCTTAACATAATCACTAAATGAGCATTTTATACTTTGATATGAGCAGATGCTTGTTCTAAGGCTAATGGTAACCCACCAAGCTCTTTAACAAGTGATACTACTGAATTGTCTTCTGTGATGTCGTTTCTACCTGTTCTTCTCTTTACAAATTCTAATCCCTCTTTCGTCTCGAATATAGTGAGACAGATATGTTTTCTCGTTTTACAAGCAGTGCCCTCCTCAATTTCGTTTGTTTCTCGTCTTGTAGTTAGATGATATGGCCTCGCGTATTTCTTTTCCATGACCCATCTAATAGTTCTTTGGTCAAATCAGAGAGATATTCTTCGTCCGCATTGTCCACCACTAAAAGCCATCTTTTGTTTAAGTTTGAAAACCATTTTAAAGTTTTCTTGAAAGTTTCCCTGAAGTCTTTTCCTATTGTATCAACATCAATAGCAAGTGTAGTTACAGAATCCTCTAATGAACTTTCATTCAGCTGACATCCAAAATACACCACCTTGATAAAATTCTTGGAGATCTCCATGAAAATTCTGTTGCAAGTATGGTCTTGCCACATCCACCTAAGCCGGATATAACCAGTGTATGGTGTTCGTTACTTTTGTCAACAAAGATGATTTTTATTCGATTTATTTCATTTTCTCGAGCAACGAAATATTCTGACCGATTTGGTGGGTAAAAAAGATTTTACCTACAGGTTTAGATCGAGACATATAGTTTTTGAAAGCTGCAATATCCTCCTTCATTTCAGAAATGACGTTCCTGATATTTGATACACCTTTAGTTGCCGATGTAACTTCGTCTGCCAGACGCTCCACTCTGTTTATTGTTGATGTACTTTCAGTTTTAAGATTTTCTACATCTTGGGTTATCTCTCTCATATTGATAATCGCTCCATCAATATGCTCTCTATATTCTGTCTGATTTTTCTCGATTGCTAACGTCCGTTCGTATATGATTTCAACATCTTTGTTCATTTCTTTTATTGCTGTTTGTTGTTCATTATGGCTAATTTCAATAGCATCAATACGATTACAAAAAGACACAATTTCACCATTTATCTTTAACATAGCATCGTATATCTTAATGAATTCTAAATCCTGACCCATTTCCTTTTTAAAGCGTATTCTGCTAGAACTTGTGTTTGTTGTTTTAATTCATTAACTACAATTTGGTCAACAGCATAACCTTGTAAAAACATAAATCCTGAAACGAAACAAAATATACAAACTATAATACATTAAGAAATAAAAAAAAAGTACATTCTACTGCCAAATATTTTGTAACGGTATGTATTAAACGCCGTAACTGCCTTGTGGTTCTTCTTATTTATCGTGATGAGATTTTTCTTTATCATGTTGAGATTTTCTTTTCATATGAGTTTTTTCTATTATGATAAAGTTGTTTATTATTATGATGAGATTTTTCTATATTATGATGAGTTTTTTCTCTAATAGGATAAGGGTTTTCTCTATTATGATGAGCATTCGAAGTTATCAATGACGTCATTGACAAAGTATAAACACAGGTATTATTTTTCTCGATACAATCATACATAAAGGAGAGAAGTTCAGGAACACTGGTATCATTGATATATAGACTACATCAAACATTCTAATACATTTTAATATTTAGATAGGACGTCTGTTAACAATCGAAGTTTTCTCTGGATTTATAAAAGGGGAAGCTGTTCGCCACCACCAAAACAACAGCAACACACAGAATTTAAAAGATACAATTTGTAAATTCAAGGGTCATTTTAAGCCAAGGGGATATAAGGAGCATGAAATACATAGTAACTGTGAATCGGCTCTCAATATCGAATTATCAGAGTTACTCCGCTTTAAACAACAAGCAGATACCACTAGTATTTGTAACTAAATATCCCTATTCGTTAGGAAATATAAAAAAGCTATGCGTAAACATTGTAAAAAACTATAGTTTCTCCTATTCTGTACTACAGAAACACGATGTGTTGGGTCTTGAGAATAGGCAAACGTGGCTGTTAGGTACTTAGATATTCAACATCATAAAGAAAAACCTCATTATAATAGAGAAAAACCTCATCGATCATAATGGAGATAGTCTCATCATAATAGTGAAAAACCTCATCATAATAGAGAAAAACCTTATCATAATAGCGAAAAACCTCATTATAATAGAGATAAAACTCATCATAATAGAGAAAAGCTCATCATAATAAAGAAAAAACCTCATCATGAAAAAGAAGGGAGTACCATAAGGCAGTTACGGCGTTTCATAGGTATGTTTAGATAACAAAGTACATCTATATGTGGTATGGAAATATATTAAACAAAGTCCAATATTCAGTATCAATTTGATACAAATCGGCATAGGCTGGTATACCTGACAGAAAAAAATGTAAAAAAACATGTCATCCGCATTATTAAGGCTTAGAAATCCGCGGCGAAGGCTGTGAACGATAGAAAGTTACTACTTAATACTGTAAACCAACTTATTTTCGCGGATACTTTATTTCGCGTTTTACACTATCTTGACCACTTCGCGGCTATTTAATTTCGCGATTTTCTGATTTATTTGAGGAAGTCTAATAAGGAAAGATCCAAGACTCACATATTCGCGACAATTTATATTCGCGTTATTTTTCTTCTCGCGAAAGTCGCGAAAATAAATCGCTCGCGAATATAAGTTGGTTTACCGTAATGGAAAAACTGAAAACATTCATTCAGTAGTAGTAAAAACTACATTCAAGTCGATCCTTAGCCGACATGTTAAAAAATAAAATAAACAATTTTATAGAATCCTTAATCTTTAGATCGCTTGGAACAATTCAATGTAAATAATCATTGCAAACAAGCAATTTGATATGAATGCATCAGCATATATATGAAAAAGCTAGTCAAATATAGAATAAACAGATTTTGCAAATTTCTGCCTCAGAAATAGATTACCCTAGCTATATTTGGCAATTTTTTGGGAATTTGGTCGTCATTGCTCTTCAACTTCGTACTTTATTTTGCCCTTTTCCCTTTTTGAAATCGAGCATCACTAATGAGTCTTTTAAAGACGAAACGCGCGTCTGGCGTAAATACAAAATGTAATCCTGGTATGTTGAGTTAATTAAATCTTCTTGTTCACACATGATCTGTAGATTCTTTCCGCTAGGCACACTACTATTGATACATGATTTTATTTATTCTTTTTTAAATATTGAAGACAAGCATAGAAGAATCTGATCCAAAAACTTAAAGGTATCAAGTTTGCTGCACCAGATACGCATTTCGACAACTAGTGTCTCTTCATTGATGCTCGAGGCAAAGGTTCAAAATATTAAACAAATATTGAAGATCTTATTAACCAGAAAGGACAGTATTCATGTTTGAAGGTCTCCTCTAGCTATAAAAATCAATTGTAAGAATTTTTGATAGATGATTAAAGGAACGAATAATTGATCTACATGTAGTTGTTACTATCTATGAATAAAGTAAAATCACAAAACAAATTAACTCCGAGGAAAATGCAAAATGTAAGGTCGGTAATCAAATGGAACAATCAAAAGCTCAAACAGTTCAAACGAATGGATAACACCTGTCACTATTCAAGACGACTTGGTACAGACATTTCTTATGTAGGAAATGGTGGATCAAAACTGGTTTTAAAGCTAGGTAAACCTCTGACTTGTATTACAGTCGATTCATGCTGATGCATGTGAACGCTGTATATCATATATACTAGTGTAAAGGGGAGATCTGTAATATACATATATGTTTGTAAAGTTTTGAAACAAACAAAAGTTTGTATAGGGGATGTTAATGTAATTGTGTTGACGTCGTTCTTAATGGCAGCCTTCCAACATTTTTTTTTTTTTTTTTTTTTACATATGATGAATATGTTTAGCTATAAAAATAAGTTTATCATGTTTAAGGAAGTTGGCTACTCTGTTTCAAAATAACAAGCTTTTTAAAAGACTATTAAAAATTGATAGTATATAAATAAAGGAACTAAAAAAGTAGAAAAATGATGGGTCTGTGTGCTTTTTTTCGAGATATGAGACATTGAAAATTTGGCGGGAAATAATTCTCTTTAGACTTTTCGTACATTTAACATTGGCACCTTTTTCCTTTCAAAAGTTATGAAAAAATACGAATTTTCAAATGTGGCTTATTAAACAACATGTAATAAAATTATGGAATGAAAAGTAGGGGTTAGCGGGGAAATTTTGTTAATGTCACTACATGGATAAAACCAGAGAATTCCGAATATTTGGCAAAAATTCAAAAACAAGAGGAGCGAACATCCTTAATGTTAAAAGATGTCACAGCATGGTGGTATCAAAAATGCTTTAATCTCGAAAGCTCATTGTATATTGCAGTTTATTAATTAGTTGTTAAAGGAATTATCAAACATTTAATTTATGAATGGTTTAGATATCTCTTGTTATATTCTAACGATCCAACGGACCATATTTAACGTCAAAAGATTCTTTAAAACTTTTACTTGCACTTAACTACGTGTATCATTATTGTTAACACCAATGAACAATTTGCGTTGAAGCATTCGAAGTATCAATACGATTCTCAAACGTTTACAATGGTTTGGTCCTCAATGCTTTTTAATCTCGTACATTTTTTTATTCGAGCGTCACCGATGAGGCTTTTGTAAACAAACGCGCGTCTGGTGCAAATATTAAATTTAAATCATGGTATCTATGATGAATTTATTTAACTTTGATCGTAGGTCCTCAATATTAGTTAGTACCATTATGTAATATTCATGCATTCCAGATAGGCAAAAGTAATATCAGGCTAAATTCATATTAAAAATACAATGTGACTTTTGTCTCGCATAGACTTATACTGGAAGATATTTCTAACATAAGCTTCTGTACAGTATCGCTTTGTTATTCTAATATCTCTATTTTTCTTAATTTACATAAATATGCCAGTAATGAATTGCGTTCATGATTTACACAAACTGTGTTCGTGTCTACCAGATACCTTTGTTAGATAGAGAGAGAAGAGATATCAAAGGGAAAATCGAACTCATAAGTCGAAAACAAACTACACCACCAAGCAATAAAAAACATTTCACAAAATACAATTTTGAAAACTAAACACTTTGAACTTGAATATTGAACATCAAATATCAATATATCAGGTGCTTCGGAATGAAAAGCATATTCAGATCAACAAGTATCAGACGTCGTATTATTCTTTAGGCAAGCATTTACTCAAAAAATGACAAAGTTCAACTGTCTGCCAAAAGAGCAAATGTAAAATGTACAGAAAAAACAGAATTCAAACCACAGACGATACGACATTAACCACTATCTAACCGTACCAACGAAAGAAACATCATTCTTCTTCTCAAATTAATTGATATTTTACATCAAGTGATTTGACATCACGGAATAGATGCTTGGTAATTGGCTCATTTATTACCATAAAACATGAAAAATCATATAATATCGGGCATATAAATATTATAAAACCTAATACTAACCGAATGTGATATTTAGGAATTTTAACAACTTTTTTCTCGACAAAAGAAGACTGCTACCGGTAGAAAAATCACAGTCATTCAAAACATACAAAGCACAATGACAAAGCACACAAAAACGAAAATACAGGCGAAACTAATCTTTTTTTAAACAGAATTGAGGATTGTAACAGATGCGTCGGAAGGGTAAGCAGACCCTGTTCCATATTTAGCAAGCGTTGTGATGCTTATGTAAGTACAAACCCGGATTTAAATCTAATTTGGTTCGTCACATTCGAGAAAAAGAAAACATGGTAGTGGTTACGACAATTGGATCATTTCCGGTGTCATCTGTTTCATAACGGTTAATTAACTAATGATGGCGTCCATAAAGGTTTGATAGCGTATGCACCGATATATATACCCCATATGCCGTCGCTCTGGCAAAGTTGTAACATAGAAATGTAAATTTCACAATTGGACAGACGAAATCGTCTCATTGGTCGTACTTTTACTACTAATAAAATCATGATATCAGTCAATACCCTAAGATTTCTCCAAGAAATTTATAGTCATATGCACATTTTACACCTTTTTTGTTTTCCGATGTTCTTAAACTTCGTTATTTTTTTGGCCTCACACTTATTGTGATTCGAGTTCAACGCAGGAGTCTAGTATAAACAAAACTCACTTGTGTTGTTCTAGCATATAAGTCACGTATGTTTTGCGATTTTTTATTGAAAACATATCATCTTTTTATTGTTTAAAGTCATAAGAAACGAGTGACCGGTGAAAAATAATGTTCTTCCAATTCTTAAACCAATGCATACACACATCATAAACTTAGTCTTTTGTGCTCGAATTTATCATTTTGTTCGTGTAAATTTCGTATAATCGTTAATTTATTTTTCAATCGGTCAGTGTTGTTGTGAAAATATGGCAGGTAATTAAAGTTCGTGTTTTGAAGCCGAAGTTTAACGATTGTCACCTGTTTGTCAACAATTAACGAAAAATAAACAAAGCGTGGAAATTGAGCACGTGTTTAACATGTAAATTCAGATAATAGTTTATTTTAAGGACATCCATGCGTATTGTGGTCACCGGATTTTTACGAGATGGGTCACACTGAGGTCACCTTGCATACGGAAAATATGTCGGGGAAATTGCTTGATGGAAGGAAGCAATTCAAATAAAGTAAACTTCTTCTAAATATGAATAAATTAAATAATTTTCTTCAGAAAAAAAGTATATGTACATAAGTTTTACAATGAAAACTATCCATTGAGTTATAAAAAACATATGCATTATTTTTTTTTTATTTGAGGTTTCTTATGACTTTAAGTGATCAAGTTTTTTACGTGTGATTAAATGTGAGAAGACATATTCGTTTACGTTTTAATTATGCTAAAATGTTTTCTAATTGATCTTTTGATACATTTATTTATTATATGTTCGTTTTTGGCTCTATTTCATTATTCAAAGAATAGTAACATAAATGAACCGATGACATACTTACCATTAGTTTCCCATTTTGTTAAGTCTGCTAAAACATTTGTCTCGTCGGATATGCTCAAATTAAGACATTTTATGAGTTGATGCATCAATTGAAAAGACTTCTGATATGTTATAGTATCCCAATCGTTAAAGTTACAATGTGCCCAAGGATTCCGCACATCTGAACGAAGCTGAAAGAAAATTGTAATGTAGTTTCTAGAATTAATAGATTTTTAGACAAATCCAACATACAAATATATGTATGTATAGCACTTTTAACTAACAATTATAAGATAGTTTAATTTAGACCACTTAAACTCTTATTTGTTAATATATACAGCTGCTACTTAACGTTTTCTTACACCTCAGCACATTATGAACTATTATTATGTTTGAAAAACTTTATAATGACAATGCTATGAATTAATTATGATATTTATTATTTATAGGATTGTTATAACCAAATTCAGTCATCTGTATATATTAATTAATTGTTTCCTTATGTTTTAAGGTGTATATAGTTGCTAAAATTATACCCTTTGGGTAGTGCTCCACATTTAATGGAGGGATATACAAGAAACTGAACTGAACTGCTCCAAGAGACACAAGAAAATGGAGGGCACGTGGAACTTCACGGCAACACTTCCGGTAATAACAAAACAAAATAATCTTGGATTATGTGAAGGTCAGGATTATACTGTGCAAACACAAAAAAAGGTAAGACAGTAGTGGATATTTTGACAGGATTTTTCTTCAGCTAATTGAAAGACATGATCTCGAGTAAACGCGGTCGATATTTCGGAAATTTTGTGCCAATTTTACGTGACGGCGACTATAGTAAAACCCATGCACATTTTGAAATTTAGGTTATCAAAGTAATCTTTAAACTTATATTTTATATCATACCTTCATTGCAACATTCTTTACAGTCTGAGGAAATGTGTCGATACTGATCATTAAACTGAGAAGTGCAGACATATCACATGTTTCATCAAAAGCTGTATACTGAGCCATGTGTGTCTGCAGGAATAACTTTGAAAACTCTACATGATTCACCACTTTGTAGTCATAATTAATTAGGTCTGGTTTCTTACCAATTAGAATGGAATTATTTTTATTGATTGCACCATAGTTAAATTGTACTCTATATTTAGAATATACGCTTTGCTGCTTAGGGTACGTTTGTACATCAATTCCGTGTGAGAGTTTCAAGGAATTGAAAAGGCTTAGAACAACTGGTTCTACATAATTTCGTAGGGTAGGGGACACAACACTATGCAAACAAATCGAAACCAGGAGCCATCTTTTCTGGTTTTCTTCTAGATCAGCCTTTATAACTACAAATAAAAATGAACTAAAAGATTACGAGCATATAAATTGAAGTACTTTTAATTAGATATTATGATGTTTTAATTGTAATTGATAATTCTCTTTGTGTATTTATAAGCAAAAGAGCCTAATCAAATACAAAAACGTGTGCGTTCAATTCCTAATGCATGTACTTAATAACTAAAGCAAGCCCCATTCAATAACAAGTAAAACTAATTCTCATTGTTCTATTTGAAAAATTCTAACGCAATTCTGTAATGATGCCATGGAGAGTATGCTCATATGTAGACGTTCCGCTTTATCGAGAGAAAAAGGCATGAAGATAAAGCATATAAGCGAAAATGAAAGATACGAATTCAAACAATGGTCATAGCACAATAGCACAATGATGGAATGTATAGGTACAGAGTCACGTCTTATGTATCAAAGAAACACAAAAAGGCATATAAACAAAGCACAAAGGCAAGACAAGACAAGAATTCAAAAATTATAATTGAACAATAAAACAATGACAGGCATATACAATTGAAAATGGAAATGGGGAATGTGTCAAAAAGACAACAACCCGAATTAGAGCAGACAACAGCCGAAGGCCGCCAATGGGTCTCTAATACAGTGAGAAACTTCCGCACCGGAGGCATAATTCAGCTTCAGCAAATATGTATACTAGTTCAGTGATAATGGACGTAATACTAAACCCCGAATTATACACACGAAACTAAAATAAAAAATCACATGTAGGCTTACAAAGGTCAGAGGCTCCTGACTTGGGACAGACGCAAAAGGCGACGGGGTTAAACATGATTTTTGAAATCTCAACCCTCCCCCTATTCCTCTAGCCAATGTAGAAAAACAAACGCACAACAATACGCACAGTGAACTCAGTTTAAGAAAAGTCTTAATCCGATGTCAGAATTAGTAACAAAAAAAAATAATAAAGATGACAATAATACATTAAATAAAAACAGACTACTAGCAGTTACTGACATGCCAGCTCCAGACCCCAATTAAACTGATTAAAATATTATGTCTTCACCATATGAATATCAGGCACAAACCCTCCCGTTAGGGGTTTAGTACTATACCATCATAAAATATATGAGAAGAACATTACCCGTGTCATGCCAACAACTGGTTTTCGATTGTACCAAGTGTACTAGTAAGTAGAATAGACAATATGTATATCAACACAATACAGTCTAAACAGTAAAAGTAATAATGGATGTGAAGTTAGCAGCCGGTTCGTTGTTCTATATTCGATATTCAAATTTAGTTGAAAATCATAAAAAAATATTTAATAACATTAAAAGCATAATTTAAATAGTTGAAAGGGAAAAAAAGATACGTAGGAAATCGTTTTATGACCCCTTCAAGCTGTCTTAAACTATCGTTGTCCTCAAATATAGACCTTTATCAATGCTTATGTAAGTTGCATTGTTTTCTTTATGTTATATAGAATTTTATCAATAAAACGACATCAAAACTGAAATTTTGTATCTAATATTTCTTAAAACAAAAACAAAAACCGATCACTCTAGAACAAATTTAGAAATATAAATAGAAATATATATATGGAAAGCCCCCAAAAAAGAAATGTACAGTGAAATCCTACCCGAGACCGCTTAAATGACGGTGAGACCCCCCCCCCCCCCCCTGTTCCTTTAATGTTCATAAGATTCGACGAATTCATTGACTCTATATAATTAAAGAGTGTATCAAAGGATTTCCAGGAATAATGTCATCTTCGATATCTACGGAGGACTTAGATTGTCACTTTTCAGCTAAAAATTGTAATAAATTCAGGACAATGTAAATAAACCCTACAGCACAGAATCAGGACACACCAAAATCAGTCACGAGCGAATCACTAGCTCAGAACGTTCTCTCGCATGACATTCTTACCAACTTTGATATTGTGTTATGCTTTTTATTGCTACCTCGATTTCTTCTCATAATTGTAAGGAGTTTAATCTTTTTTTCTTCTGATATACATACTTAAGTGATAGTTAACACACATGCAGCCGTAAGCTAGCAAGACCTTATTCTGCATATTGCATTGCTTCTCTAACTCGTTCTTTATTCTGACAAAACTTGGAAAAAAACAAAACCATTGTTTACATAAATAAACATGATAAATCCTTAAAGGGTTAATATCCTTTATCAAATAAAATTACAATAAAAGTACACGATATCACTTTACCTTAATATAACGGTTACTGTGGATGTTTATAATACGGATTCTATGTGTACCAACCTTGTTTATTTACACCAGATTTGCATATTTCTATTATCTCTCTCTGTAATTCCAATTCTATATCATCATCAGGAGTCAAATGTATCGTGTTAGTTGCCATAACAACAGATTAAATTGCTGAAAAATAAATGATTATATTATATAATTTGGTTTGATTTAAGGACTTTCTTTTAGGACCTTTACTAGTGTCAATTATAATGGGAATTCGACATTCTCGATTTTGATCTTTTGTCAAACTTCTCATTGAACATGATACAATAAGAGAGACTTTTACATTGATTTTCAATATATGACCTTGAAGCAAGAAAGAACGAAAGTGGCCATTTTTGCAATATTTTCATGTGAAAATTACAATTTGAAAAACATTCGTGACATTTTTGCTAGTTTTGTAATGTTTGTTATATTCACGCGTCGTTGTCAATATAATGGAATTTGATGCGACTGTCACATAAGTGAGAGGTTTAGCCAGCTATAGAACCAGGCTTAATCCGCAATTTTCTACATAAGAAAATGCATGTATCAAATCAGGAATATGACAGTTTGTATTCATTCCCTTGATGAGTTTGCACTTTTGATTTTGGTTAGAGAATTTCCGTTTTGAATTTTGTTGAGAGTTCAGTATTTCATGGTGATTTTACATTTTATAAGAACTTAATTCTGTTTATCAGAGTGTAGTAAGGTTTAATTAATGAAATTTGTAGCACAATTCTTAAATGGCAACAGTAGTATACCGATATTCTAAAGTCATAAATTGATCAGAGAATACAAACCTGAATTTCAATCTTAAACCGAGGGAAATATATCAACTAAAAGAGGAAAACAACGGAACAACAGAAACACTACAGTGCAACAAAAACAAACATTAACATACATAAATCATGTAAACACGAACTATTTGTTGACAACTGCCATATTCTATGCTTGGTACTGGACATCTAAGAAACTATGGTGGGTTGACCCTGATTTTATGGCTAGCCAAACCTCCTAAATGTTATGACAATGTCAAATACTACCGCTGAAATGACAACACTACGCGACAGAAATACAGCACAAACGAACGTAAGCACCGAGAATAAACACACAAATAAATAATAAAATAGACGTTCATCATGTAAACGGCAGAATAACAACAACCGTCTTCCATTAACGAAATTACAAAACATCATAAACAGTGAAGTATTTTTGTAACGAATAAAGAAATTTGAAATTCATACCATTTTTTTACAAGACAATATATATAGCTAGTTCGAACAATTGTTATGATTATGACGGTATTCAAAGGCTATTGCAATTAGATGCTGTGACTACGTCATATTTATTTGGACTAACACAATACTTTATTCATGGAAAATACAAATTAATTCGTCTGTAAAAGTGCTAATAATAAGATATATATTTCAAATATTTCAAATATACCGAAAATACAGAATTCAAACTAAAATTAAAAGAACTAACACAATATTCAACCAAAACCACAACAGAGACATTTTAAATATACAGATGAACGTAAACACCAAGGAACGTCGTTTAACAATGCAATTACACACTCGACAAAACAGTCATACTCAGCAAAACATTCTGTAGGTCAAGTTTGGTACCTAAAAGACATACGACATCTATACTATTAAACGAGAAGACCTCATCTTTGGTGTCGCTTCTCTTCCTTCCACAATAAATCAATCATCATGCTTCTGTGTCCTATAGGTAACATGCATAGTCGCATTTGTCATCCATTCTTATGATTATTCCGATTGAGTTATTTTGGGAGAAAAACGACAAAAAAGGAGTCCGGATATGATTCCGTCATCGGACTGACTTTTAGTCATAGATAAGACTTCCGGTTTTAATGATGCACAAATACAACCAATCGTATGATAGATAACAAAAATGAAAAATAAATAAGCCAATCAGAGCGTTCTCCATATCATGGTGTTTAGATCGCAAGAACCACAACTATTATACCTCCTTATAGAGGACAATTATTTTTAGCGTTTATACTACTTTAATATATAGAGACTCTCTGTATTCTGTCTACTGTTTTCTTTGAAATGTTTACTATTTAAGAGGTCATACCAGTTGTATTTATATTAAAATAAGTAAAACATTTGACACAAGTACAACCAATCGTATGATGGATAACAAAAATGGAAAAAAATAAGCCATTCAGAGCGTTCTAAATATCATGGTGTTTAGATCGCAAGAATCAGAACTATTATATCTCCTTAGAGAGGACAATTATTTTTCGCGTTTCATATCATGGTGTTTAGATCGCAAGAACCACAACTATTATACCTCCTTAGAGAAGACAATTATTTTTCGCGTTTATCTACATCAGTGGCGGATCCAGAAATTTTCATAAGAGGTGGCCCACTGACTGACCTAAGGGGTCCCGCTCCAGTCACGCTTCAGTGATTCCCTATATAAGCAACCACATTTTTTCCCAAAAAAGGGGGGCCAGCCCCCCCCCCCCCCTAAATCCGCCTCTGTACATGTAAACTACGATTATACTACTTTAATATATAGAGACTGTCTGTATTCTATCAGGGACTTTCTATGTTAGTATGTTATAATGTTAGTATAGAAAGTCGACCCTGATTCTGTCTACTGTTTTCTTTGAAATTTGTCAACTATTTAAGGGGTCATACCACTAGCATATATATTAAAATAAGTAAAACATGCTCAACTTCATCTAAAACTACCTCGACCAAAACGTTAACCTGAAGCGGGACAGACACGGACGGACGGACGAACGAACGAACGAACGGATGTACAGACTTTAAAACATATTGCCCATAAATGGGGCATAACAATTTATTGTTGAAAGGGAAAATAGTGATTTGGCAAAAATGAAAGTAAGGTAGAGATTAGAAGTAGGCAGGACCTTTTTCGGGGCGTCGGGATCGGGTGTTTTTAAGCTCGGGATTTGGGGATTGATCCTTACGGGATCCGGGAATATATTTTTTCGATTTCGGGATTTTGGGATATGCATTTCTTTAAATTCTGCATCTCAGGATTTCATGGTTTTAAGCCCGGGATTTCGGTATCAGGACCCGTCCGAACACCCCTCAAAATAGCCTTAGTCATTTATACATGATTCATATCCTACCTTTGGCATGTTAATAAGGCTCTCAAAAGAAAAAGTAAACACTGTTGGATTGTCCTAGAAGCATAATTTATTAGACTAATAATGGTCTATATATAAGCAGTTACATTTATTTCATGTTTGAAACGGTGCAAATTGTTAATTTGATTTGACTTTTACCAAAAGAAGCATTGTAGCAAAGGAGAAGAATAATTGTGGTCTGAGGCCAGACACACGAAAATAATTGAATTTAACAGAAAGGAAACAAATATCGGACTTTGGAAAAAGGGAGAGGGCTTTTGATACCTTTTATGAAATTCTCCATACATAATATCTTTTACAAAAAATCATCCTACAACAGTCTACAAGCTGTATATGCCCGCGATTTCGCGGGTGTGTTCTAGTAGATGTTTAAACGTGGAAATCATGTCATTAGTTAGTTTAGACACATAGCCATCATATACATGTTGATCAATTCGTTAGGGTGGCCATACATTTACGCAGTGTCATTTTCTTCCTCATGCAAATTGAGGTGGTTAGGCGGCTAGGGCCACCCTTTTCTGGGGAAAATATGGTTGGTTAAACAGGGAATCACTAATGCATGACCCTCTTAGACAGTAAGTCGAAAAGTATGTTTCCGCCAATGCGAACAGTTTTTGTGTAGGAAGTACACTCCTGTTAATAAAGTTCGTGAAGTGTGAAAAAGCACGAACATCACGTACAAATTGAGATATATGTAAACACCATACGACGGAGCAGAGGTTATGTTATTGCTTAGAAAAGGGAAATTGATAATTTGAAAGCTTGAATCACCCAGTTTGTCATATAATTTTGTGTGAAGTCGCCCATTTGTACATGTGTCAATACTGAAGAAAATATCAAGTTATGAAGCAGTCATTTTAGTATTAATATTATGCTTAATTTCAAGTTCGCTGGAATATTTGAGATGCAAATACTGAATGAAATATTGGTGATTCAGCGCTAAATATCATAAGTATATTTGAAAATAATATTAAAGAATTTTGAAAGGTGCCTTTTCATTTTCTCATTCAGAAGGCCTATATACAAAAAAAGTCGACCAGAAGGGTTGATAAGTACCCATTGAAATACCGACTGGCTGTTCAAAAAATCAATTCTTCAATTGCAACAAATATTTTGTTTCTCCACAAAATAACAGTTTTTATAACCCAAAACAAGATATTATTATCTACGATTACCATTGTATAGAAAAAAGACTCTGCCAGGTATAAATAAAGGTGTTCATATATATTTATACTATAACACACCCGTGGTGCGCCTGACAGCTGCGGAACGTCTAGATAAGGTAATAGGTAACAGGTGAATATACTATTGGTATCGGTATCGGATTCGACCCGGAACTTGTTAATTATCGCATTGGCAATATCAAATATATATGTGAAAAACAAAAGGGTCCCGAATGGTGTAATTCTTAAACAACACCATTGTCCTATATAAGCTGTATAAAGATAAATTCTTTGATTTATCGTTTTTATCCCATAATGACTAACAAATTTGACTATGTTGTTTTCTGATCATTAAGTGAGTTCACGCCTTTTCTTTTACGATCAAAATAATGACTGATCTTTCACTTTTTTGCATTGGTAACTGCAACTTTGATTTTACAGATTTAGTTCTGCACCTAGATAATTCGTTTCCTTTTAAAGGAAGCGGTTGACCTTATTCAGATCATGTTTTATTGAGGAAAACACATGTATAAGCACGTATCAAAAAGAATACTTACTTCCTCGAAGTTAACGTTTCCGAGACTATCACAAGGTAACTACAGTGTTCACTTTTATGAGACACTAATCTCGCAAGTTATGCAGACATATTTTTCAACTCCTAGTTTTACTTTCATTTCTCCGAAACTAAATCGAATTAAAATATTTGAGTAATCTGACAGCCAGTCAAGTAGTGTGCACTTGTGAATTTTAGGTAAGTAAAATCGTTAGATATAACCAAATTGAATATTTATAAACATTGATATAATGACAAGAATAATTGCTGAATTTGTACGTTACTGGTTTAAATAATAATTGTCAATAAAAATATACAACAATCGCTTAATCCAAAATATCATCTATATCCAACAAAACATGTATAGATCAAGACGTCATATATCTTAAAATAACTACAATTGGGAATTTTTAAAATCGATTTCGACCTAGTTTAACTGTTCCTTTGCATCGTGTATCTTAAAACAAACACAACACAATCATTAAAAAGATAACCTTTACCTTAAGCAGGCAAATTTATGATTTTTCGAAAATGAAGTCAAATTTATGGATTCAAAGATGGTCAATTTGTGCTTTTTTTTAAAATAAGTATACAAAAATGGATTGCATTGACTTTTAAATTTTATGTAAAATCTTAGATAGAAATCTGTTAATTGAGGCACAACTGAGTGGAAATTACATATTTTGTATATTCAGTCAGTTTAGAAGTAACCAGACATGTGCAATTTGAATAAAGGACATCAATTGGTGCATGACATGTTGTATGTTACTGCCACAATACGTATAAACATACGCATTTACCATGTTCTTCTTTAAATCCATTCTACACAAATTTCTCTAATTCTTCGTCAATTCATCCCTTTCGGCACCCATTGTATAAAAAAATCTCCATCTCAGTTCTTCATTGGTTAAAATCCGAGTATGACGTTGAATTTTCTTGTTTTCCTCTGAATTTCCTATTGTAACGGCATGAAAAAAGGCGACCATGCCTGAAGACGTCACATAGAAAAAACACATCTGTTTGAAGATCAGTCACAAAGAAGAAATAAGTTTTCCTGCGTATTGTTTGAAAATCATTTGAAAAACATATTCCACCGCCGAACTTCGTGTAATACGATATTTATCCACTCTCGATAGTTAAATTTCAAATATTTAAAACGCTCGGCGAGCCTCGCGTTTTGAATTTGAAGAATTAAATGTCTCGAGTGGATAACTATCGTATTACACTCGATGCAGTGATAGAATCTATCTATATCCTTTCATAGAGGGATAATGTTATCTCTGTATAGAAGGGATATCACCCTATAAAGATATTATCAACATATAGGGCCTGTGTTCTCAGCTTGTAGAGACAACCCAAGTACAATCTTTTATAATAAGCTTTTATCCCTTAAAACTAGTCCTTTTTTTCAAAATATTTTTGTATGTGTCGTTTACTTTTATTTCAATTTTGAGGTAAAAAATATTTGAAAACCCTTGATGTTAAAATGCTTAATTTAATTGATCGCTTACTATTCAACTGATAAGTTCGAAATGGTTCAAGAAGCAACTACCTCAAGCACTCTCGAGGTTAAATTTTTTGTCAGATTTTATTGTACTTATACTTTAATAGGTTAATACCAGCAATAACCTTAATAAGTTCTAAAATGGTCGACGATCGACTTTTTCAAAGAGTTATGCCTCTTAGAAATATTACATTTATGGTAAATGGTCTCGTTAATGTTTTCACGGATACAATTCTTGCCAGACTTTAATCAAACTTAAACTATATGCTAATATTAGCAGTATCTCACACAAGTTCTTTTAAAATGTTGGACGATCGACTTTTTTTAAAAGAGTTATGTCCCTAAACATATTAAATTTATGGAAAATGGTCTCGTTACGGCTATCACGGGTACAATTATCACAAGATTTTTATTGTATTCATATAAACAATAAAATGTATCTTTGACAAGTTATTAAATAATGAACGATCGTCTTTTTTTAAAAAGAGTTATGCTTCTTGGAAAAATTAAATAAGTGCAGCGCGGGGAACATTTGAAATCTGTTATTTTATAATGTTTGATATATAAAGTTTCACTCTGATTCTGAAGATTGAAGGATGCAAGTCAAAAGTGGTAAAATTATTGATTTATAATCTAAAGATACAACTTCTATCTTTATTTTAATTGTCGTCTGACAGTTTTTATGTGGACAGTAAAAAGTTACAAACCAAGGACATGCATGTGATGATATCAGCTCACTAGATAGTAAGGCTCAAAATATAATAACAGTTCTATGTATTTGAAGGAAGTGGAATTAGTTGTCTTTTCAAAGTATTGATTATTGAATACGCTTTACTAGTGGTACATATACATGTTTATCATTACAGATTGATACTCCAAAATAAAAGATAATCAATAAAACTGCTAATTCTCAAATGGCGGACGTAGATAAAGATCTAGACGTCACAACGGTTCCTGACACTCAAGAAGTCAAAGATCTTCTGGCGGTGATGCAAAACCCTGAAAACTCAGCATTATTTGAATTGTTCACAAGTTTTGTAGAAGAACGGGCGAGGCAAGCTAACGATTCTACACGTATTTTTAAAGGAACACAACTGACTGACCCAAGAGTGTATTTACAGTGCCCAAATTCGCCTACGGCACATAGGTATAGAGTAGCTTTCTATCACTTTAAAACGGCATTACAAATACTACAAAAATATGAGAAAGATCAAGTTGATGATTTGAAAGACTGCGAACATCTTCGAACAGTTTTCGAGAATATTGTTTATGGTCATATTTGGGAAAACAGTATGTTTTTCTATTTCTGTTCAACAGAAAATACACTTAATCTAATCAACCAATACATAATGTTAAAACCTGATGACATATTTGCTGAGTACGCACAATACATTATATTATGGAGGATCGAATCGAAAGCAAAACAAAAGAAAAATTTTCTGTCAGATTTTGAATTTGCAAAGAAACATATAAAGACTGCCGAACTGCTAGCCTTTAAAGTGAGTAAGAACGTAGATTGCAAACCTTGTCATCGAGTCATTCTGATTGACTTATACTATAATCTTGGGTCGCAATACGTTGCTACTGGTCAGCACGAGCGAGCACTAGATTCGTATCAGAAATGTTTCGAACTAGACATTTCAAATTATGCAGCCCTTTATGGTATTGCAAAAATGCATATGCAAAGTGATCCTGAGAAAGCAATTGAGCTATTCAAAATATTTATCAACATGGCGCCTGAATGTGAGAAGCAATACCCTAATGCATATTACATGATCGCATCATGTTATCTGTTGAATGGAAACTTAGATGAACTGTTACGGTACTGTTCGTTGGCCGAAGATGCGGAGAAAAAACGTTTACCATTTCTCGCTCCTGTTGATGTTCCACAGAAAGAAATGCTCCTTCATATCAGAAATTTATTTAAAGAAAAAGAAAAGTCAAATATAATAAGAATATGATAGTAAATAAAAGTTGTTATGATTCTTATTTTATTGAAATACTCTGTTAAAAGTGATATCGATAGATCGGAGATCATGTGTTTGTTCTTCGCGATAAAGATCCTCATTTTCGTCTGAGGCGGTACTTAACAAAAACAATCAACTTTAAAAATGAGTTATCATACATGAAGTATTTCACTAAAACACTAAGACTTGTTGAATCTCCTTATTGCACCAATAAAATTTAATTTACATATATTTTGTACAAATGCAGTAAATTCAGTTCATATCTTGATTTTACACAATAATTTTCATTGAAGGTCGTTTGAGATTTTAAATCTTTGACATTACAAATTGTCAATTGTGAACTTATAATAATTATATGTATATGCAGATAAAGGCAAGCAGCACCTGTAAATGAATCATACAGCATTTCCAACACGTTTGGAAGTATGAAACAAAACGTATGAAATATTCACGATGCATGAATAGATTACCTTAGTTGTATGTGTCAAACTTAAGGAATTATGGTACTTTTAAAATGTGGTACCTAACATTTTCACTAAAATTGATTTGACTCGTTTAATGTTCATAAAATTTCGAAAAAGTATTTACTTTGACCCTTTAAAAAAAATATAAAAAATTCAAAAAATTGGAACCAAGCTTTTCTGCAGAAAATTACACTGGTTATATAGCACTTTGACAAAGACTAATTTTGATCTTGGAGAAGCTTTATATTGTCTTCATAACGCATTGTAATTAAAACGTTTAGCTGATATTACAGAGTTATCTCCCTGAAGTGTAAGGTACCAGCTTAATTGTCTTCAAAATACAAAAAATAATCCTGGTATCTATGATGAGTTTATTTATTATTATGCTGATAACACCTTCCGGTTATGCAACGCCCTGTATCTTCTCTCCCTTACTTAAATTAACAGCATCAAGATGTTACTTTACTATAAAACTCATTTTTAGAAGAGGAAAACAATTGACGAAACAGCAGGCTATTATAAATAAAATTGTGCGCATAACATTGCTTTGTACCCTCATAATTTATATATTGTAACGTTTGTCATACTTATCTTATCGATTTTTGATAACATTTCTTTTATCTTTGTTTAGCTGGTTGTTTGTTTTTTTTTTTATATATATTAATTTCCACTGCTATGAACATGTTTTGTATTTTCAGAGCACAGTTAAAACATTATATCACCATAGTTATATATCTCTAAGTGCAGACAGAAAGATTTTTTATATGTATATACATGTAGTTTAAAGTACAAACTGAAGTTCTAAAATTTATACTTCCTGACCTAGATTATTTCTATAGTTGTTAAGAGGACCAACAATGTTATGCTTTTGATTTTCCATTTTATTATGGCCTTCCATTTTGAATTTTACTCGGAGTTCAGTATTTTTGTGATTAACTTTTTTCCAACTGATATTTGGTCTTGTTAATATAGGTTGTTCTAGAATTTGGTTTTTTTTCATACGTTCATAATCTTTCTTCCTGTTTATTTGGGAAATGGATTTGATAGGTTTTTTGTAAAAGAAATCCTCCTAACAGTAGAATATTCTGGAATTCACAATAATCCCCTCTCTTTTATTAGATCACCCACATAAGATATGATAACAGAGAACATTTAATTATTATTATTGGTTGATATGAAAGTATCTTAATTCCAGTAGGTAACCCTTCCTAACACACCGAACCATTCAATACAATAAAACGAACATAAACACAAACACAAACACAAACACAAACACTCACCTAATTATCTCAACTCCAAAATATAAAGTAATGAAATTTGACAAGACCAGAATACACGCTGAAATGTCTAACCTGTTTTGTTGGTCATCGTGAACTGATGTTAAAGAGTTCTAATGAAAGTATCATATAAACTGCTACAATCAATTATCCATGTAAATAAGTTCAAGGTCAGGTGTGCCTGTACATACAGACATGTATGTCTAATTCTTACACTTAATAATTTAACCTATAACTAATAATTTCGGCAAAACAGATCTATAACAGGTGCATGTCTTGATTATTCGGGAATATCTCGTTTGATAATGTTAAAAAAAGATGTTACAATAATAAACAAACTCAATTATTAGAAATATAACTTTTCCATGCAATTAAAAAGAAATATGTTTGAGTGACAAATAACTGAATTACTTAGTAATTAGTAGTAAATCTCAATGAAAGATGGCACCAAATAACAAATGTGCACCAACCTGACTTATTAACACTAGCTGTAAAGATTACTGTTATCTCTGTCTTTAATGTCTCTTTTATGTCGTTACCAGGAGAGAAAAATATTGTGTTAGTTGACATTGCAGCACATCCTTTAGCTGCAAAATAATTTATATTTATTGCCTGGATATGAGTAGAAAAGTAAGTTTAGTGTTTCAAAGTGTTGTCCTGAGACGTAGCCGAGGGCAATACATAAATCCTACGTGACTTACTATACTAACTGACTATTCCATGAATACTCAGTCATAATGTAGTAAGTGTTTTATTATACTGAATGAGACTACAGACAGTAAATATTGACCGATCAATTAGTTCAACGCGTGCAATTTTAAAAATAGCGAAAGTATTGTGTACTTATTTGTATTGAAAAGGATAACTGATAAGGTATGATAAATGTAATCTTTAATGATTTAGTGGATCATAAACAAGTCTCTTAATCTTTTCTAGACACTTTATACATTCCAACGCTTCCGAAATGATTTACCTATGCCATACAATATATGACGGTTTTTGTACTTTATTAAAAAGACACTAAAATAAATCAATAAGACACAGGCTTCATAACATAACATCAAAGTAGCTATACTTTACATTTCACTGTTTTGGTGACATCTTTGTTGCGAATTCTGTTCAATAAACGTTAATCATACCCGTTGCATAGAACTGGAAATATATGACACTAAAGTTTAGTTTTGTAGCTTTTGCCAGTTTGAATTTTCGTCGATGTATTTGGAATATGTAAATCAGATACATGTACCTTGGTCTCCGTCATATAATTTAATTCATGGATGTTTATTTGAAACACAGATGCAGTGACCGAAAAGATTAATATCCAAGTAGATTGTTGTGATTCGTCAAGTTCCAACTTCAAACAAATTTGACATTTGCAGACACCTTCTTTATCAATAGTCTGCATCAATCAAATCGGTTACCTTAGTTGCTTTCCATAACCGTACAGTAGTTACACAACAAATTATATCGACACAAAGCACATGAACAACTAACATAAATGGACAACAGGCACCGTTAAACAAGTACTTGCAGTTTTTGCTTTTGCAAGCACCTTCAAAGTCAATTTAAAAGTAATGAAAAGATCATGTTATCCCAGACTAATTTTTAGTATCAATCAGTCCACATCCATTTAGTAAAAGCAATTTTTGGTTTAATACTAAACATAATAAAATTATTAATGTGTTTAATTCCAGTTGTTACTGTTTTTTTCTTTTATTAAAAACATGTAGTTATTTATAACATAAATATTCATGTTGCTTTGATTTGACAACAACCAAGTCTTCCACCTGCATTTCCGGTTTTCAAACTTCCGGCATCTCCTCCTCTTCCTAAATCATCAACACCAGCATGAATCTACAAAATTATACTTCAAATATTACAAGAAAAGACATCCGCAACATATCAACACATGCGTTTTCCAAAAAGTTTCAAACCTGACACACTCATGTTTGATTTCGTTTTGTCTGCCAATACGCTACGTAAATCAAATTATGTCACAATTGTAGTAATATAGTAACATGTTTTGATATCAGGGACGTTATTGGTGTGTAAAATCAGTCGACTTTCTGGTAAGGGAATCAAATCAGGAAGGCTCTAAATTACGATTAGTTGTAAATGACTAACTTCATACATTAAATAAATAATCTTTATTTGTTTCGATACAATAAACCAATATATAGATCATTAGATTTTATTAACCCTTGCAGAAATATTTCGTGCAAGAATTCATACCTTTTAAACTATGAAAAATCTCCTTATTTTTATATTATACATGTATCAACTTCTTAGTTGATATAACAAGAACAACTGAAATAAGCCGTATATAATACTATACATGATTTTAATAGTCATGCATAATATGCAGTTAGCAAAGTTATCCTTGATTTATTTGGAATTTTCACATCAAAAGACAAATTAAATCAAAATGAATTTATATACATGATTATAGTATTTCAGTTTTCATAAAAAAATAAAAAAAAATAATGTATCTTACTTTTTTCCAATTCATTACAAATAAAATATCATAATAAAACTATTGTTAAAACATAAAATTATTCATATATTATACAGCTGTGGTATATTGAATTTTTGAAGATTTGCTAGTTCCTTCAAGTTCTCTGAAATTTTATTAAGAAATAATAAAAATAATAGACATCGCGGTTTGATAAGCGAAAAGTGATAAAAAAAAATTGGTCCTTAGTTTTGAATTTTCCTTGTGAGACAGAAATATCCAAATCAAGATTAAAATATTTTTGGCTGTTTAATTTGGATTCCCGTTGCCGCTTGATCAATTTAAAAAATGACGATTACTGTAGAGGGTCTGTTATTCATCTTTGCCAACAATGATTTCTGAGATTGTTTTTAAATTGACTGAGTGGGATCAAAGATTGCTCATGTTGGCCATGATTTTATCTCTAGAGACAAAAAATTAGTGGGAATCCATATATCAGTCCCGACCGAGTTTGGTTACATTGGCTCAAAAGTGTCTGACAAGACGATTTGTCCATGATAGTTTTTCAGTGTATAATATGTACCAGCTAGGCCATCATGAATGTCCGATATATACATTTTAATAGGGATCTTTGAAAGAAGGTCTCCTAATCATCAATCCAATGTAGTTCCAAAACGAAAGCTCGGTCCTGGAAATTTAAAGGTTATCACGATGGAAGTTATATTGATGAATCAGTCGAAGCTTTGACTGATGAGCAGAACATACTAGACATACTATAACAATAATTGGTTTTTCATCATATCCAAACCAAATTGAGATCGTTTTAGAAAATCATTCATACATCATTCCGGCAAAGTTAACTTTTAATAAGACGCATATGTTGTCATAAAAGTAAACAGACATTGGACGATGACGTCAGAATAACTTATGGTGATAGCAATGGTTCACGTGACCGTTAGGACTAGAAAACAAATGTGTATGAAAATTATAAAAAAAAATAGTCTTACCACTATAGCTCTGTTCAGGATTGAACTGTCTGAAGTTCCTTGTAAACTTATCATGTAATCAACAATATTGATATCAGCTACTCCCCACATGTTGGCCTTGACATTTCCAAGATCTCCAACATGACGGATATCATCGTAGGGAGCTCCATGGTTTTTATTAAATGGATTAAAATGACCTCCTGCACTGGTACAATCTACAAATTACATAAAAGCTGCAAATAACTTGTGGTTGAACACATGTTGCTCAGTTTTAAGTGTGAGATCGTCGTTGATAGGGTTAAATGCTTGAAATAGTTTTTTTCGGTTTCTTTTCGATGAATGCGTATGTATGATGCTTAATGTACCTTTTCCGCCTTTTGATAACTTCACATGTTGTGTATACAACTTTTTATTGATAAAAAATATGAAGAAATATTAAGATGTGGTATGATTGTCAATGAGAAAAATCTTCAGCAAACAGCAAATAACGTAGAAAGGTCACCGCAAATATTATGACATTGAGCAAAGGCCATATAGCACAGTAAGGTTTCTTTGTCGTATTGTGTTCATTAATTAACGTGACATTCCATGACCTTTATTTAGAACAATTATAATTGTAAAATTGACATTGTTTTCTTTGAGAGAAAGAAAAGCTTGTAATACTTACTTTGTCTAACATCTCCTTTTGCATGGACATGAAAACCATGTAATCCTGGACTAAGCTCATTAATCTTTCCGCTAATCGACACTTTTTGGCTTCCATACTAAACATTAAATGTAAACAAGGTTACATTCTTAAAATACGTTTTCATTTTCAATAAATTGAAAAAGGCGCTTAACTTTGTCGAAGTGTGTTTTTAAAACAGTAAAACATAAGTATCAGCAACATAAGTTTTACATCCAGAGAAAAAGTAAATGATCTCAGTATGAAAATCCTTGGTTTGAATGAAATAAATAACATACATTTCTTAAGTCTAACGGAGAGATTAATGTGATACATGTATCTCAAAAACATGATACGTTAACTAAAAGACTCGGGTTATGTTGCATGCGATGACCTAAAATGTCGAAATATTCTTTAACCTTATGTTGATTTCTGTGTTTCTATACTTTAAATGCCTTTTCTTCAGTTTTATATTTAGAGGGTGTATTTTTTACATTTCTTTTTTTGTCATATACTTCTTTCTTGGTAACAACTTTGCAACATTATTTTTTATTATACCATTTTCTTACAGTTTCTAGCACTTTAATGTTAGACGTGTCACGGTACTTAACTATCCCAAATTCATGTATTTGGTTTTGATGTTAGATTTATGTTATATTTGTTATTCTCTAGGAATTTGGTCTATGTGTGTTACATTTCAGTCTCGTTGTTCTCCTCTTATATTTAATGCGTTTCCCTCGGTTTTAGTTTGTTACCCCGATTTTGTTTTTTGTCCATAGATTTATGAGTTTTGAACAGCAGTTTACTTCTGTTGCCTTTATTAAGCAATGATATTACATTATATTTATTTTCATCTTACTTTCTGGTACAAGTTCAGCTGACCATAGACATTGTTCTTCCCAGTCGGGTCGTACAAATTACACGAAGCTGTTATGTACTTATGACCTATTTAGGAAGAAAAAAAACACTGATGCTATAAATTTTATTCTACGACCGACTTTACAGAAACTATATACATAGTTGTATTTTTTTCTATTAGTTCTTATCTTGTATATGCATGGAATATTTCCCACTTCACGATAAGCAAACAAATATCAATTATTTCAAATATTGTGCCCTACCTTGATCGAACTGAGTATGTAAAAGAAATTAGTTATATATGTATGATATCATGTAAAGTAAACTCAGCACTGTAAATTAAAAAGATTTTCCGTGTTCGTTTCTCTTCAGAGAAACAGGGAGATAGCCGATGTGACTCAAATGAATAATTCAATTAGGTTTTCCAAGCTAAGAGACTTCTTGGTTACTATCATTTTATTAAAAGTATTCCTCTCGCGCCGATTTTAAACAGATATATCATGTTAAGATGGGGTATTTTCGAAAAATTTCAGTCGAGAAAATGTTACGGCGAGGGAAATTCATTCTCAAGACTGGTATTTTTCGCAAATACCGGTCAAGGACATGCTATATCTGTTTTATTACACGGAATGTCGTAGTATTTGGCAAATACCACGACAGAGAGGGTAAAAAAGGCATATCCTTTTTGCATATGTATATGGCGTTGAAAAATGAACGATATTCATTTAATAACAGTAAATTGGTGAACAAGACACTGGCTATCAACCTATTAAAACCCGGGATTTTCACATAAGTTGTAATTACACAAAATAGACCGTTTCAAGACTAATAACATAGGGCGTTGTCTTCTTGAAATATGAATTTTATTGCATGAATTAATTTGCATGTACCCCATCGTAAATGGAAAAACCTACTACTATTTTATGAAAAAAAAGATAACATATATATAATGTAAGCAAAAAATGTGTAGAGATCTTAGTTGCTTTACGATGTTAAATTCAATCATGATCAGAAAAATGTAAACCAAAAAAACGATAAAAGAAAATACAAAACACAAAATAGCGATAAGAGGCATTAACGTGCGCTTCACTGTTCATGACCTAATGTATAGCATTATAAACAGCAGGATGAATCATGATAACTCAACAAGCGTTTCTGATTTTTATCACACGTGTCACCAGTATGTTAAAAAATGCACTTAGTATCAAATCATTCAAATGCAGAATGATACATTTCAAACATTAATCAGCTATAAAATATTGCATACATTGTGCATTATAAATATCTTATATAAGGTGGATTACTTGTGCTAACATTGAAATAACTCAAATAAAGTCAGCTTTATACGTATTCCTATATGCAAAACTATAACAAATCCACGTTATATATAAGCATGATCAGCTCGTTTTGTTGCATCATGCATTCCGTAATATATATTTTTAATCTTTTTATTGCATAGGACGAAAAGTAAAATTATACTTTAATCAAATTTATTCGTGTTGACTTTAAATATGATATTATAACGGTGTCAGTAGTGATTCCGTTATATACCACTATAAATATAAAAACTGATAATTTACATAGTAAAAACAACTATCTGTAAAAATTTGACAAAAACATGTACAATAAACATAAATATGCCCTCGGGGTACAAAAATGGTCAACAATGAATGTTGACACAATTTAGTAGTAATTGAAATTTTCCATGGCATTTATCATTATAAAACATAGATTGTATATAACATGCAATACATGTTTGTGAATCTTTGAATTTTTTTTAAAGACTTAGTGTAAAATGTAAAAAAAGAACTTTTAGCGATATTGGATTTTCTGAACTTTTATGTTTATTCAAAATGTATCAAGCCTCGAAAGTTTTGAGGAAGGAATGACTCAGTTATTGCTGTCTAAAAAGGTGACCCTAAGATTGAATATACATGTTCACCACAAAAACACAAAAAAAGTCCATTACTCCTTATAGTAAGGAAAAACAGAAAGCTATATTCTCAAAATATTGCTAAATACAAAGTCAGAACTATGACAGTTGTAATCCATTCGTTTGATTGTTTGAGCTTTTTATTTTGCCATTTGATCAGGGACTTTCCGTTTAGAATTTTCTCGGAGTTCAGTATTTTTGTAATTTTACTTTTCACATATAACCCCTAAATCATAAAAATATATGACACTGTAGTTAACAATTCCAAATCTCATAGATCGATTCAGAACAAAAATCAAAATAACAAACGAATACTGAGGTGAACGCATGAACTTCATCTTATTCAAAAGAAGCAAGACCGGCTGCGTAAAAGAGGTACATTTTGTCTGCTATTTATCATCATGATCATATGACAATTAGTCGCCTTTAAAAGTCAAACAACTTAGTCAAAATGTCTCAATCAGAGATAGGACACAATCTGCTAGATACAAAAAAAATGTGATTGTGAAAAAGTACCACACAAATACTGATCCCAAGGCCAATCTCAAAAAGGGGAGTCAATAAAAAAACAATCAATACAATTGAGAAAGGAAATGGGGAATGTGTCAAAGAGACAACAACCCGACCAAATAAAAAAACAACAGCAGAAGGTCACCAACAGGTCTTCAATGTAGCGAGAAATTCCCGCACCCGGAGGCGTCCTTCAGCTGGCCCCTCAACAAATATATACTAGTTCAGTGATAATGAACGCCATACTAATTTCAAAATTGTACACAAGAAACTAAAATTAAAATAATACAAGACTAACAAAGGCCAGAGACTCCTGACTTGGGACAGGTGCAAAAATGCGGCGGGGTTAAACATGTTTGTGAGATCTCAACCCTCCCCCTATACCTCTAACCAATGTAGAAAAGTAAACGCATAACAATACGCACATCCAATCAAACACATCCAATCAATGGATCAACTTCAAAACAAGTACCACTTTATTGAATTGGTCCAGGCATTTTCGAAAAACAATGCTGGTAAAACATGGTTTTCTAGCTAGCCATAGACTCCTTCTTGTATGACAGTTATATTCCGTATAATGGGAAATATGGGGAACTGCTGTGCACGTGTTATCGGAATCTTACGATTGGAAAGCAAATTCATTACGTTTGTTACAGGTTAATTTTGAAGCCGTTTAATAGTGCCAATATCGAAGAAAGGAATAACTACTGTCTATTAATTTGTCACAGGCTGTTGTTTATAAACATTAAGGTACAGGTAAAATTAAATTCAGAGGCAAGTGTTTGTGATTTAAATCATAAAGGGTATACAGGTGAGATGTTTAACTAGCTTTACAACAAGGTTTAATCCCCCGTTTTTACACAAGAAAATGTCTGTATCAAGTCAGAAATATGACAATGTTGTCAATTAGTTTGATGTGTTTGAGCTATTGATTTTGCCATGTGATAAGTTACTTTCCTTTTTGAATTTTCCTCAAAGTTCAGTATTACTCGAAGGTTTGGCATTATTTTACCCTTACATTTTACACACTGAACCTTAGTTGTATCTTAATTCACCACACTGACAACAAATGTAACTTAACCTTGTTCTCGTTTCTGCGACAATATGGGGTCCTCAACTTACAATTTCGGTATAGACCCCTTCCAAAATTCAAGTCCAAAAACAATCCCAATCAATTCTTATATTTCATGTGAAAATCACAACTCAATTATATGTATTTTCAAGCTTTCATGACATCTTATTTAGACGTTATGTACATGCGATCATTCATATCATATTGAGATATAAAGATCAGTTTTAACAGGCCTTTTAACAGGCGATGACCATTTATGACCTATTGACATATACATGTCTATGAACTGGCATATTACCTCCTTGAAACAGGTGGCCATACATTGACATTCGATGAAATTGACACATAATTTTTGCACGTCTTTTTATTATTTTAAAGGAAGGGAGGGACCATTCCCCTGTCCCCGCCGTAAAATGTCGTAGGCTGTACAGGTTATGCGGAAATAGCAATTGTTTTATGAAACAAACATAGTGCAAGACGGGATAATAAATAACTGCAAGTCTTGTGTTCCTGTTGTTCATGCGAACATCATTTCTTGTATCAATTTATTAATGTTAGTTAAAATTATATGAAATAGTATGTATTATGGTATATAATAAAAGATGTGATGATTTCTTCTTATTCACGAACGCATCAACGCCTAAAATAAAAGGCAAATCAAACAAATCAAACATGATCTTAATCTATATGCAGTAAATACGGGTCCGTATCAACACATGAACCGATATCTCTATTATGTGTTACATAGATGGTAATGGCTTTAAAATAAGACCTCTCTTTGTGAATTCAAAATCGTACAAATTGATAAAACAAATTCAGACACTTTAAAAAGTCTGTCACTTCTCAGTTAGTAACAATAATCCTGATGAAAGTCATTTAAAAAAAAAGAGTGTAATTATGGAATTACTGTTGAATCTTTTCATTAATATAGTTTTGCTTTATAAAATGGCGCGTTATCTAAAACCACAGCAACATATAGGCTTACCTTGAGGTAGACAAGCAGTACTTAGTGCAACAACACTAAATAGAAATATACAAATCATGTTAAGTGTCGGACAACTTTTTTATGTATAACTTTTTACGCGATTTGTGACATATATAGGATCGGACTTTTGCATTGTATAACTTTACTGTGTATATTTGTTACGACCTTAAGTAAGCATTAATAGAGAGACGGTTAATATCAAAGTGATATCCAACCTCAGAATTTGAAGACAACACGACAGCACCATGGCGAACAACGGAAGCGACGGAAAGACTTCGAAAAACTACTAAACATACCATGCTGAAATAAAGACTGAGCATAACGATCACTTCAAACGGGTATTATATTATAAGTTCCGGAAATGTAATCGTATCCTGCTCAATATGAAGCACATGTTGTGGTGACTATGTACCTATACGTGACAAATGATAATACCAAGGAAACGTGGACGGGATTGTTGTTATAACAATTGAAAGATAACAACCGTCATCTGTGATACAGATATTCCATATCATTGACATATATTCTTAGAAAATTCAGGCAAAGACTCAATACACATACGCTGCCACAATGTTGTTTGACAGACGTAATGATCTCTTTTGGTCTGAATCGACCCATATTATCAATTTATAGTTGTATATCAGGCCCAGCATTCATTGTAGAAGTAGTTTTCGTACAGCACTGGTCAGACCAAGCAATTTAACGTTGTTTTAAAGAAAAACATTTGCACAGTAAAGGGTAAAAAAGCAACTCCAGATATGACTTGAAGTCATGTGGAAAATATGATAGAAATGAGAAACTGTATAGGCAAAAACATCCCAGTGCAAAAAATATCTATATATCTAAATATTTGTAAGGATGTTTGATATCGTCGATTTCATATACTGTAATGATTTATTTTCCTTGCATGACAATGCTTACTCATATTGTGATTCTATCTAGAAATTGTAGTAGCTAAACAATTAATCTTAGAGCAAAATGATAAGCAGGATAATAAATGAAGCAAGAAAGTCAAAATTGTGTTTTGTTGCATAATATGATTCTTGATTAAAGAAACTATGAAAACCAAAAACCCGTCTGACCGTGACTACTTGAAACTGTCTCGCCCGGTGAATATATCAAACATTCGATACCCTCATTTGTAGTTAAAACTCCGTAGAAGTAGTAGTAGTAGTAGTACTACTACTAAGAGTATACAGTCTTTGCTTATGATGTAAAGCATCATTTACCCTTTTTGTTGATTCTATGCTAAACGTAATTCAGCTAGCAAACCAGTTTAACCTTACTTCATACCAAATGTACCTAAAGTTCTGTTGTCGTTGGTTTATGACTGTCATAATTATTTTGTCGAGTAACTCATTTCATTTCCGTTGGTTCCCATAGTGCTCTGGTTTAAGTATGAGGAAGCTTTAAGGCTGACACTAGTTTCAATTCAACAAAAGAAATTGAACTCTTTAAAGTAGAATTAATTACAGGAATGATTGCCAATGAGACCAATTGACACATAAATTAACAACTATAGATTACTTTTCGGAGTTTGGATTGTTTATACATGTCTCAATGGCTGTTAAAAGATTTATGTGTATACATTAAAAGATAGTATGAAGCAAAGAAATATTTGTTAACTTTAATTCTAATAAACTAGACGCTTTCAGTAAATGCTAACACTTTTGGATCTTGAATATGAACTATCATAAATTCGACTGCATATTATCAACAAACAAATATAAGGTTGATCTTACATTATATACATTAATTTAAATTTTATTCCTGGTATCTACGATGACCGATGAGTTCATTTGTATATATGTCACTGCCAACATCATTTAATGGAAATAAACAATAATTTGATATAAAAAAGAGTATTATAAGTTTACGAACACGATATTATAGGATTAAAATTAGTCAGTCCACTGTTAACGTTCTTAGTTGTAAAGAGATTCATTTTTGAATTGTCAACATTCTTCTACGTATGAATTTCATTTCTTGTTTGTGCTTAAAAAAGTAATAAACTCCAATACTTGTTGCTGTAAAAAGAGCTATTGGGTACTTAAATGAGACCTGAATGAAAAATTAATATGCAAATAAAACATTACAGCATCTCAATCAATGTGCTTGTTCAAGGTCAGGAACCTAAAGTTCTGTTGTCGTTGGTTTATGACTGTCATAATTATTTTGTCGAGTAACTCATTTCATTTCAAACCGTATAAACAACAACTGATGAGACATAAAGGCAACAGTAGTAAACCAGTGTTCAGTCTCGTTTAAAAAAAAACTAACACACGCACACACAAATTATTAAGTATGTAATTATGATAAAATTGTACAATATTGCCATTGATATATCTATGCTCTATAATAAGTTTGCTTTATTTAAAAAGAAAATAACACAATCCTTACCTTGAACTTGCTTAATAGAAAATCATGTTATACAAATCATGTTCTTTGTTAGACAACTTTTGTATTTATCACTTTTAACTTTACACGATTAGTAACTTGTATAAAACAAGTATAGGACTGGACTGTTCCAACGTACAATATTACAGTTTATATTTGTAACGATAGACGGAAACTGTTATTCAATATGTTTTACTGATTCGATTAATAGTAAAATGCTGAAATGTGAAAATAGTAAACACGCCTAATTAAGAAGTAAAAAAAAAATAAGAGTAAAGATAGTGACCATGTAGTACCACAACTTTAGCCGAATTTAACAAAACATAATAAAACGGGAACAAGATATATTTCGCTGAAAATTAGGATATACAGGATCGTAGCTGGTATCATGGATGCAAGAGGTCATCTTTTTCTGTCAGAAGATGATGTCGTAGTACTCTGTGACCAATATGATATCCAAGGTGTTTCGAACTCTCGTTCTTGCTTTACCTATTGTTTTGTGTACAGAACAGCAATATGTTCATTATCATCTTACAATGATGGCGCAAACAGTTCGTCTTTAACTTGAATATTCCAGTACAAGTATATTGTATCAATCATTGAAGAACATTTCGAGACTATTCATGTTTTTTTTTTATTGCAAAAATTAATTTATTGCAAAGTTATACAAAGAAAAAGAAAACCAATCCCGGATTTTTTTTGAAAACGCAATCTTATCGTCGGAAATAAAGCACAGAATTCCAAATGTCCTTCACACTGGTGACTGTAACCTGGATATATTACATAAACTATAATGGTATACTTTTAAATGCATTTGAATGTAACATGTTTCACGGGTATAATAAATCATACTTCACACGCGATTAAATTTGTAACAATTCGGAAGTACTTTGGGGGTAATGGATTGAAAAATTAACAATCAAGTTCTATTAAAAACAAACAAAGTTATATACATTCCATTAGCTTTAGTACAATTGAATACCGGACGGTTATCTCATCTGTGAAAGATATCAACGTTTTAACATCTGTCGTAGGACTTTGTGAGATTTTGATTTATTTGGCGTCTGTCGTCCGTCGTTGACTCTTGAAAAGTCGCATTATCTCTAAACTTATGTGTTAAAAATGTTAAAAGGTAATCAATATATAAATTGTATCCAGGGTCATCGATAACACGCGGACATGTTCAAAACTGCTTAACCTGAAGCTAAACCTCAAGCCATTCATATGTAAAAGTCATATAAGAGTAAAAAATTCGGACTATTGTTAAAACGTTCTGAATGTAAAACTCTACCAACTTTCTTTAGCACTTTGTATTTGCATCAAAATTATCATACAACTCATTACAGAAGGTGTTTCCCTTAATTGATAAATTTTAAGCGTTTGCTAATTACCGATATCTTCGTTTGTTTAGTATAAGTATTACATATTAAAATTAAGAGAGGTGTTAGACAAGTTGAAACAAATTGACACAAATTAAATAAAAATCGACAAGAAGACAAAAAAACAGTCTACAAAACACAAGATGGAGCAACTTCAGATGAAAGTCTGGTTGAATTTCCACGTTTTGTTACAAGGCCTGCACATTTAAGATTATAGCTCTCCATCTTTTATATAAGCTTTGGATTTCAAATATTTTGGCCACGAGCATCACTGAAGAGACATGTATTGTCGAAATGCGCATCTGGTGCAAGAGAATTGGTACCGTTAATTTTAATAAGCATTCTCGCAGAAGGCATGGACGTTGCTGGTACTATTATAACACATGTTAGTGTCTCAGATTAAACGCATTTACGTTTTATTAGATTTTAATTAGTACTACGAAGGTGATATTTCAACGGAACTAACGTGAGTGGAAATGTGAGTAGATATATCTTAAGATTCATAACAGACAAACAAGTATCCGAGTATTTAAATTCTACGTGAAAATTTGGAATTGATAGTAAATGGCAAACACGCTTAATTCATATTTTATGTACGTTCATTGTACCTGTCCTGTTCCAAATAACCTATGCAATTATGAGTGATTTTATCAGCTCTAAACGGAAGTCTTGTCTATGAATTAAAAGTCCATCCGATGATAAAAACAATATTCAAACGCCTTTATTTTCGTTTTCCTCCCAACATAACTCAAACAGAATTATTATACACAAGGATGCCAAATGCGACTATTCAGTGTACCTTTAGGACTAAAATACATGATGATTAATTTATTATGGAAGGAAGAGAAACGACACACAAAATATGGTTTTCTCATTTAATAGTATAGATATTCGAAATAAAGGCAACGTTTTTTACCACTGTTCAATAGTCATTAAACAATTGCCATGAGCGAAAACAATCCGGATTACAAACTAAAACCGACGGAAACACATCGGTTATAAGTATATACTAGTTTGTTATAATACAAATACTGATACATTCTTTATATGTGACAAAGATGAAATGCCAGTAATTGAGAAAAGATGGCTGCACTAAGACGATTTGAAATCTATCAAGATATTAAACAATGAGGGACACACATGTCTGTGACTCTTCAGTAAAAACAAATTGATCAAAATCATTATGAAAAAACTAACACACAAACAAAAACAGCAGAATTCGAAAAATTATAATATCATTGTGGAATTTATTCATGGATATATTTATGCTGTATCATATCTTGATTATATTCAATAATAAAACCACATAAAAGCTTACCTTGATAAAAGAAAGCTGCAGAACTTAATGCAACAACACTTGATAGAATTATAAAAATCATGTTCATTGTCGAACAACTTTTGCATGTATAACTTGTAGCTTTACACGATTTTGTAATTTATATAAATCTTTTACAGTATCGGACTGTTGCAACATATAATTCTACTGTGTGAATGTGTTAATGGTATCTGCTTACCCTTCTTGAGAACTTGATACATTTTTGTAATATCCTAAGCTTTGGTGGGGTTTTTTTTCTTAGTTTTTAGTTTCTATGTTTTCGTCACTCTTTTATGCTAAAGGTATGTTCAAATATACTAGACAACAAAAATTACGCATCCAATTGTATCATATAAAAGTGATACAATTTCTTTATTGGGCTATAAATTATTAATAAAATTGATGATCAAATCAAACGAATGGAAAACAACTGTCAGTTTCAGAAATGGGACAGTCGTTTCCTAAATAGGTAGAAGATGGTGGTATACAACTGGTTTTATAGTCATTCATACACTATTTATGTGTTTGTTTTACTTATGTAAAACTTGTTTCTTTTGTCAATCAAGAAGAATGAACAATCTCGTAATTGTTTTGAAAACGCGGTGTTACTGTTATATTTGTTATGTGTAGACGGTCTAGTACTGCCCAGACTAACGTCGTCATTTAAACTGGTGTCTGTAACCTGAATAGACTAAACAAATAAAATACTGTTAAAACATTAGTCTAAATAAAGTTATATGTAACATGTGTCTGATGTATAATGAATTATAGTTCACATGCGATTAAATCTGTTATATTTTTGAAGAGATTTGTGGGTAATGGATTGAAAATTAACAATTCAAGATTTTTTCTTATATAACTTTTATGTAAAACTGAACAGTAGAGTCACAAATATGACATTTTTTTTAAAAAGCTCTAATTGTCATGTCTGTCCTCGATTAAAAAGCATTTGGTTGATTTTACCAAAATTGTGGGAAAACTCGTTATAGGCGATATTTATATTAATTAACTTTTTGTTCCAATGTCAGCGTGTTGCCTATTACATTGAAAACACTGATAAACTGTATTTTCAAGTTTATAGGTTCAGCATTAACCTTTTTAAAGAGGCAGAAGATATAAAACGGTTATTCAAACTCACAATTTGATGAAAACCTGACAACGACGTAGTAAAAAGCGAAAACCACAAAACAGTATACAATAGACAAGATTGAAAACTAAAGACTGAGCTACAAAAATCAAATAAAAACCAGGAGTGATGTGTCAGGTGCTTTGGCTTAGAGTAGCCATATCTTATTCTACATGTGTCAAATGCAAGTTCAAATTAAGGGATAAATCTCATTCGTAGTGGTAACATGCGAGGAAAAGACGACGGGAATTTGGTTTTGACAATTGAAATATATTAAAGGTTCTTTTGAGCACAAAATTCATGCTCTGGGAATTATATCAACTAGGATATATATACACCATATACAGGCGTGGTAGGAATGTTGCTGGCAGGCTGAACTCATTTCTTTTGTCGTATAGTTTTATTCTCAAAGACCCGTATAATCAATACCTAGATTTAAGTCAAGATGCAAATCGGAATTAATTGTATTAGTGGAATCCTTAACTATTTTAAATTGTCAATACCAAAAAAGAGCGTTTTTGTTCTTTTTCGGATTGCCTATTTTATTCCTAATTTTACGTATGTTTTCAAAGAGCTTCTTTGCTAGTACTTCTTTTTACAATGTTACGAAATCAACCAAGTCGCGAAGCCTGCAGTTGTTATCAAGTGGTTCGTTTCTATGTTTGTTACCTGGCTTTGTTGGGTTTTTTTTGTGCACATCTGTGTTTCTGTTGTTTTGTTGTTTTCTGTTGTAGATGATGTGTTTCCCTCGGTTTTTGTTTATAAGCCGAAATAGTTTTCTTTCAATCAATTTATGACTTGTGAACAGTTGTATACTTATAATATTACTGTTGACTTGATTTAAAAACAATTGTCCGAATTTTAGTGCGTGATCAATATTCTTTAGCATCCACCATTTTGGCTGCCATGGCGAAAACATGAACACAGGGTTAAATTTCAAATGTAAATTTTTCAACTTATGTAGATTTCGAAAGTCAGGTTGTTATCATCTTATGCAAAGCCTTTCTTGACTTTGGTAGATATCCTCGTACTATAGGTTTGCGTGCTATTTAGAATGCATAGTGATGTTACTACACAACATGTATTTCATTGAAAAAGTATACATTGAACGAATTTATATGACGAACGGAAACATATGATCTAACGGTATGAGACATACCGAGAAATTATGAAGATAAAAAAGTTATAAGCAAAATTTAGTCACATATGTTTAAAAAGCAGTGTGAATGTGAGTCATTCAACTATTATGTCCTGATCTGGCAGCAAGCAAGTCGAGCTCCAGCGTTTCCTGTTTTCAGACTCTCGTCATTACCTCCTCTTCCTAAATCATCAGGATCTGCGTGAACCTAAAGAAAAGTCAAGAACACAGGTATGTTTTATTGAATCTTGTTTAAACTACTTTACCAATATATTCTTCTTGTGAAAGCTATTAAATACATGTATCACAAAAATGAGCACAATAGTCCTTTGTAAGCAGGTCTATATTTCACACCAGTTATTTTGTTAAATATGTAGAGAATAAGAACAACAACTTACAAATTAGGAAACTTTGGACTTGTTGAAATATACGTATAAAGTCATAATTCTTCATTTGTTTTACACAATAAGATTGTGTGTCAGCGTATGCTAACAGGTTGAAGAATGTCGGCTATTTTTCAGTCAATCAAACTTAACTAAATATTTGTATCCTTTATTATTTTTGTAAAACAAATATTAACTTGTTTTTGGTTAAACAATTTGTTTATGCATTTATATAACATCTTTGGTTTTAATTGAGTTTTTTTTATTAAAACGAAGATGTCGTATGAATGCCAATGAGACAACTATCCAAAAAACGACAAAACTTACGACCTAATTTATGTTAAAAAAAAACCAATTAAACTAAAAACAAATATCTAACACATCAATATTAACAGGTGTCGGTGTCATATGGCATTTTCAAAAACACTACCGTTGAGTGCCACATCTCATCTGTGTGTAACATTAATAAATATAAAGTTGTATTGATTATTTCATTTTAAATTCATTAAAAATGCCTGATGCAAAAATAAGTGTCAACGCACATAACGACAATAGCCTATGATTAATAAATTACATCAATATATCTACAGAGAATCGTAAATAACTTACCACAATACCTCTGCCGAGAATTGAAAGCTCTCGTCTTTCCCGCATTCTAATAAAATTGTCGTAAATAGCCAAATTTGCTACTCCCCAGTTGTTTGCGTAAATATTACCAAGGTCTCCAACATGGCGACGCGGTGCATCACTTGGTCCTGCATGATTTTGGTTGAATGGATTAAAATGCGGTCCTGCATTACTGCAATCTATAAATGTTTTATTTATATGCAGCAAACAAGAATTAAGAAACAACAATTTTTTATCAAATATGTTTACTCTATACATAGAAAATGTTTGTACATTTTATTCGTATACATCGTACTAATTTCATATTGCGTAAATTAAAATTATTTTTATGCCCCACCTACGATAGTAGAGGGCATTATGTTTTCTGGTCTGTACCTCCGTTCGTCCGTTCGTTCGTCCGTTCGTTCGTCCCGCTTCAGGTTAAAGTTCTTGGTCGAGGTAGTTTTTGATGAAGTTGAAGTCCAATCAATTTGAAACTTAGTACACATGTTAACTATGATATGATCTTTCTAATTTTAATGTCAAATCAAAGTATTGACTCCAATTTCATGGTCCACTGAACAAAGAAGAAGATAGTGTGAAGCTCAGGTTAAAGTTTTTGGTCAAGGTAGTTTTTGATGAAGTTGAAGTCCAATCAACTTGAAACTTAGTACACATGTTAACTATGATATGATCTTTCTAATTTTAATGCCAAATTAAAGTATTGACCCCAATTTCACGGTCCAGTGAACATGTAAAATGATAGTGCGAATGGGGCATCCGTGTACTATGGACACATTCTTGTTTATAATAAAATGATATTTGATACTGCAAATCACTAGTTGCGAAATTCAATGTTTATTGCTCGTTAGTTGTGATCAAAACCAAATACTTATATGCCCCGGAAATCAGAGATTGATATATTAATCAAAGATCGAAACGTAATAAACTTACTAAAACACACAAGCTTAGTACACATGAAATATCTATTAGATACCACTTTTTCACAAGTAATTTGTAATACGTTTACTTACTGCGTCCGAAAGTCCCTCGTTCATGGACATGGAAGCCGTGTAATCCAGGTCTCAAACCATATATTCTCCCTGTTATTTGAACAAGTTGGGTATTGTACTGAAAATAATATATGCATAAGATTAACAACTCTACATTGTTGTCCTGATATTTCTATATATTTCAAATATTTTTCGACAGAACAATTAAAAATAAACGGCGCCAGCAAAATAGAACAATAAGCTTTTTGGCCAGTTTTGATTAAAATACCTTAATTAAATCCGACACAAAGGCATATATTATAGCAATGTTCGTTTTGCCGGCGCTGGAAATATCGTGAATAATCGTCTGGCCGCTTTCTTTGTAAGCAGATAATTTTTATAATTACTTTAGAAAAGTACTATAAAAATGTACATTATTAACACAAAACAAATCTTATCATTACTCTTATAGTTAAATAATATAACACTAATAATGAATATTCGAGATCATAATCGTTTAAAACATTTCTATAATTCTTTTGAAGGATTTGAAGATTTACGTAACGCAAATATTTTTACACGAGTAACCCGATTTAATCAAATCAATGTCGACATTGGTGTTAAGCAACAATTATAGTCAATATTGAATAATAATGCCTATTTCACATTTCCCGAAAAAAAGATAGACACACGATAAAGGAAATTGTGATCTGATCGTAAAACCATAGGTTAATTCGGAAGGGTATGTAAAGCCATCGTATAAAGAAATGGGAAATGTTTCAAACAGACAACAACCCAACCACACCTCATATTTTTACAGCTAAAAATACTCCGTGATTTATTTCACTCAATGTAAGCATATTGGAATTTTAAATGAGCTGAACTTTGTAAGTATTTAAATGAGATATTCCTTACAAAGTTCAACTTCATTAATAAGAACAATAAATATTTGTAATAATTGTGGTCAATTTCTATCAACCGAGATGAAAATTGGGTAAATCCAAGTTTGTCTTTTTTAAAGAGAAATTGAAAAAGTAACTGTTTAAAATCATGCAACCCTTTGTAAACTTTGGAAAAGAAAACAGGGCATTCATTATGAATATGTGAAACAAAAAACGTAAAACATAACTATCTTTAAATTCGTAAACTGTTTTGGCAAAAGTATCAACGAATAAAATATCGAATCATTAGTTAAAAGCTAGAACATCTATTATTATATCAATATGCTTCAAAAACAATGGATGACATCGATGATTATTCAAACATGGTGCGCTATTAATTGAAAAATGACATGATATTTTTCAAGAGTTTTGATTTATCATAACTGATTTAGTGCAACCGTTATACTTTTGCTTTAATTTCAAAATATAAGTCCAACACTGCATGTTCCTCTATGTTCTATTATAGCCATATATGCCATGTTGGTTATCAAGCAGGGTCATCGGACACATTCTTTAAACTAGATACCCTAATGCTAATTGTGGCCAAGTTTGTTTCAGGAGAAGACTTTTGTAAAAGATTACAAAAATTTACGAAAAATTGTTAAATTTGACTTTAAAGTCGTCAATAGACCGTTTTTGTCATGTTAAATTATTTGTAGATCTGACTTTGCTCAACATTATTGCTGTTTACAGTTTATCTCTATCTATTACAATATTCAAGATAATAACCAAAAACTGCAACATTTTCTTAAAATTACAAGTTCAGGGGCAGTATCCCAACAACGAGTTGTCTGATTTTTCTACAAATTTCTCGGCAAACAGATCTTGCCTTGCTGAACAATTTTACCTCGTTGAATTTGCTCTAAATTCTTTGTTTGCAGCAATTAAAGCCAAAATATATATTTTACCCCTTATGTTATATCTGTAGCAATGGTGGCCATCTTTGATGAATAGCCGGGTCATCGAACACATTGTTTAAACAAGATATCTCAATATTGAGTGTGGCCAAGTTTGGTTAATTTAGACCAGGAGTTTCAGAGGAGAATATTTTGGTGAAAGTTAACGGACGGCGACGGACAATAAACAATTAAAATGATTCATTTTATCTAGTATATTCCAAATTCAAAACCATATATATATCTTACTTGTTTGATAACACAGAACTAATTATTGCGTCATGTATATACGTGTATTCTTCTGTTGCCTTTATGTTTATACATGTATATATATATAATGGTAGTAATTTGATTTTCAATTATACGTCAATCACAATAGGCGTCAGTATAGAAAAATAATCTTCCCGAAGATGATACTGTAAAACAGAGTTTTTAATATGATTATAGTGACCATCTTGTGACATAGTTCAAAGATATTCTTCAGAAAAGGTACCAAACTATCGTCATTCATCGAAATCAGATTGGAAAGAGTGCTGATATGCCATATAAGACGTTTGGTGTAAACAGGACTCATGAAATCTGCTAAAACATCTCTTGATCTTTTTTTGGATAAATGTATAAAAACAGGTTAACAAAAATAGCGAAAACCAGGGTAAAGGGAAAAAAGGGAGGGAAAAAAACCTGGCAAAATCAAACGCTTCACCATAAATCTACCAACCAATGAAACATTGTTTATTCGAATATCACCTTTAAAACGTAATTAATAAAGTTTAAAGGGATTACTTATACGGCAATTTCTAGATCTAGAGTAAAATAAGATAAACAAACTTTCTGAACTTGAAACTTTATCTGATCCAACTAAACGAAAAAAGACTTTTTATTAGTTGGATTCGTTATGTTGCCGTGTGTGTTTGTTAAACTTCAGTGGTCCTGTTGTTCCTTTGTTTTTCTCTTATATTTGATGTTTTTTTTTAAGTTAGTGGGTTTTAGTTTGTAACCTGGATTTGTTTTCTCTTAATCGATATACTAGTTTGACTTTTGAACACCGGTATACTACCGTTACTTTTTCATATCGGGTCAAAAATCAATTGTGGTATTAAAAACATTAACTTTACTAAATATATTTTCCTATACATATTATGCACTAACGATCATACAACCAGTCTATACTTTGTATTTAGCATCGTGCAATGAAATGTTTTCCCAGACTGTTTATGAGGTCATAACACTTAATTAATGGATATGTACTGCTTTATTGGAGTATCGTTAAGATGATTGTTGTGGTCGTTGTATATAAAAAATATTAAAGTTTATTGTTTTAAAGATTTATCAGGCCTTTGTCTTTTTGTTTTAATTGTCAATTCAGATTTTTGTTATAGCTTACTACATTGAGATATGGGTTTGACTTTCTCTTAAAGTCCATACTGTGCCCTGGATTTGTTAACATGTACGTCATTTGGTCTCTGGTGGATAGTTGTCTTATTATTAATCATACTACGCCTTCGTTTTCTTCCATGCCTGTTCAAATAATTAAGTGATCGCCACTTAGAAATACCACATAACAATGAACATTATAAATTAGAAGTTTTTTTGGTTGTTTATAAAAAACAATCAACAAAAATAAAAAAGACTCTTTTAGATAATGTATGGATGACTATTAAATTAAAGTATGTTTACGTAACAACCTTTAATTGTTATTTGTTTATTTTTTCTGTTTAACCAACAAGAACAGGCCTATTTGTTATAATCATTCATAATATTTGTCAAAGTTAACCTTAAACTTTGATCATTTGTCAATTACTTGTCCTGTTTTATGTACGCGGTAGTAACCAACGAGTTAATAGAGTACAGTAACGTTTCTCGCTTGAATATAACTCGGTTGATTGAAAACATGCGAGGAATCGCTCGTTATACCAACTTGCAAAGCATTAATGTGTGTTTTCAAAAACACAAATAACTTATTACTTATCTCTGTCTAACAGGTTATATAACACATGCAATAACTAAATTGTTTTCTCATACTTGTTGACGCAAGGTTAGTCTTCCTTGTACTCTGTTTCGATTTGTTGGGTCATACAACTGGCAGTATGCTCTGGTATCTCTTTGCCCTGTTGACAAACAAAAATATATATTTGTTTATATTGTTTGAAGGTTCATGTTTCAAACTGGGTATTTAACTAGTTTCGTAAGAAAGAAAGTA